>JAFIRS010000730.1:0-569506 GCA_018342105.1 Gonioctena quinquepunctata | reverse complement strand
AATATTGAAATAAGACAGCAATTAGCGAAAATATTCTTATGCATTTTCCAAAATGGCGGGAAAAGCAAGCACAGAAAGTTACTTCTGTGATTGACGCACTCGATGTGAACGTTTCTAGTTGGTACCTATATGCTCTTATATTATATTTTCATTGAGTGGTGATTATATTGACTTGTTTCCAGTGAATAATTGTCAAAATTGGTTGATATTGTTTCCAGTGACTGTTTATTATCATCTTTATTAGTTCAGAAAAGTAAGTGGGTACCTAGGTATAGTTTCGAGAAATAAGAGAATTTTCTATTGGCACATTTGTTATACCTACCTATTTGCCTCAAAAATCAGTCGTTCTTTGCGTGAGGATTTTTTCCCATACCTTGATAAATTAAATGCTAGGTGGTTGAATCCTTTATACAGTGAAAATTTTTTCTTTTTTCTGTCAGTTGGGGAGATAGGTAGGTATTTCAATTTCAAAAAATTGAAAATGGGGTACTTATCAATCTGAAAATGTTTTATTTAGGCTTTAGTATTTCTTTTATGCAGAAATGGAGAATAACTACATTTGGGACAGGTATATGCAAAATTACAAAGTTTTTTTGGGAATACGGTGATGTGTAAGTTTTCCAATAAAAAAATCATACCGACTCTAACCACTGGGAAACCAAAAAAGCTATGGTGGCTGTAGTATACCCAACCCTCAAAATTAAAATCTTATTTTGTAAAAATGAAAAGACCCCACCAGGAACCATTTTCAGCCCCTTCTTGAAGGGACTCGTGGAAATATCTTGGTAGGACTAAGAAATCATCGGGTATAAATATCATATAAGTACCAGGTGTAACAGAACCCATGGTATAGGTATCCCCATTTCTCTCTTTAGTTGTGCAGATAAAATACTGAAATATGGTCATTTGATTTATTTTCCGTTCAAGAGACACATCCTGAAAGCAGAATGCGGTACTCTTTCATTTAGGAAAGTTATTGAATTATTTTCCAGAAACTACCCCCCCTACCACCCTCTGAAGGCCTGACAAACTATAAGGGGGATGGCATTCGATTTATTTTTCCTTCAAGAAACACATCCTAGAAGCAGAATGCGGTACTCTTTCATTTAGGAAAGTTATTGAATTATTTTCCAGAAACTACCCCCTCTACCACCCCTCTGAAGGCCTGACAAACTATAAGGGGGATGGCATTCGATTTATTTTTCCTTCAGGAAACACAACCTAGAAGCAGAATGCGGTACTCTTTCATTTAGGAAAGTTATTGAATTAGTTTCCAGAAACTACCCCATATCATCTCTCCAGGCCTGATAAACGATAGAAGGGGTGTAGTAAAGGGGGTGGGATAATATTATTGTGATTGAATTGCTTCATTTTATAATTTTTTTTCGCGTAATTCCTTTTGTAAAAGCTGAAAATGTATTGACCTAACTTTTTCTTCGAGTATATCTGTGGATGTGGCTAACTTCACACCGGTACATATTGTAATGTATATTCGAAACATTCTAATCTTCAGATATACGCATTCACTCTTGAAAGTGGTTTAATAAAATATGACCATTTCAGAAATTACAAAAAGAGCTGAAAAAGGTTGAACTATGACGAGTTGAAGTTGAAAAGTGGAAAGTAAAAAGTAAAAGTGGATTTTTTCTTAGATAACGATCACAATCTGGCTTAATAACCCACCACCTTTCCTTAAATGAAACTGAAAAATCAGCGTTGAAAGTGATAATGATATTAAAAAATGTCGTGGGACGACAGTTATTGCTACTACTACGCAACATGAACCAATCTAAAAGGCATCCCACGACCAACAGAAAAATCTGAATGAGAATAGTTGAAAATAATTATATTGTCTATGCACAACGACAAAGTTACAAAACAAGATCATTCACATTTCCTCATTATAGATGAATGTTGCAAGCGTTACGGATTATTCAAAACGACCGATAATTGTAGATGATTGTATACGTTGTGACAGTTAATGAATATTATAATGAAAAACACTGGTAGCTATCACGACAAGGACATATTTCTGCAATTTTTGAATAATTATTACCGTAACGATGGCTCGTTTCTGGCTATTCTAATACATTTTATTCATACTTCCTTCAATATAGAGTTTTAAATTATATGGAATACAAATTAACTTTCGTGCTTTCCGTCATTACACCACGAACGTTGATGTGACTTTGATTACTTAATTAGATCATTACCCACTGGGGGTACCATTTCAAAGATGGCTTGGTGATGATTGAAAGGAGATAAATTCTTCTATTTTTTCATCTCGTGTCATCTCAATTCTTACAGTGATTAGTGTTCTTGAGATAAATTCAACACAGCATATAATAACAATTTACTAGTTGATTCATTTAGTATCATCCACCAAATTATAGTAAAAAATGGCATTTTAACAGTATTAACATGTAACAGTACATTAAATAAAAAATTGTGTGGTTGCAAAGTGATTTGAGCAAATCATGTACATGAAAGTGTGGAGCTTTGGAGAGAACATTAGTGCCAAAAAAATCAACCACAACAAATCGTCTAACATTCTCTCGTCATGTCCTTAACCATTTCCTAATCCTCCATCTTCTGAAGATATTCCGCAGCTGCCTCGCACACGGATAAGTATGGAGGACAGCCAAGGCCATCTTCATTCCCAAGCCTGGGAAAACTGACTACATCCAGGCAAAAGCGTGCAGAGCCATCTGTCTCACGTCTTTTCATTTAATGAAAGGCTGGTGGACAGAAAGGAGGAGAACTGAATCTGAGCAGATTGATGGAACTGAATCTGCTCAGCGACCTCCAGCACGCGTACCAGAATGGCAAGGGCACGCAGACTGCCCTACTCGACTAGGTATATTCATCGACGTAGAAGGAGCATTTGACAACACGTCATTTGATTCCATATGTCAGGCAATGAGGGAAAGGAGCGTGAACCCAACCATAATAAGATGGATTCACGCCATGCTGTCCCAAAGACTAGCAGAAGCAATAATTAGAAGTAGCTCTAGCGAGGCCATACCCACGGAGGGGCTGTCCACAGCGAGGAGTATTGTCCCCTCTGCTATAGTGCCTCGTGGTGGATGGCCTCCTAGTAAAAAGAAAAGAATTGGGTTACTACATATGCGGACTACATTGTCATCGGCTCCAGGTCGTTGACCGCTTAATGGAGGAGTTTAGGGCTGTGTGTGAACTCTGAACAGGCGGAGCTGGTTCTTTTTACCAGGAAACGCAAACCAGGGGACCTCCCAAACGTCCAACTCAATGGGAGGTCCCTGCAATACAAAAGCTCAGTCAAGTCATCCTTGACTCCAAGCTAAGCTGGAACGAGCATATCGAACAGAAAGTTCGGAAAGCCACAGCTGCATAAGGGCATATGGCAGTACGTGGGCACTCAGCCCCAAGATTCTATACAGGATCTAGACGACTCTCATACGCCCAATGATTACGTACGGAGGCATCGTATGGTGGCAAGGACAGCATCCGGCAAATCAAACACCCAATTAGATAGGGTACAAAGACTTGCCTGTCTTGCGACAATAATGGCAATGAACGGCATCCACTAGCGCGTTGGAGACACTCAATAGGACTGCCTCCCCTGCACCTCTTCATTGAACATGAGGCACGCAAAGCCATCGATCGCTTGAGAAGCTCCAACCAATGGCGGAGCGAGGGAATGTATGGACATTCTCGATTATGGAATCAAACGGTAAAGGATTGTCCACTCCTTGAGATTCCGGGGGACAACTCTCCACCTGTCATACGATTTGGCAAAAGGGAGGACTGGGAGCAGATAGGGCACCGCCTGATCCCTACCAATGGGATCATCTGGTACACAGATGGGTGAATCAGCAAGCGCCGGGGTATACGGGCAAAAAAAGCTCTACTGTACCCTGGGAAATTTTGTTTCAGTATTTCAGGATGAAGTTTTTGCCATATTCGCCTGTGTAAGAGAAAATATCAACAGAAGCTACCACGGCCAGCAAAACACGATATGCACGGAGAGCCAAGCAGCAATCAAGGCACTCACAGAGTCAGTTCGCTGCAGGTGTCTGAATGCATTGACGGTCTGCAAAGGCCATCCTTCGCCAATAAGGTAAAGTAACTGTGGGTCCCCGGTCTTACTGGTGTGCCCAGAAACGAACGGGCCGACCATTTGGCCAGACGAGGTGCAAAAAGCTCAACGATTGGACCAAAACCAATACTAGGAGTTTCTAGATCATGGAACGTCTGAAGGAAATCCTGGAAGTGAAATTCCAGTAGGCATGGAAAGAGGCTCCTGGCATGAGACCATCGAAACTCCACATCGAAGGCCCTTCTACCAGGAGAACCAAGACTCTGCTCACACTGAGCAGAAAGGAAATCAGCATAGCAGTGGGGCTCCTCACGGGGCAATGGCATCTAAACAAGCACCTCAACAATATAGGTATCACGGATGATACTGAATGCAGGTGGTGTTCGGAGGATGAAGAGTCAGCCACCCATAGTCAATTTCCAGCAGCAGTGGGTGCATAACGGGCCCGATGGAGAGACCTACATGCTAATGGCTCTCTCCACCCACATACATCTATCTCAACCATTTGAATAATAACAAACAAGTTGATGTGATTTATACCGATTTTCAAAAAGAATTCGACAAAGTTGATCTCGATACGATCTTGGAAAAGTTTCATAATGAAGAGTATCACAATTTTTTTATTTTTACCTTACAATAAACTCTATTAAAAAATATGGAAAAAATATTTTTTTTATGCGTCTTATAGTTTTCGAGATATTTAATTGTTTAGCTAGGCGTGCGACGACGCAGAGTCATGGCCGCTGTGACGTCACTGTACAACGGTCGTTTAGTGCGTGCTCTGCTTCCGAGCTGTGTGTATGAAGTTTGCGTCGAAAATTGATAAAAATGTCGAATCCAGAAACTAGAAAATCGTGTATTGTGCCAAAGTGTTTAAATAAAACTACTAGTGCACCCGAAAAGTTGTTTTTAATTGTTGCTTTCGAACCTAAAAGTCGAAAGAAATGGATGCAAATCATGATGTTCTGGGGTGATTCGGCATTTCACTGTACAAATATCTCTTTTAACTTTTACATATCCAATAGCGTCGTCGCCGAAGCTCTTTCTAGTCGATCTAAAATAAAATAAACATAAGTTGAATTAATATATAAAAAATAAAATACGGTAAATATAAAGTTACTACTCTACACATGCACTCTGAATATAGGGAAAAAACTTTTCTCACGTGTTTTTGCCTCCTGAACACGAAAAATGCGGCGGTCTCATACCGTTCCCGAGTAAGAAAACTTAAAAAAATATTACTTCATTTTCAAGCACCGTTTTCTCGCACAATAATCACTCACAATGCCCCTTTTTTTTACCAGCATTAACAATACACCCTAAGTCACTTATTTTCGGCACAACTTTGCACAAAATATTGTCGTTTTTATCGAAAAAATCCTCCTTACACAGTTCCAAATGAAGAAATGTCATACTTTGACAGATGGAATTTAGTAACTTTGCCTTATTTTTCATGTTGGTGATAAATGAATCCTCGCCAACTTTTCGAATTCAAATGTGAGCAATAGTTTCCCCTTCATTTATGTGTGCAATTGTTGTGGGCGGTGATTCATTTATTACCAACATGAAAAATAAGGCAAAGTTACTAAATTCCATCTGTCAAAGTGTAACATTTCTTTATTTGAAACTGTGTAAGAAGGAGGATTTTTTCGATAAAAACGACGATATTTTGTGCAAAGTTGTGCCGAATATAAGTGATTTAGGGTGTATTGTTTATGCTGTTAAGAATAAGGAGGCATTTTGAGTGATTTTTGTGCGAGAAAACGGTGCTTGAAAATGAGGTAATTTTTTTTTAAAGTTCTCTAACTCGGGAACGATATGAGACCGCCGCATTTTTCCGGATTCGTGTTCAGGAGGCAAAAACACGTAAGAAAAGTTTTTTCCCTATATTCGGAGTGCATGTGTAGAGTAACTTTATATTTACCTAAAATACATATAATGCACTTATCCACGATCACATTAAGAGGAAATTAATATGAGAGGTTTTTCATCTTAGCTTAATAATATTAATAGGTGTAGTCGCGTGCATCCTAATAATAACCTACTTTTGAAAAAAATATTTCGAATTCAAATTTTAAAAAGTTTTGTACCTCTGGTACATAATGTTCAGGTTAGGTTTACTATGTTAATTTTTTGTAACATTACATATTAAAAAAATACAAAATGTAAGTCATGAAACTATGTAGGCATTCTTTCTTCTCAGGAACTTAATGTCAAGTAAGATGTTCAGTATCAATATGACGTATGACTTACATTTATAAAACACTAGTAATGAGAAATATGTACGTATAGGGATCAAAAGATTTATGATAAAAAGTAAAATTTGATTAAGTAATACTTACTTTTGCATTTTTACTCCTCGCATCTCGGCGGCCAAGAAATCGGAGTTATTTGAAAAATAGTGGGCAACCATTAACCCGTCTATTTCAGGCAAGATATCAGATTGTCCTTTTTCAAAACCGTCATCCATATCTAATATTATACTTATAACACTATTGTAACACTGATTCACATAAAAACTCAAGTTAAAAACGTTATTGTGGTCGAACATCCGATAGCAAAGCAATGGTTGAGTGTACGGTGAGAACGTCGTGTTGTGCAATGACGTCACGCGAGCATGGTGCGCTCACCCGAAATATTTGAATAGAACGGAAACTAAAATTGTCGTAACTTCAACACTACTCGCTTGATTGAAATGAAACAAAAACATGTGTATTTCTAAACATTTAGGCTATACGGTCATAAAGTTTCAAGTCATTTAACAGACCCAGTGACATTCTTCATTGTGGAGCTGATTCCAAATCACTAAAATTTTTGGTAGTAAAAGATTCCCTGCTAACTCTGAAGTTCCGCAAGGCTCAAATTTGTGCCACTTCTATTACTTATATTCTCAATGACCTAACACAAAATATAAATTACACTGAGTGACTGTTATTCGCAGATGATTTGGAAATGTCTTCAAGATTGTTTCAAATTACAGGAAAGTATCGATAGTGGAGTGAAAAAATAAACTATCGTTCAATACATCCAAATGTTCTGTCATGATTTGTACCCGAAAAGTAACTAAGACAATGTACGAATACTCAATGAATAGGTCAGCTTAGATTTAGGTATGGAATAATAACAGTATAAAACACAGTTAGATCATCCAAGCGTTAGAAGTTCTTTTAATCCCAATTGAACGAGCACAATTAAAATAAAAATACTACGAGAGTATATCATTTAGACTACCTGAAATAGGGAGTTTCGATATACCATGTGTTTTTGAAATATTCAGAACGTTCCTGGAATATATTTATCATACAAAAACCTGAGATGCGTGTATCCAGTTTTAATTATTAAAAAGGCGCCATCAACATATATTTAAGAAGTAATAGAAAAACTCAGGCTACTGGAATGCGCACATATATTTCAGTGATAATATCCTGATTTTACAGATTTCCTTTATCCTGCCGTGAACAATCGTAAGGGTTAGGAATTTCCATTCGAAAAAATTTTATCATTATGAATCTTCTGGAGCCTTTCGAACAAATAATAAAATCCAGTTGAGATAACAGGGTGAATCTACTTTTACATGGGGTGATCAATTCTATGATTGTAGATTTAAGTACCAGAAATACTCTGAAAAAATTATATTGACGCTATGTAATGCGAAGTGCAAAGAGTTTTTTTTTTTTTTTTACGAACGATGACATTTGTAATAAGACAAAGAGCACAATTTAAAGTCATCAAATTAGTTATCACACTGTATAATACATTGGTTAGACCTAAACTTGAATATAGTGTTGTAGTTTCGACATTATTCTCATGTTACTCGAAAAAATATTTTGGAAATAAATCAGAACCGATTATTGGAATATATTCATTAAAAAATAACCAAACTAAATCACAGTATCGAGAATAGTTGTAACGGTTATAAAATTTATAAAAATACTAGAACGGTCCCCACCCACCTACGATCATTATTGAAAAGAAGAATTCCGAATAGATCAACAAAACTTTTTCAGTTTTTCGACGTACTTCATGTGCCAATAGATAAATGCTCACCCATTATTTACAATGATGAAAATAACATTTTTTTATGTCAGAGCTCAGTTTTATTCTCCCTCTGAAACAATCCTTCAATTGCAGGAGTGGAAGAATTTTGTATTTCGTGCAAAAATATTTTTATTATGAAAATCGTACCAGAGCGCTTTCGACTAGATACTAGTCATCTTCAGTGCTTACCTGCAGGTAAGCAGGTAAGAAAATGACGAGAACTTTACACTCAAACCATTAATATCTTCGTTCAGTTTGACGCAGGAATAAGACTCGAATTTAGAGAAATTCAATAGATCGTTGATGTATAGAACGAATAGTAAGCAGCATAGACCGGTACACCATACTGCACAGTTGGCTCTGTACGCGTAAACCTATTTATTTTTTCTTGATGTTTCCTGTCTATTGAGTTGAGTTGTTCATAAACATTCCAGCTACACCTCTGAAATGCAAATCGTTTTTATTTTCGCTTTTTTTTTTTTGTTATCTTCGATGTTAGATGAACAACGATTCGATTTCCTATTGAAATCCATATTGTCGATTCTTTTTCTTTTTTTTTGTTACTATCTTTGATTTGAATACTTTTTCGAATATTTTTGGTACATTTGATATCGATATTGGTCTATGGTTTTTCATAAAGTTGTAATTTATAAATTTGGTTATAGCTTTTTTAAATTGCGAAGGACAAAATCCAGACAACCAATTATTCATACGTGATATAGGTTCAGAGATTTCTTTAACAATTTCTTCTGATATCTCAGCTGTTTTTCCATAATGGTTGTTCTTCAGGAACCGTAGGTGTAAGACACATGCTATTATGAGTTTTAATGTTCTTGTTTGGTAAAGATTTTATATTTATTTTGCTCGTTAAGACCGCTCCCACAATAGTAAAAGTCAACGAATGCAGATACGTCATTTGTGCATCTCCTATTTGATTTAGATCCTAGATTCTTTTTGTCTTTTAGAATGTGTAGTTTACGCAGAAACATCTTTTTGTTTGTTTATATTTTTTTTTATTTTCAATTCACCCTATTCCAAGGCATTCGAATATTTTATAGAAAACATCGGTTATCTGTGATGAATATTCAGCACATATCATTTTAAATCTAAAAAATTTCTTGTTTTTATGAAACAATGAATAACAGATTCAAAAGCTTGTCGCATGAAAAAGTTCGGCAAAGTTTTGGACAAAAAATTTTGAATCATTTCAAATACCGATTTTTTGTTAATCGGACCAAAATACAATTTTGGTTAACCGGTTAAAATTAAAAAATTATGAATTTAAAATTATCAGACTATCAATCACAGATATCGTCCGTCATCTTGAAACGGCCATATCGAATTACTGAATTTTGACCCCAAAAATTCCCTAAAATACATATAAATTTCACAAAAATATATATTTTTAAATTGTTTATTATTTCTTTGTTCTAACAAAATATTAAATATGAAAAATATGTTGCTTGCTTCTTGAGCTACTGAAAGTATATTAAGGGTCACATTTTCATTAGTCCGCTAGAACGTTGCAGAATTTTTTAAAAACTATAGCAGTTTAAAAATTGAAAAATTACCAGATGGGATCATCAACTTATGAATGAATCATTTCCATAACATTCCAAGGTATACGTGATAATATACTTCAAAACACGAAATAAATGGCAATACGTCCAATATTCAACAATAAACCAATAGACACCCAGTAACAGCGTGCGTAAATTTGCCGGAATGAAATCACATTTACATTTTATTTAATTAAACTAAATTTCGATAAACCCCGGAGATCTTACATTCTGTCGCATCACATATGTCTCTAGTTAGATTCCTTAATTAGACGATACCCAAATAGATCATAAATCATTGATGTAATCTGATACCTTATAATTATATATTCATTTAAGACCAGACGACCAATAAAGTGAGACTGTTTCCAAGTAGATGTGTAATCTCTATCTATATCGATCAATGTAGCTGAATGATATTTAAATGAATGTAGAAGAATCCACACACCTGCAAGCACAGCCATTCTGGTTGTTTCCATTGCAACTGACAGATGCTGACAGATGAAGTGAAAACACCGACGGTAAAAAGTTAGCAGACAACTAAAAAACGAAGAAAAACACACATATACAGAGAAACAAAAGACACATATTTTTCATATAAAGTGTTCAATGCACAAATAAATAATATACAATGTGTCCCAGCTAAAACTTGTCACCAACTTATATCCGAAATCGTAGAAAATACTGAAAATCGCTCAGACCTGTAGATTTTCATTTCGAGGGGGAACTCTTCCAACTACGTCATCAATGTGTTATCAACCCCTTCCCCCCAGTACCCCTTCTTCAGAATCTTCAATAGGATGTCTATGCAAATATCTCCATAAAAGTTCAATGGTGATAAATCGGGAGATCTCGCTGGCCATTCTATTGGTCCTTGCCTTTCAATACATCTCCCTGTGATATTGTCTTTTAAAAATTGACGTACAGGTGCAACAAAATGTGGAGGGTGCAACAAAATGTTGAAGGGTGAGCTGATGTTCAAGTAGGTTACCGTCGTCTTCAAGTAGCTGAGTGATTGCGAGGTTTACAGTTGTATCAAGAAATTTAAGTATACTTTTGTCCGTTGAGATTACCATCAATAAAATATGGACTTACAATATGGCCTCCCAAAATTTCAGCTCAAACATTTAATTTCTGGGGTACTTGTGAATTAGTTTTTCCCCATACCAATTAGGATTTACATCATTCCAGTATCTGTAGTTGAACCTGTTCACATGTCCATTTAAATAAAGGGAAGATTCAATTCCCCAGAGCATTTCGTTAATTCGAAAAGATCTCGCACCGCATCAATGGGAAATTGGCTTTCGGTGAATTTGCTCGAATTTTTTATATATTGCAGAACTCGTAATGCTGCTCAAATGTCTCTATTGCACACCGCTCTAAATTCAACAGTTTAGATAAAGATAACTTTTCCAAAATTTCAAATGGCCATTGTGAAGAAACTTTTTCGAATATATAAACCAAATCGAGTATGATTCGATTGTTCATACGGCCGATTTGAATACACTATAGAAAACAATGATTCCTGCACGTACATACGATATACAGGGTGAGACCAAAGATAGCAAGTTTTTCAGTGATTTCCACAAAATTGAGCAGTGGAATTTCATTCATTTTCAGATATTTTGTAGGATACCAATATCAATTGCGATTGATGATATGAGCATCTCCTGAATTGAACGGACGTATCTATTATGTATTTCTCATGAAACTGCACCAGTCCTGCTTATTGATATATCCAAATGCCTGAAATTCCGGAAAAGTCTGTTACAAACTCGATCGTTCAGGTTAAAGTTCACTCTGCAGATACATAAAATATACAGGGTGCATAAAAAACTAGTGTCCTTTACTGATAATTTCCTCGAAGTTGATATTGATTTTATTGAAACATTTCCACAAATATGTGTTCGATACACATCAGTTGAGAGATTTTGAAAATTTTTCTCTGGGATATTTTGAATGATATGTATAAACCTATATATACTACGAGTAGTAGAACGACTCGAGTGAAGGTAAAATAATCTCAAAAAATAAAAAACAAAATCAATGAATAACAATATTATAGGTAACTGAATATGGTATCAATTTCAATATTCCTTGGAGAATTTCTAGATTCTAGATATATGTTGCATATGGTATTTTAGAATAAACCACAATCGACTTCCCAACAATGACCAGCAAAACTACCAATTCGCAAAACGTACTCGTTACTCGAATTCACACCTCAACTGGTGAAATATCGATTGATTGGTAAGTGAAACTTCCTGTATATGGAGAAGAATACATGTTTAGTAGCCTGCTGTGAACCATTTGTGGCCAATATAATCTCATACTTTCTTTATTACGAAAAAATATGGACTCACACTTTTCATTTGTAAGCCTATGCCGAAAATGTTCACTCTAAGTCATGTATACTATCCCGACACTAAGTTCATTTGAAAAGTACCCACACTTAGAGAGAAGATGTACTAGCTGCAACTTTAGTTTGGTCAAAATGGCTCTGGCTTGGAATGACATATAACAACCATATCAATTTGTTTAACAAATGTTAAGTTCTCATTAAAATCATATCAATTATTGACAAAATGGCTAATCGGCACCGATTTAATTGTTTTACGTGTGATGTTAAATTCAATACACAAAATATGGCGCGACTCGATGGAGAACCAAATGAATTGAAACGAGAAAATACCATTGAAAGACGCGACCATGTCGCAGAAATAGAATCTGTTGGACATGCAACCAATCAATTATTCAAGAGATTCATCACCTTCAAGAAGATCCAGGATGTTTGAGATTGAATATTTCAACACAATCTTCAAGGCACACGTGTCTCATTTGCAATGGTGTAGCTGATCTTCAAAGACTCACAATAGAATGCAGAGTCAACGTGTTCTAGCTATATACCAGAACATCCCTGTTCCTGTAGAATTTATCTTGATGATCGTAGGTTTTTATTTCCCATCCTACAGATAGGCTTAAGATATCAATAGACCTTAGGCTCTGAAAGGTCAGGAACTTCAATCATGTTTAAACGAACTCAGAACTGCCGCTAAGCGTAAATTGGAATATTTTTTCTGATGAAGAATTCAAATCCATTGCTTCGCTCACAAACAAACAGTTTGGTGACTTATATAATCATTGTGTATCTGTACCAAGACAAGATAGAGGTGAGAGACATATTTCTAAAAAAGATTTATTGACATTCTTATGCAAACAAGACAACAATTTATAGAACGACATATCAGTGTTTATGCGAATCAATTATACAATCCACAACCCAATGAACCATAAGTAATAGTTTATATAGATGGTACTTATTTGTACATCGAAAAAGTTGCAACTTCCGGGTAGTCATGGTTACATTTTGGATATTCAAGGCCTATATTTCGCAGATTCGGGAAATAATGATACTGCAGAATGAATTGAGTACAGATGTCAACCAAATGAGAAGATGGTTTCATCCAGGTATATTTTTATTGTAGATAGCGGCTACCGAGATGCTCTTCCTTTTCTTCAGAATATCGGCATTCATTGTGATATGCCTTCAGTTCTACCTCGAAGACAAAGACAACTACTAACTGACGAAGCCAACAAGTCCAGAATCATAACAAAGACTAGATAGATAGTTGAGGCGCGGAATAGTCATTTGAAGACAATGTTAAAAAAAATTATCACAAAATTGATACACATCATAATAAAGATATAAAATGTTTCCTACAAATAGCAGGTGCAATAATAAATAAGTACCATCCGCTTATTCAAATGAGAGACCTAGAATTAGCCAATATAATGTTGGAAAAGCTTAATAGAGTCAACGTAGTTCAAGCCAGAGTTGAGACGTGGTCAGTGGACATTACTCACACAGGATCATTTCAACGAATTCCCAAGATTAGATTCAAAATTGGTACAAGATATAACTGTTGGCATATACCAGGTAGAATTGGCAACATCGTATATACAAGATACTGTATATCATCATGATTAAAATGAATTTCATATGGATGCAAATATGAATGAGCGTGGATTTTTACGAATGCGAGTTCATTCAAGATTCCGTTATGCCACCAAATATAAATTATTCATAGCATTCGGAGCAAATGTAGAGGATGTTGAACAAATCAATAGTGACGATGTTATATTTGGATATTATTGCACTTGTAGAACATGGAGCCAGGACCCTTGGATGTTGTGCCCATGTGGCCAGTGTTATCTGGTACCTTGGCTACGCACGTCATGAACAGTATATATGGTATCCATCATGCCCTTCCCATCCATATAGAGGATGCTGAACATAGAGAGGGACAAGTTAATCAGGTTCTGACTCTATCATCCTTTTCTGTACGTTGTTCATGTCATCATTCGTTTTAGTTCATTAGTACCATGTTATATATTGTTTTTCCGTTCGAAGAATTCCACAGTTTTGATAGTGAAGTAGGGAATATAATACATCATCAATCAAGATCAATTGACAGATGTCCGGCGGTGAGCCCAAGGTTTCCAACAGGATGTCATCTGAACAGTGAAACTTGAATAATTCTGGATTTCCTGTCGTTCTTCATTAGCATCCTATACATTCCATATAGGTATGTATGTCTTTTTAATGGAATATGAGCATATTTCGTTTCCTATTTTGTTGTAAATCAATGTTTCTGTTTTAATTATTTGCCATATTTCTCGAGATTCTTCAACCATCAATCGAGTTGTTCTACTAATCGTAGTATATAAAGTTTTATTCACTAATAATATTGTTCAAAATCTTTCGGCAGATGTGTGTCGAACAAAATGTATTTCTGAAACTGCTTCAATGACATCAATATCAATCATAACTACTTCAAGGAAATTATCAGTAATGGACACTAGTTTTTTATTCACCCTGTATATTTTATGTATCTGCAGAGTGAACTTTTACCATAAACGTTCGAGTTTGTAACATACTTTTCCGGAATTTCAGGCATTTGGATATATCAATAAGCAGCAGTTTCATGAGAAATACATAATAGATATGTTAGTTTAATTCGGGAGATGCTAATATCATCAATCGCAATTGATATTGGTATCCTACCGCTCAATTATTTTTTTTGATCACTGAATAACTTGGTATCTTTAGACTCACCCTGTATATCGCCTGTACGTGCAGGAATAATTGTTCTCTATAGTGTATTCAAATCGGCCGTATGAACAATCGATGCATACTCGATTTGGTTTATATATTCGAAAAAGTCTCATCACAATGGCCATTTGAAATTTTGGAAAAGTTATCTACAGCACCCTATATAATCTAAACTGTTGAATTTAGAGCGGTGGTGCAATGGCGACATTTAATCAGCATCACGAGTTGTGCAATATATAAAAAATTCGAGCAAATTCACCGAAAGCCAATTTCACATTGATGCGGTGCGAGGTCCTTTAGATATCTAAATTATAGAATAAGATATGCGAACGATTGAATTCAATTCAGATGAGATGTTGAATTCCACAACAATATATTCCAAATAGTTTTATATTCACAAAGGATTCATGAAGTCACCGTTCAATGTTGTGCCAACCGAACTGCTCGAAATAGCGTCTTTATCATCATGATTGGATTTGCTACTGGGTACTGATTGATCCCAAAGATTTTCCGAACCAACCTTGCTTGAGCTGTTATTAAGCGAATAAACCGATGCCAATAATTGTGATAATTACGATATGAATGAAATAATTAACCATAATAAGCTGGCATTATTTTCGGAATCAAACAGGCCGTACTTTTATTAAATAAATTACCAGCCCAACCTCATTATTTCCTTTCATTTTTGATGTGTTCTACCAGGTACTACCAGTACATTATTATGATAGCCACATGATACCGCGAATGGGCGAGTCTGCCGTAAAACAAGTTTTTATTGAATTGAGTCTTCACCATAAACCAACAAAAAAACAATCGACAAGCTTGTTGAGATAGATTAGGTGATTTTTAATTGTTTATTATTGAATTTACGATTGAAATCTCTCGTGATAAATGCAATTATCAGGATGTAATAAGTTTCTTTTGCACATTTGTCTAACTTGGATCGGTTTGTGTACATTACAAATGAACATTTTATTGTGATGGAAGAAACAATCCATGCAAACTTCTACAAAAATATCGTGTAGCCCGGACAGGATGTTTCGGAAATGATGTGCATACATTAAGGATATGATTATGCGCTAAAGAATTTGAGAAAAGTCACTACAAGCACTTGTCTGAAAATTCTCCCTAAAGAGCATAATATTTATTTAGATTGATCATACAAAATGATATAGGAATCGTCAATAAATTGAGTACATTTGCCTAGAGCACAAAGAGTTATGTAGCGTTCACAAATACAATATATTAAAAAAAAAATTAAAAAAAAATATTGAACAATTATGGGTATACATTAAAATATATAACATATTAAAAATAGGTGTACATTGAACCAAATATGGGTAAATATAATCATGTTAGATTTTCCTTTCAAGAAATTCATTCACAGAATAGAAACACTCTTCCAACAAATAATCTTTTTTTTTGAAAATTAAAAAAGGTGACATTTTCTTTATATCTGGGGGAAGGCAATTGAAGAACTTCGGTCTTGCTACAAAAGGCGATTTTTCAAATATTTGAGTGCGATGTTGTTTCGGTCTCAGTAAATTTCCGCTCCTTGTAGGGTAGGTAGATCACGATTTGTTTCAAACTCGGATTCATGTTTCTTTACATACAGTGCGCGTCAAAATTATGGAACAAATTCGATATTTTGCAAGCCATGTACTTTTGACAAAAATCCTAAAATAGGTCGATTTTTATTTTAAAATGCCGATTTTTTTATGTATATTCTAAAGAGGTTATGTCACTGGTTTTGTCATGGTGACGTAATCGGTAATTTTTTTAAATTGGAATAGATTTCTTGTGACACCTCATCTGAAAGGCCTTTCAATACTGCATTCAATGATAATAATTAATTAGATATTTTTTTACAGGGTGAACAAGAATTAATATTTTATTTCAATAAGAGAATAACTTTATATCCAACAAAATAGAACAGTTAAATAAGATGTTCGAAATGCCATCCACCAGTCTCTTGACAATAAGCAAATCTACGGACACATTGCTCTTGCACATTGCGAATAACTTCCGGAGTAATTCTGTTAATATCGATCCTAATTCGATTTTTCAACTCTTGTAGATTTTGCGGCCTATCTACATAGACCTTCGATTTCAAATAACCCCACAAAAAAAATCCAGGGGCGTAAGATCTGGAGATCTTGGGGGCCACTCTATCGGTCCGCGTCTACCAATCCACCTCCTAGGAAAACAGTTATTCAAAAACTCGCGAACATCACGTGCATAGTGCACCATCTTGTTGCAACCAAATACTTTCATTTGGTGAGTTAGGATTGTTGGCGTTTGGAAAAATATCGGCAAGGCTAGGTATGAGTTCATTTCTTAAAAATTCCAAGTAACGCTCCTGTGAGATTTCCTTCGAAAAAATACGGGCCAATAATCCTGTCGTTTATTATCCCTGCCCAAACATTGACTTTCTGAGGGTATTGAGTATGCCCGTCCGTCATCCGGTGAGGATTATCCCTACTCCAATATCTGCAATTCTGACGATTTACTAAACCATTTAGGCAAAACGTAGCCTCATCGGAAAACATAATTTGTTTTATAAAACGTGGATTGCGGTTACACAAATCCTGCATTATTTCACAGAACTCCACACGGAGATCGGGATCATCAGCATTGAGTTGTTGATGTAGCTGTACTTTGTAAGGATGGTACTTTTCTGCTTTTAGAATACGTAATACAGAACTTTGGGATGTGTCAAGGTCTGCTGCAATTTGTAGTGAAGTATTGTGAGGATTATTCTCTACACCCAATAGAACATAAAGTTTCACGTTTTCTTCTATTTTAGGACGTCCAGCATTCGGAATATGTTTGACATGACCATAGTTTCTCTAAATTTTTTCTCAATCTTACTGACTGTTGAACGACTGATAGGTCTATTTGGATACTTCGCATTGAACAAGTCGCATACCTCTTGCTGAGTTCTGGTTTTATCTCCGCATCCAATAAAAATTAAAATTTCTATGCGTTGGGTTTCACTTGAAGTAGCCATAGTTTACTTTTAGAACCTTTTCACTTAGAATTTGTGAAGAATATTTATTGATATTTCAATTGACATTTATTTGACACTAACTTGCCTATTATGGCATTAATTTGTGATTGTCTTTTGTTTCCATTTTGGACTAGGAAATAGCTAACTATTAATATTTGTAAAGGATCCATTGGTGTAGTAGAGCACTGACTCACTAGTCTGCCAGGGCAGTCCAAGGGATTAGAGCCTTGGCTCAAAAGTAAAATTTTGCGTTTTTCAACACGCTTTTATTATCTTTACTTGTAACTAAATAACTCACAGTGTAATAAAATCTGAAATTCGTCACACATATCAAGGACCGATGACAATACAAGAATTTCATAATCATAATGTAATAATAATAAAAATATATTTTTCCAAACACCAACAATCCTAACTCACCAAATGAAAGTATTTGGTTGCAACAAGATGGTGCACCCCCGCACTATGCACGTGATGTTCGCGAGTTTTTGAATAACTGTTTTCCTAGGAGGTGGATTGGTAGACGCGGATCGATAGAGTGGCCCCCAAGATCTCCAGATCTTACGCCCCTGGATTTTTTCTTGTGGGGTTATTTGAAATCGAAGGTCTATGTAGATAGGCCGCAAAATCTACAAGAGTTGAAAAATCGAATTAGGATCGAAATTAACAGAATTACTCAGGAAGTTATTCGCAATGTGCAAGAGGAATGTGTCCGTAGATTTGCTTATTGTCAAGAGACTGGTGGATGGCATTTCGAACATCTTATTTAACTGTTCTATTTTGTTGGATATAAAGTTATTCTCTTATTGAAATAAAATATTAATTCTTGTTCACCCTGTAAAAAAATATCTAATTAATTATTATCATTGAATGCAGTATTGAAAGGCCTTTCAGATGAGGTGTCACAAGACATCTATTCCAATTTAAAAAAATTACCGATTACGTCACCATGTCAAAACCAGTGACATAACCTCTTTAGAATATACATAAAAATATCGGATTTTAAAATAAAAATCGACCTATTTCAGGATTTTTGTAAGTACATGGCTTGCGAAATATCGAATTTGTTCCATAATTTTGTCGCGCACTGTATATGACACAATGGTAAATGTAAATGGCAGGTAGGGTAAGAATCTTGTATTTTTTTAAAAGAAGGTCTACATGATTCTGTATAACGTAGACCATATATGAGTCGAATTATGCGTTTTTGACCAACAAAGGCCCGATCGATATTCGTTCCATTACCCCACAGAAGAACATTGTAGGAAAGTGCTGAGTTCACCATTGCATAATAGACGTCCAGAAGATTATTTACATCCAAAACTTTTTTGAGCTGGGGCGTAAAAACTACTGTTTTTTGCATTCATGATTGATATGTTCTTGCCATTTCAAACCGGTGTCTATGTATGTACCTAAAAATTTTGATATTTCTAAGTAATATTATTAATTTTTACAGTAATATGTGACTCTGTAGTCTTCTCCGCATTTCCCAGCAGCCTGTTTACATCCGCCATAAAATATTATTCAATTATTTATATTCACAGTATTATTAACTCATGATATGAAATCCAAGTTAGGAAATCAGTCTCACCACTTTCTGTGAAATAATATAATTACCCAGTTTCCAATTGGAGAGTGTTATTCAGGGGATTTTTAATGCCTTTCTTAACTTCAACTTCATAAATTTTCTACAGGAAAAAGAAAACATGGATTTTTTTTGGATTAACGTTTTTCTTTTTTGTAACTATTTTGTATTTTATCTCCCAGATTCTCTACAATTTTGCTGGAATATTTGACAAAACAATGGCATTTTTTTTCGTTAAATTTACCATCACCATCAAGATAAATCTCATTGATTTCTTATGCATATGTCATTCATAGTTTTCCACAGTTTTTAAGATTAATCTTACAATTTTTTTATAATAAGAATGAAAACTGGATTTCATTTATTCATTACATTCTGCTCATTATTTTGTTTGATTTATTTCGATTGGATTTTTCTTTCACAGTTTGTATGTGAATGGATTTGAGTATACCATCAGTAACCCATGGATTCTTCTTTAGATATCGTCTTTATGTTGATTATTTTGATTACTATAGAAACCATGTATTTTCTTTAGAAACTTCAATCTCATCTGTTGAATATAATTCCATTTTCATTAATCGGTATGAAGTTACCAACTAAATCTCATCCACGAATTCTGACACATACAAAATTTTATGTGGGATATATCAATAAGACACAATGGACTAGTCAAAAGCATAATACGAGTTCTACCAATTCTGCATATATGCACACTTCCACAAACTGATCTATACTATCAGGTGGTATCAACGAAATATTTATCGCCTCCAAAGTTTTTCAATAAAAGAGGAAAACATCAGAATTTCTTTGTAGAATCGCGATATTAGAAAATGTTTATTAAATCACGAAATTTTCAGTATGTTTTATTCTCTTATTGAAAAAATGAGGGAGTGATAATCTTTTCGCTAATACCACATCGTAGAATGAATAGTAGCAACGATTTGATATAGCGTGCAATTCTGCAGGAGTATTTCTTATGAATCTTTAACTATTTAAAATGTTTTCCTCCATTACGAAAAAACTGAGGGGGTCATAATCATTGAGATATCACCACGTTATAGAATACATCATTTGCAATCATTTTATTGACCGTGCAACTATTCAAAATTGCTGAAACATGTTTTATAGCATTTGTTTGTCAAAAATTTCGCGATTCTATAAAAAAAATCTGATGTTTTCCTATTTTACTGAAAAACTTGGGAGTCGGTAATTATTTCCTTGATGCCACCTTATAGTATAGATCAGAAGTTATCATTTGTGGTACCGTGCATATCTGCAGAATTGGTAGAACTCGTGTTATGCTTTCGACTAGTCCATTATGTCTTATTGATATATCCCACATACAATTTCCTATGTATCAGAATTCGTGGATGAGATTTAGTTGCTAACTCCACACCGATTGTTCATTACAAATGTTAATTTTCACAAATTTTTCAATTTCAATAGAGAGTTCAATCGAATATAATATATTTCGGTACTTTTCCAAAGTTACTCCGAAGTTGAACTGATCATTTTCATTCTCATGGTAGGTGGACACTTTCTTATCAAAACAAGAAACGAAACAGTTGAAACATGATACGATAAATTAAGCGGGCTATACCAAAAAAATGGCAATAAAACTTTGAAACGAATTTATATAGAAGAATGCCGACAACTTGTTATGGACCAAGTGGATTTATACGACAGGTTCCAATCCGTTGTAACAAATTATCTTGGTTGAGTCCCTGAACTGGTCACGTGTGAGATGCAGATATGAACTCAGTTGAAAAGTTTTCAATTAGGAAAAGGAACTTGTCAACAGTGTTCAGTCACAAAGTGGTTATTCTTCCATGGTTAAACAAATTGTATATAAAAATTTCTAGAAAAATGTCAGATACCTTGTTCTCCTCAACTCTCAAATTCCATTTACTCCATATATTTTATTACTTCAGCACAATCTTTTTAGCGGAGTGTAATCTAACCCCTTGCACACCCGTGAATGACGGGTGTATAATGCCATTTTATAAAAAGTTACATTCGAAAAAAAAGTTGAAAAAAAAACAATTTTGATCAATGTTTTGGAACCGCTGTACACCTTACCTCAACAGACCTGCTCAGAGTCGTAAGAAAACACTGACAATTGCCAAATGCAATAAACATTTGAATAATGTGGAATGTTGAACTGATTATTTGGTAAATGTACAAACAGGGTCTAAGCATTTCTTGCAGGCTACCGGCGATAGGTATTCAATTTCACAGTGATAAAAACAAACAAAAACTCGTTATATCCAGACTGATAGATATAGTCAGAACTAGTAGACGAAGTCAGCACACTTTGAAGCACTTGACGAATCACAATTATAAAAAAATCAGTTGTAAGAACACAAACAGTATTTTATTAAAAATAATATCGGCGGCCATTGTGACCTAGTGATCCAGAATGACAGGTAAACACTGTTTCCAGGTAGTGTTATCAAGATTAATACACGCACCTCTAGTTGTGAATTAGAAAGCTGTCTACGTGTTGTGCCAGTATCCATGAAACGCTGTAAGGCCGATACAATCGTCCGTGGTGAGGGGCCAATTCTACCTGGAAACCGTGCATTGTAAGTGCATTACGACCAGTTTCACCATATATTAAAAACATTTCGACATGTCTCCTGTCGGTGATTTCAATAACAAAGTCCACTGAAAGTCACTTGAAAAAGCACTCAACACTATCCACAAATCGAAATAATAAAGGGATCAATAGTAAACGCTGTACTCAGGTCATGAACAAATGAAAGAGCAGTATTACAAAACAATCACAAATCTTTGTACGAACCTTTTCAAAAAAAATTATCAGATTTGACCTAAACTGTACCAGATTTCGCATTTGAGGTCGAAAAATAATTTTTCTTCGAAATCATTGATTTGTAACTTTGTTTTGAAAGTGATGCTACCATAGATTACAACATCAGTGGTTGCAATCTATGAATGCTATTCAAACATAAACATTGCATAAAAGGGCCTGTTGTAACGAGTTTTTGGTAGGTGCAAGAGGAAGCAGTGGAATACTTGTGGTGTTGTTCCAAGGCCTAAAGCACGACCTCCAAAGAGGATCGGTATCTGTGTTTCGTGCAACGGTGTAGCTCCGATGCTACTTAAACGGCCAAAAAGATTAATATTGCTCAACAAAACGCATAAAAGGGTGTAATCTAACCTCTTGAATGACGAGTGAATAATGCCATTTTATAACAAATTACTGTGGTTGAAAGTTTTTTTTCTTGTAAAATTCAACAAAATTTTGGGTAGCGCCGCCCGCCTAATTTCAGGGGACCTGCTCAGAAGAAATCTTCAGCAATTACCGAATGCATAAAACATTTCACTCGACATTTGAATAATGTAGAATGTTAAACTGAGTGTGTGGTAAATGTACACATTGCAGGCTGCCTAAGGTACATATTCAATTTCAAAGAGAAAAAAACAACTAACCTTGTAAGATCCAAACTGTTGATAAAGCCAGAACTAGTTGACTTCATACTCTGCTTTGAGGCTTTTATCATAATTATCACAGTCATTTGTAAGAAACAAACGACACAGACAGTATTGAAACCATTGTAGTGATTCAGACATTAAGTTCAGAACACGTGAACTGAACACTGTTGCCAAGCAATATTCTCGCATGCACGGTTTACAAAGCTGTCTACGAACGAAAGTTTGTTAGATTCTACTAGTGTTTTCTGATCGGCTGGAGAATGAAAGATCCTTATTAGCAACCAATCAGAAAACATTACGCGATGTGAAGGAGACTTAGTTTGAACATTGTTGTCTTTGTCTTTTGCTGGCTCTCAAAACTAGCTGTTCCGTGCGTATTTTGAAGAGTAGAAGACAAGATGAAGTAGTAAATTGAGCACTGTCAACTGACGTCACAACATGGCGGTTATCAGCTGATCAGGGGGCAACAAAGCATTTGAGTGTGTGTGGAGATAATTGTTTTTTGCGTTTGTTAGTGATTTGTTGTGATTTTTATAAACTTTGTAGACATTTAGTGAACATGTTATCTGTTAATATATTATAAGATTCCTTTTTCCATTGAAAAATCCAATAATTTTTCCAATTATTTCCTAATTATTCCTCTGGAAAGAAATCGGAAAAATCTCACGTGCTCGTCCTGATTGGATCGGTTAGTACAACCCATAACAGCACAAAATTTCATGAACCTTATGAAATCTAAAAAAAACTATTTTGGTGTGTTGTTATGATGACAACGTATTTGTAAACTGGAAAATCCATGTTTATAACACATCTATAGACTTTTGTACATACTTCACAATATTCACTATGAACTAAGGATCACAACAATGTCGAAAAAAAAATTGTAAGACATTTTTTCGGGAAAAGTTCACAAGGAAGACACACGTAATCTAATGGAAAGAAGCTTTGATTGCCCCCTCATCAGCTATCCGACAACTGTCAGATTACGCCACTGACAGTGCTCTATTTCAATTCTGGTTGGATTCTGGAGGCGCCAATCACTGTGCGGTTGTTTTCGTACTAGAAATATTAATATAATATACATTACTTACAAAAAGAATGGCAAATTTTTTAAAAGACAGACAAGAAAGTTCAAATAAATTCTTGTGCACATCGCGTACTGTTTTCTGATTGATTGCTAATTAGAAAACACTTGTAGAATCTAACGAACTTTCGTTCGTAGACAGCTTTGTAAACCGTGCATGCGAGAATATTGCTTGGCAACAGTGTTCAGTGCACGTGTTCTGAACTGAATGTCTGAATCACTACAATGGTCGTGATATATTTTTCAAAACAATATTCAATTGCGAATGTTTCCCTTTTCAATAATGTTTGTGTCGTTTGTTCTTACAAGGATAATTATATGCCTAACGAGTATGAAGTCAACTAGTTCTGACTTCATCACCAGTTTGGATATAACAAAGTTAGTTATTTTCTTCACTTTGAAATTGAATATCTATGTCAGGCAGCCTGCAATGTATACATTTACCACACAATCAGTTCAACATTCTATATTATTCGAATGTCGATTTAAATGTGTATTGCATTTGGCAATTGCCAAAGTTTTCTTTTGACTAGGTCACCTGAAATTAAGCAGGTGGCGCTACCCCACATCTTGTCGAATTTTACAAAGTACAAAATATGTTTTCAATTTTTTTTTCCTATTTTTAACCACTGTAATTCGGTATAAAATGATATTATACACTCGTCATTCACGGGTGCGCAAGATGTTAGATTACACCCTGTATGTTAGAACGCACGGAACAGTTCGGTGTTCAGTTGTAAGGATGAACTTCAGCAAAACACAAAGACAAGAATATTCGAATTACTCCTCGTGCAGATCGCGTACTCTTTTATGATTATTTGCTAAGTAAGATCTTTCATTTACCATCCAATCAGAAAACAGTGGTCGAATCTGACAAACGTTCGTTCGTAGATAGCTTTTTAATTCACAGCTAGAGGCGCGTGCGAGAATTTTGGAAACACACTGGCAACACGGTTTTCCTAGATCACAATGGCCGCCGATATTATTTGATTATTTGATAAAATACTGTTTGTGTCTTTGAAAGACTGATTTTTTGGATAATTGGGATTCGTTAAGTGCTTCAAAGTGTGTTGACTTCATCTACTAGTTCTGACTTTATCTACCAATTTGGATACAACGGGGGGTTCGTTTGTTTGCATCACTTTGAAATTGGAAACATATCGCCGATAGCCTGCAATTAATGCTTAGACTTTTTTTTTACATTTACCAAACAATTAGTTCAACATTCCACATTATTTGAATGTTTGTGGCAACCGACAATTGGGTTGGTGAACAACGGTTCCCAAAATGTTGTCAATTTTTTTTCCAATTTTTAACCACTGTAATTTGTTATAAAATGGCATTATATATCCGTCATTCAAGGATGTGTATACCCCGTATATAACTAGATTAGGCCGGCAACTGCACCAACAAGGTTTCCAAATAATCAATTCAATGCAAAAAATGGAGAAGAGTTGATTTATATTTCTTGAGTACAAATAAAAATTAAAATAATAAATGAGTCACCTTCGCGACTATCGCCAGATTTGAAATCAGCTTGTAGAAATTAATGAGACGTTGAAACAATCTAAACAATGCTGAATAGCAAACCTCAGGAAATTTCTTGATGTCAAGACTATAGCAAAAAAATAAAAAATAAGCGTCAACACAAGAAATTTTGACTTATGTTTTCAATTTATAATTTCTCAGAAATCAAAAAGTTTCATTACACATTCAAGTATTTTTTCTCGCTTTTACATCTACCTCACGCCCATATTTCATTTCGACTATTCTTTAAATTATTTTATCTTGATCAAAATAGTATGAAAAGATGTAAGTACGTGATAGAATTGAATACGTTTATTATTTTTCTTCCCGATATGGTTAGATTAACTAACTATTTTATGGTTCGTTAAATTTTTAATAACCTCATTGAGTCTGACTTCGGGTGCTTCAGATCCCTTGATAAAAACTTTTATATCTTCATTCGGCGCAGAGTTCTTGGTTTTAATATTGGAAGATATTTATCTCACTAATAACCATTCAGCTGTAACTAAATCCAGTATAAAGTTATTCCCTTATTTTGCCACGACCAATTTTTGATTTTTTAAGAGCGATCCTTGGAGCACAGGGTTTTATTCATAAGGGATCCGTACAGTCTGTTTTTTAGTCATAATATAGGAAGTAGAATTTATTCACTGGAATTTGTACTCATGAAGGACTTTTATTGAAATGCGTTCCTTTCATTTCATTTTTCTCTTCCTCCATCTAGTTGAACTAATTAATAACAAAAAATTAAACCGACGAAAAAATCAACTGAAACTACCCTTAGGGATGGATTTTTTTGTTCAAATTCAAATGGGACCAACTTCGAAGTACACCCTATTCAATGAAAAAAGAATTATCGGAATCGAACTGCTCTGTGAACATTTATGCGTGGTCATACATAACAAAAATAAAATATACGCGTCGACTAGAGAACCTCCTCCTTTTTGATTTCGTCGGTTAAAAAATTGTCCGATAGCAAGAAGATAGACATGACAAACTATTGCTGTTAACTTGAAGCAATTCAAGAAATTGAAGCTAATATTGGCACCTTAAAATTCGATTTACCAACCTCGAAAATATATCAAAATTTTCTACCATTGAGGAATGGGCATTTTGAAATGATCTTGATACCAAAAGAATCGCTATAATAAATTATAGTGTGAAAAATCTACTCGGCTCATATAACTCAGAGATTTTCACAAAAATTGAGATTTTCAAACGCGTTGCTCCGATTGGTTAGCTATAAGGTTGGTGAACAGTGCTGTCACTGTCCTGTCATTACAAATGTCAAAATATTGACAACTGATTGTAATGACTAATGATGATGCTTGACTCGCTTGTAGCCATTTTGTAGTTAGAGTTAGGTGTGTTTACTACTGTTTACTGTGTTTAGTGTGTTTTTGAACTATTCTCCATTTGTGGTTTCTTTTTCCACCAAGTTTGCCGTTTTGCCCTTTCGAAGACTATTTTTGCGGAGTTAGTACGAGTTATCATTGAAAGTAATGTAATGGTTAACTTTCAATTGTCTTTTACTCAGTATTCCCATGATTTGCTACTGGTATATGGCTTTCTGATCAATGGTTCTTTTTTAGCATCCAATGACTTCCTTACGTCCTGAAGACATTCCAGCTGCAATTTTGAAGCACCCGGAAAGCATAAAAGATCACTCGGTGTTGGAACTGCAGCGTTGGCTAGAGTGTAGGGGGTTGAAAAAAGTTGGATCTAAAGCAGAACTCATATCCAGCTAAATTATTATAAGTACTCATAAGGAAACACACGTAAACGAATCAGCTCTATGTAAGCTCAAAACAAACAGTTACTTGAAATAATGCTAAAATCTTTTCAGAATCGAAAACTGCATCAATGCTGGGAATGGAGATAGAATTTTTCTCGGTGTTGATGGAGGTAAATAGTATGATGCGAAGGCTAAAGTAATCCACCAGCAACTTCTAGTTCCAGTTCAACGTCCAACACACTGTTTGTTGATCAAGTTTGGGGTCAGTTTTCTAGCCATGACCTACCCAAGTACTTCAACAAGGGGCACACCTACTCATATCTGATAGGAGCATACGTTGAAAATTAAGATCCAGATATCTCGGTGGTTTCAGAAAACAATAGCGTTTCAACTGTAAAACCATTCAGAAGAGGCCATCAGTATGTGGATAGTGACCACATAAGTAGTATAGAGGATGGACTACAAAATAACTTTTATGTATGCAGATGCAAGTGTCTCTCTTCTTTCCAAAAAAGTATGCAGTATGAAGTGAAAGTTATTTTTAATAATACATCTGGGGCTGTAGTCAAAGGATGTTGTGAATGCAAACAGTATGCTCTGGGTAAATGCAGCCATATATGTTTCCGACCTGTTGATATTCATTTGTGAATACATTGAGAAGTTTGGACCGTTTCGTCAGTCAGCAACTAGCCAGGCACGTCAGTGGGGTTTGGGATCTAAGAACGGAACCGTGCTCCAGTGAAATCTGAAATATTCTGTAAAAGATTAAACCCATGATAGAATCCAAGACCTGCTGACTATGTGAAAACAACAATATCAATAACTTTATTGCTGATTTCAAAAGAGTAGGGAAAAATTCAATGTTTCAACAATATTAAATTTAAATAAAAAAATTCAAGTTCAGAAATTCATGGAAAATTGTTGCCACCCAATTGAAGAGTGATACATGAAGAAACAACTTTTCATTACAGAATTTGTGGATGACAAAGAAACTTTTCCAATTGTTGCTATGATGTATGCTCAAAAAATGAACCAGTAGCGAGAAGAAAATATTCAAATCGATTTTTGGAGAAAATGAAAGGGTTGTGGAAACTGGTCTGATGCATAATAAGAATTTCCTTATTCTGCCATGAGTCCAGATGGTGTAGTAATGATTGGGAACCAAATGGATCATATTATTATTGAGATAAAATGTTTTTAGAGAAAAGAGAAAACATAATTAAAAAAATATTCTCATACTTCAGTTATTAATTTTTCATATTTTCATTTTTATTGCGTTTTAAATATATTTTCCAAAGCATTATTTATTTGTTTATTGAAGTAAATATTCGTTTCCAATAAAAAAATGAGTTTTAATCTTTGCTCTGAATGACTATAAATCAAGGTCTTCAAAATGTAACATTATTAAAAACATGGAAAGATTTAAAAGAAATATTGAAATGAATATACCATCAAGATACTAAACAGTCTTCAAAATATTTTTTTTTTACATAAATAAAAAGATATATATATATAAAAAATAAAATAAAACATGAAAATATTAGATATTATAGGAATTAAAAGAGTGGGACATTTTTTCGAGAGAATGCTATAACATTTTATTCGACCTATAGCTCTCTCAACGTGAACCCGTGATTTCGCAATCTATTTCGTAATCCATTCTTCTTCAGCTGTTAATCTTGGCCTTCTCATAAGGAGTGGTGGTACATAGAGTTTAACGTTCAACTCATTACAAAGATCACTGATTAAAAATCCTCGATCCGCCATAAGTACATCAACGTTTTTAAAAAAATGTCTAATATCACTGATTTGTTGAAAATATAAACAGGATGTTCATAAAATCAGATGTGGAATCATCTGCGACTGAGAGATAAACTTTAGTCACAGAAAAATCTTTCTATCAATATTCAATTGACAATGTTTCCCTTTTCAACGTCTAATATCGCATTTTTCAAAAAGTTCTTTGTCAGAAGTAGACCCCTTATATCTCTCACTGACATACATTATTGCACCAGAAGGACAAATTCCTAATAGGAACTCAATGGTATTGAAATGTTTGTAGCTAGAGAATGTATTTCCCTGTTGCTGGAAATTAGATAGCATATGCAACATTATTTCTGTAGCATCGATGACTATAGTGATTGTGTTTCCATCAAAGTTTTTGAAGCAATATTCCTCCCGCATCTGAACAACTCCTCTCTTATACTGTGCATTTGGTGATACTAATATTAGTGAGGTAATGCATTTCATCTAGGGTGAACCCTCTTCGTAGTCTAACTAATGTCAAGCATAATCTATCTTTATCTGACAATGACATTTATTTCTATTGAATCTATTGTTTTTTTTAATACCTGTAAGCATATTGCAGTTTTCCCATAAGTAAGGGCTCGAAAATTATACAGTGTAAATGGCAACAAATCAGCCCATTAAACATTTGATTTTTTTCTCGTTTGTTACAAATATTCATGGGCAAATATATTGGATATATCTTTATCATGAGTCTGACAACCACTATCTTCAGTATCGTACTATTTTTTTTCAAAATAATCAGTTTCAGTTAGTTCATTTACATCGGTTTCAGATGAAATATCATCAATCTAGAATCTGGGTGCAATACCGAAAATAATCATGATCCTATCACTTGCAATATTATCTTCTTAATGACTATGGTTGTTTCAGGTGTGGGTGTGGGTATTGAGTTTAAAGTTACTCTACCATGAAAATGTTTACTACATAACTAACGTAACTATTTTTGTTGATGTTTTGAGCTGTTATTTTTTATTTCCACATCGTTGCATCCATTGCAGGCGTCGAGACAAATGGTTTTTTTTTGTCGGAAAAGAGTGAAACTTGATGTTTATTTATCCTCGAATCACTCTTGCAAGTTTTATAACAACATTTTTGATTATTTGATTATTTTTCCAACGTATTCACATAGGTTAAGTGAGTAAATCTTGGGCCACCACAGGACCAATTCAAATTTCCCACTCGAAATCATGCATCAGGTCACCAACATTTAGTGCTATTTTCTTAAAAGTTATCATACCAATCTAATAGCTAACCAATCAGAACAACTCTTTTGAAATGCTCAATTTTTGTGAATACCTCTGAGTCGTATGAGCCGTGTAGATTTTCCACACTAAAATTTATTATAGCGATTCTTTTGGTATCAACATTATTTCAAAATAACCTTTCTTCAGTGGTAGACAATTTTGATATATTTCGAGGTTGGTAATTTGGACCGAAGTCCTCCATTGCGATTTTTGTTGTTGTAGTTGTTATTGTGTTGTGTATTCTCTTATTCAATTTTTTTTCACAAAATATGTTTTGCTCTACCAACTGTCCACATTTTTAGACAAAAATCTCTATGAATGACACATTTGATATAAGAAATATATAAGCGCTTCATGACCAAAATTAATTGAATTGATATATCAAATTGGCGATTTTCCAAACAACGAAAGTCAAACAATTGCCATTGGAGAGGCAGAACTTTTGAAGGTTTTTTTTCAAGTTGGCAACTTGTGCGGAGCTCCCCTATTTCGGTTATGAGGAAAGGTGTGTTACAGATGCTGAGGCAGCATATTTTGTCCTCCTCTATTTCCAGCTTGCTGGAATGACATAAACATTCCGAACGCGTCGTCTCGATGAAAACCGACCCCTCATCAGAATGATTTACACGTTTCTCAGCCCTCCAGCGATCTGTCAACTCAAATTCCAACCCTAAATTGCCGAGCGTCGAAAATGCTTGGAACTTCATCAACTCTGATTGTTGCTTCGTAAGACGTCGAGGTTGAAGACCCTTTTTGTACGTGAAATTATCTTGGTTTCCCGCTAATTACCCTTGATTGTTTTTTAAGTGGTATGGAAATACGAGTGAAAGCATTCCTTAATAATTTCACGTTTTCTGGAGTCAGTATCGTCGCAGAGGTATATACCAAGTGTCGCGAGTTCTCAAGAATGTTCGGGATTAAATGGATAATTTTCTTCTAGTTAACGAAAATCGTGAATCACGAACTAATTTGCTATCATACTAGCAATCTGTCAGATATGATCTGTTGTTAAAAATTAACGAAGCGGAATATCATAACTACGACGTAAATAGAAACATGTTGGCATTAAATACTCATATTAAAATATGAAGCGGTTAAGTACAAGCCTCGCATAATAAGAGTTCCGTTCCAATGAAAAGTATCATTATTATTTTACACAATGCGATTCATGGAAAAGGAAACCGTTCAACTGAAGAAATCTTTCGGGAATTAACAATTATGTTCTAGAGTTATGCAATAGCTATTATTACGGAGAAAGGTATCATTTCCACATGGGAATCAGAAACAAAGGATGATTTTCTCAGATTTCTAAAAATACTGAAACACGTATTTCTTCATTCATAACGAAGACCTCAAATACCAATTTTTATGACCCTAACTTAAAAACTAACGGAACCCCTACACAAATGCTCACCCCTCTAGGAGTTGCATTAATCAAAACACTGGAACAGGTATTTCTTTATCCTTTAAGAAGACCTCAAATACCAATTTTTATGACCCTAACTTGTAAACTAATGGAACCCCCACAAAACTTTTTCCCCCTTCACCCCCTAGGGGTTGACTTTATCAAAACACTGAAACATGTATTTCTTTATCCCTTACAAAGAGTCTAACTTGAAAACTGACGGAACTTCCATTCAAAATTTCACCCCCCATTTGACCCCTTTACTGAAAAAAAAATTTTTTATACCCCAACTTGAAAACTAACGGAATTCCTATACAAACTTCCAATCCCAATTAACCCCCATTTCATCCCTTAGAGGTTGAATTTTCAAAAAGAACGAAACACATACTTTTTATTTGTAACAAAGACCTCCTGATACCAATTTTCATGATCCTAACTTTAAAACTAACCATACAGACTTTCAACCCCCATTTTACCCCTCTATAGGGTTGAATTTTCAAAAACCCTGAAACACATTTATCTTTATTTGTGAAGAAAGCCAAATACTAATTTCATGACTCTTATTTCAAAACCAACTGTACTTTCACTTTCACCCCCTTCTCACCCACCTTTTCACCCCTTTAGGGATGGAATATCAAAAAATATGCTGTCAAAATTTCAGCTCTTTGGTCCAGCAATTTGGTCTGGGCGTTGATCGTATATCAGTCAATCAGTAAGTTATCATATTACCCCAATCACGAGGTAGCTGCTGGGAACCGTTGAGGAGATCCCTCCACTGTCTTCCGTCTCCATCAGATTAACTCCGGGCCTCCATTATGTTGAAGTGTCATCGGAACTACATATGTGTGCCAAGTTTCAACAGAATGGATTCATATGTGTAAAAACAATAAATCATCCCCTATTTTTCTACCCTTAGCGGTATAATTTTTTTTCAAAATCAAATGGGACTTACTTTGAAGCATACTCTATACAGTAAAAAAAAGAATCATTTAAATTGGATAACCCAGAACAAAGTTAGGCGTATAAGAATCGGTTGATAAGTAAAAATTCAGTGGGTGAACCAACAAACCATTTTCCTACCTTAAGGAGTGGATTTTTCTTTCCAAATGCAGATGGGACCAACAACGAGGTATACCCTATCGATTAAAAAAAGAATCATCAAAATCGGACTACTCTGTGAAAAGCGAGGTGAAAAGTTATGCGTGGTCATACGCTTCGACTCGAGAACCTCCTCCTTTTTTTTCGTCGGTTAAAAACAGGCAGTATACGTAAACCTCTCAATTCTTGGAATTTAATTGGTTTTGTTTTTTTGGGATAACTCGTACAATAGCTTTTTTCTACGCTTCGGGAAATATATTTCCCATTTTGGGGACAACATAACTTTATTAGTTTTATGGTCAAGTGATCGCATCCACTGCACTGGCATTTGCTTCTTTTTTTTCCAGGGCCGGATCAAAAGGTGTGGAGGCCCTGGGGCAACAAAGGAGTGGAGGCCCCCAATTATTTTTCAAACAAGTTTTTTTTTAATTTATTGCGGAACAAATCAAATTATTTCGACACGAGCATATGTAGGTATAATAAAATACAAGAAATAAATTAAATTACAGCGTAAACAAAGGGATTCTTGCGAGCTTTTTTCGACGAAAAATCATTGATGATTTCGGTCAAATCCAGCATCCGGAGAAAATCATTCTCAATGCTAAGAAGCGATAACTTTGATAGGCGGCTTTGTCTCATCGCAATTCGCCTATTTTTTTCATTTTGGAAAATGAGCGCTTTCCAGTGCAATTTGACATTCCCAGTTGTAATATCACAAGAGAGTGAAAATAATTCGACAGATTTTCGAAAACTTGTTGCCAGGCAATACACAAGAGAGACCAACTGGCTCGAGTGGCTATTGCCAACAACTTTGAGGAAAATCTAGATAATTATTTTCTACTATATCGAACTCTCGTGTGGTATTCTTTAGATTATTTTTCGATGTTACGATCATAAACACATTTCCTTGCAAAATTATATAATGTACTAAACCGGATTTGATTCATTTCACACTTTTCATGCGAATTGATGACAGACGTCAAATTAAGAATATAGGTTGTTAGACAATAGAAACAAAATACCTCAAATTATTCCCGCGACAATTTTCTAGGTAGAATATTACCACTATTGATTGGCCAAAACGTATATGAATTATTTGAATTGAACGTTTCCATTGGTTTCTAGCAACGTCAAAAAATAATCACTGTAATTTCAATGTTTGAGAATGTAGCTCTGAAATTTTGGTTTTCAAGAATTTGATAGTAGAACATCTTAGATAGATAGTCCTTTTCAGAAGGATTTACATTTGTTGCGGAATGTCATCTTTCTCTTAGACTCACACTTTCAGATTTCGGGGATTTCTCTGTTACAAGCGCGCCACTCAGCGGACACTTGTCAACGCCAATAAATAGGAAAAACAGGTATTGTAAAAAATTGTAAAATTGTTTTTAACCGCTTTCTTAGTTGTTTGACAAACCCTCAGAAGTTAATGAAAACTTGTACGAGTTAAGATCACGGGGACCTTACCTTTTATAGTGGGATCCGAAACCACTCTTGAGACCTTGGAAAAAATTTTCACCAGCTGCGGGAATCGAACCCGCGCCAGGTGGAAACAGTTGACACAAGACCGACGCTGGTGCCACTGAGCCACAGGCCCGTATAGACGGCAAAGTGTTTGTAGAATCGGCAGAAAAATAGTCAACAGAATTTGCAACTTTTGTTCTATTATGGAATGCGCACAGGGCTCTTATAAATAATTTGATGCAATCATATTCATAAATTGAAATATTATTTTCTTTTGCTTATGATTATTGAATTTTATTGTGTATCTAGATCGCTTGTGTCATTCGAAGAATACATCAACAGAAACTCTTTCATTTAATAAAAAAAAAAATTTTTTTAATTCAATTGTTCTTGTTTTTACAGCTAATTTCGATACGATATAATATTTTGTATAATAGTATGATGTTCTACTTGGTGGTTGTTTCTCGCATATACACATGATTCATCAGATCGAAGATTAATATTAACCATGGATTTTGACAAGAATACGAAACATGTTTTTGAATGTTTAAAACGAAAAATGAGAGGAAAAAGTGGGAGAACTGCTCTTTCGTTGTCAGATTTTTTATATATAATTTTGCATATCCTTCGGTATTTGTTAGGAAATTTTACCTAAAAATGTATATTGTGGAGGCCCCTCTCTTGTGGAGGCCCCGGGGCTGGAGCCCCGTTTGCCCCCCTCTTAATCCGGCTCTGTTTTTTTCAAATAATTGTTCCGTATACAAATACATCATTTACTTCACCAAACATATAAAAAAACATTTAAAAACATTTATTTGATCCATTATTTGGAGGTCATTTGGCATATTCTCAGATTTATCCGCTCTAACTCTTAGGCAAGTCTATCTTTACCTCTATAGTTGGTGGAAGAGATTCCAGTGTTATTATTGTAGAGTGTAAAGGTCTGTCTACTTCAACAATATAATAACGAAAGACTGATCTTAACGTAGTTCGTAATTTGCTAATAGTTTCATCACTTCAATAATTTGAAAAAAAATCTACCTTCCCGAGTGGCCGCGCCATCAGGTTATTTTTTCAATTGGTTGAACTAGGTGAAGAGAGAGATAGAGAACTAAACTTTTCACGAAAAATTCTAAAGGAATGACACTCATTCAACTCCAATGAACGAATTCCGCGCCCTTTATATTTTCATCTATTTTCAAACTGCGTTACTGCGATGGATCTATTTCTGAATTTCCTTCGTATGGCCGTTGAAAAATTCATTTCACATTCCTCCCGCCGTCAGTTCATATCTTATTCAAATGGAGTCAGTCTTTTACGTTCTGGTGCTCTTTTGATCTTGCAGAAATGAGAAACAAGGGGAACGTCATCTTGCTCGTTAGTACAAATTGATAGGTTGGCAGAATGGCAGGTATATACATGTTGCGAAGGAACGTTCGCTGTTCCCTACGACTTTGATGGCATATCCGAGAGTCGGATTTCAAATTTTAATAGTTCATTTGCATACTTCTATTTCCGTCAATAGTAGACAACAATTCCTTCTGTAGTGGAACTAGTGATGTAAGATAACGATCGGCTTAACGCATAGGTCAATATACAGGGTAATTATCAACTAGTTATTCAGAGCCAGCCAGCAAATTTCAAAAAGTTAAAACTAAAACACAAAATTCGTAAAATTCGAGATGGCAGACCACTTTTGTGATTATGGTCTGATAATATTGAAAATTGAGGGATTTTGGGATCGGATAATATGATACATTGTCAAAATTCAAAAATTCAAAATCCTATAAATTTTGGTTCAGGACTAAAAAACTTGAAATATGATTGAAAGTAAAAAAAATTCAAAGAAACTTTTATTCGAATGCGACAATGACTTTTGCGGGTGTGGAGATAAAGTTATCACGAATAAGATCATTTTGTACCCATTCATTATGCGTGCCATCGCCTTATAAAGTTTCAGTGAATATTTGAATTTTTACAAACTTGGAGGGTGGAGCTTCCCTCATCCCTTTTTGCTACCTTTGTGTAGTTGAATAATCTCCCTCGAACTTGTATTGGGAGGAGGGTCGAATGGGAAAAAAGTCGCTCATTTTATTCTGTCCGTTTATTTTTCTCTGGGTCACTCTCAACCAACAAACTTACATATTTTTTTTAGATACTTTTCATATTGAACCCATTGTTATAATGAACAAAGATAAAAACGTTATAATTTACTAGGAATTCGCGATCACACTAACCTATTGACCAACAAGCAAAATATGAGCAGCAACAATCAGAATGACTGAATCCATATGGTAGACAGCGTATTCTTCGACTTGATGTTGGATGAAAAATTAAAATTTTGTTTAGGATTGGTATACACGTTGAGGGTGATCTAATTATAGCATTATTTTTAGTTGATAAGACCGGTTGCCGGATGCACTTCATTCTCTAAAACATTGCAGTATACAAGGTGTAATCTAACCTTTTGCACACCCGTGAATAACGAGTGTATAATTCAATTTTATAACGAGTAGTTGAAAATCTAAAAAAAAATTGAAAACATATTTGTTTTTTTTTAAATTCGAAAAAAAAATGGGTAGCGCCACCCGCCTAATTTCAGGTGGCACTCAGAGGAAAACTTTTGGCAATTTCCGAATGCAATAAACATTTAACTCGACATTTGAATAAGGTAGAACGATGAACTGATTGTGTGGTAAATGTACACATTACAGGCTGCCTGAGATAGATAGTCAATTTCAAAGTGAAGAAAACAACTAACCTTGTTATATCCAAACTGGTGATAAAGTCAGAACTAGTTGACTGCATACTTCGAGGCACTTATCATAATTATCACTTGTAAGAAAAAAACAACACAAACAGTGGGAAACATTCGCAATTGAATATTGTTCTGAAAAATAATATCACGACCATTGTAGTGATTTAGACATTCCGAACACTGTTGCAAAGCAAGATTCTCCAATGCACGGTTTACAAAGCTGACAAGGAACGAAAGTTTGTTAGATTCTACTAGTGTTTTCTGATTTGCTGGTGAATGAAAGATCCTAATTAGTAACCAATCAGAAAACAGTACGCGATATGCAGGAGAATTGATTTGATCATTATTGTGTTTGTCTTTTGCTGGCTCGTAAAACTAAACACCGAGCTGTTCCGTGCGTATTTTGAAGACAAGATGAATCACTAGTCGTATTTATGAATAAAGTAGCAAATTTCAATTCTGGTCGGATTCTGGAGTCGCCAATCACTGTTCGGGTGTTTTCGTACTAGATATATTAATATAATATAAACTATTTTTTGATAGAATGGCAAATTTTTTCAAAGACAAAGGCAATAATATTCAAATTAATTCTCGTGCACATCGTGTACTATTTTTTATTAGTTGTTAATTAAGATCTTAAGATCTTCCATTCACCAGCTTTGTAAACCGTGCACGCGAGAATCTTGCTTGGCAATAGTGTTCAGTTCACGTGTTCGGAATGTCTGAATCACTACAAATGTCGAGATATTATTTTTCAAAACAATATTCAATTGCGAATGTTTCCCACTGTTTGTGTTGTTCGTTTCAAGTGACTGTGATAATTATGATATGTGCCTCAAAGCCGAGTATGAAGTCAACTAGTTCTGACTTTATCACCAGCCTGCAATGTCTACATTCACCACACAATCAGTTCAACATTCTACCTCATTCAAATGTCGAGTTAAATGTTTATTGCATTCGGCAATTCCCAAAGTTTTCCACTGAGCAGGTCACCTGAAATTAAGCGGGCGGCGCTACCCAAAATTTTGTCGGATTTTACAAAGAACAAAACATGTTTTCAAAAAAAATTTTCAGATTTTTAACCACTGCAATTCGTTATAAAATGGCATTATACACTCGTCATTCACGGGTATGCAAGATGTATACGCTGGTATTGATAAAAAACAACAAAAAGTAAATAATTGTCCTTTTCCCAGCGAATCAGCCGAACTGTGACAATTTTAATTAATATATTTCGGTGGTAGAGTGACTCCACAAATATCAGATTTGTTGGAATGAGCCATCAAAAACGATCGAGAAAAGGAGCAATTGACTCTTCGTCACATTTGGTACATCCGAAAAAAATACAAATTGGAAAACGAGTGATATTTTCATTCTGCATTTGTTATGCCGGGCCCACATGAAACCAACAAAATAAAATCATCCAACAAAACAAAAACACGACAAATGAGCAACTTTCTGAAAACAAAACAAAATGAAAACTTGTGTCCATACTGCCAAGAGACAAAATGACAACAAAAGTTTTCGGTTTTGGTTTTGTTTCGTGTCCTCCACATCTAGAATTAATTTTATCAGAAATCTACAAACGGTGAAAATATGTGGCGTTTTCATGCTGAAAGTGAAGAACGAGATTATTTTCTCATCATGTCTGCTGGTTTTGTGCTTCTTCGAAGGGAAAATTGTGTGAAACCGTCCTCACGTGGTAGAAATAAATATGGCACTGAAAAATTATTAGCCGATTTACGTTAAGACGATATTGGATTGAGGGGAGAAATGCGTTCTAGTTTCCAGAATTTTTTATAGCGGTTTTTATACTCTTTATTTACAGCATCCCATAATAAAGGATACTTATTCCCGATAGAGTTCCATTAATTATAGTTTAACCATTTTCAATTGCAGAAGCTGTTTCTATAGGGAGCAAATGAAAAACTCACTTCGCTAACACGAGCGCATATGCGAAGAAACGGAACGAAAAATAATGTGTACTACTCGTAAATATTCTCCGTCGGCGAACGGTAGATCAAAAGAGCCGATAGTCAACGTGGGTTTGAGTGACAGCTGTTTGAGTGACCGCAAGCCAATGATAATGCTTGTAGGTGTGTCTATACGTTGAGACTAATAAATCACCAGTTTCAGGAGGTCTGAGTAAATGAACTGGGATCGAAATAGGTTTTAAAATATTCTATAGCTGTGTTGTGTTTTGATGGAAAATATGGCTTTTTTCGACAATGAAAAAATGAAATTATGATGAGCTGATTGCCTATTAATACATACTTCCTCGTTTATTGCATATTTTTTTATTTTAACGTGTTTTTAAAATATTCAAAAATCTAAATAAAATTAGTTATCTCCGCCTCCGCTGCTCAAAGGATTCCGCCTCAAGACTGGGAAATTGTTTTTCATGCTTCTGCAATTGTAAATGGTTTGACTATAACTAATGTTATCCACAGTTCACTTATATTTCTCAGCGCGCCATACTGCGTATTTATTTCCAGACACCATACACAACACTCAGAAGTCCACAAAAATGTGTTTTCGTTGTGCCTTTGTTTTTCAGATGTACTCACCTCGCCGACAAATGCTGCCAGAAATTTCAACAAAACAGAAACCCTCTGATGTTTACCAACTCGCAAGGGGAACGCGAAAAATTGATGGAATCAGAAACAAAACACGTTTTGTTGATGAAATGATTCCGATTTGTTGAAAAACATTGAGTTGAAATTTTGTTGGTTTGATGTGGACCCGGCATAAGACTTCTGTCGCTAAGGATAGTAAGCAAACTGAATTGGAGGTAAAGGAACTAAAATTACAGAATTCCCTCGACCGCTCTTTTTTTATTTGCTCAATCGCATGTTGCACAGTAGATTTAATTGTTCAGTTTTTTCACAAGCCATAATATATCTATATCTGGGTTTTAGTTTCAATTTTTCAATTAAATTTGAACAACCGACAACACACTGGACGAGACTCAGCTCACCTGTGAAATAGCATCGTTTGATCACAAGCTCTTAATAGCCTTTTGCGCACCTCACATCGAAACCTTCTCAATTGAATATTGGATAGAAATATTTTTCTGTGAATTGAACGATAATAATGAAGTTCTTTTTTGAGAATATGTAACAGAAAATAACTATTTCCCCGGCTAAAACCACGATGGACATTGAAATACACCTGACAGATATTTTGAAAAGACCCTAACTCAAAAGAAAAAATCTGAAAGTAAAATTTGCATTTTCATCCAGATTGTTATTTGATTTTTTCGATCCAGTTTTAATTAGGAACTCATATAGATGAATAAGACAAAGAAAAATGTTTGTCATTGATGCCAGACTATTTCACGCTTCTACGATCATCAGGAAGACCGGAAAAATCGGGAAACACATTTTCTAGAAGCAGTCTAACCCTGTTTTCAAACAAATTAACAGCTCACATCGCATAAACATTATGTGAATATGAAATCCAATCAATAAAGAGAATTACATTAAATGTATTGTTGTTCGGTCGAATATCAACTACAGCGTTGCCGTTCTGGACACAAAGTATTACTACAGAAAAACAAAAATTGATCTGATGAGATCAATATAACTATAGGGTAGATCTCAATAGAAATACTACCTAATGGTTCCGTCAACACAACAGGACTTTCAAAAAAATTTGATATATCTTCGCCGATCATGGTCCCCAGAAGCTAAAAACACCATCATCAAATACCATAATTTCAAAATGGCGGCTGTTGAACGGAAAAATCTCAATCTTTCATTTTCATACCAATATTGGCAAACTCTAGGGTCTTTTGAAACAGCTTTATGAGCTCTACAACTTTCATTCTTCTTTATTTTTCCTCTAAGATGTACACACAAATAAAAAATCGCTGTAAATGACCATTTACGAGAATTGATAATGTTTGTTCACCCTGTATGCTTCTTTCATTTGAGGTATATTCATTGTATTTTGTTATTTCTCAATTCCAAAGTTAAATAATAGATATTATTAATTTTTTTGTGATATTAACATGTTGATACAGTAAGGAACCTGCTTGATGCTAAAAATGACATTAGTCTTTTTCAACAAATTTTGCCTTTTAAAGTATAGTAAATAATTCAAAGTTATACATTTTTTGTTTATTTTTATTTTTTTTGGTGTTTTAAACCTGACGCCGATAAACGTCCTGTCACTTTTTAACTAAAATATTTGCTAAATATCACCAGGACGTCGATAGACGTCGAGAATTAATAACGATAATTAATCTGAAATAAAAACATTAATAAAAACGATTTTATTCTAAAAATACAGGAATGTAAACAAATCAAGTCAAGAATTGAAAAAGGTATTCAATATAATAAACGAAAATAAAACGACTTTATTATAAAAAATGCAAAAAAAACTTATATAATGAATAACTTCTATTATACATCATGCATTGAGTCATGCCAATCCTCAAAACAAAATAGGCAAATGGGCGGTATTTCTTCACAACCTTCACATCTAAAACTGGTTTCCCGTAGTATATTTTTTTAGTGCACATTCTACACTTCGAAAACAAAGATTTCGCTGGAACGATACTTCCACTTTGGCACCAAAATAATGACTAATTGGATTGATATGGATCTCTGAACGTCTATCGGCGTTCTGTACAAATTTTATCTTTTCCCTTTGTAGTATGAGAAGCACATCAGTGTAAAGAATTTTGTACATACTAAAACATACATTTTAATTTAAGACGCCGGACGGCGTTCTTGCTGAATTCAGCAAGCCAAAGATGACGCCGATTGACGTCACTGTCCTTCAACATGTTAAGTTTGGAACCCAAGTAAGTACTGTCTACATCTGTGTGTGCTAGTTAAAGTTCTTTCTTTTGATAGTCAATTTACATAGAAATATTAGGAAGAATTTATGGAGACCTGGATCCTTCACCAACTTTCAAGGTTTATACAAAAATATAATTTCTGTTTTTGTTTCCAATGAAAAATTTGATTTTTTCTGACACATGATTTGTTAGCTTGATTGGTAGCGATTTCGGAATCAATAAATACGTTCTGAAATCTACCTTTCCGACTGGCCGCGCCATCGGGTTTTTAAAATAAGACAACAATGGATGAAATTTGAATCATTAGGATAATATCCATTTTGAGTCCTTCGTGAATTCACTTTCAATTCAAATAATTTTTCGATATTTGAATTCTATCACATTCCTTCTAGAATTACATATAAAAATGAATATAAAGAATTTCAATTGCTGCGTAAGAATATATTCCTCTGCCTTTTTCGATGGATGAATGTGCTCAGATGGATACCAAAACGATGTCATCAGCTCACAACCCCCTGTTTCTGAAAAAGGGTATTCCTGAAAATACTGTTAAAATATCTCAAATATTCGATATCCTAGTACATAATTTTTCTCAACGGCTTTACCGAGACATACCTAGATTTATATCCAGTAATTTGTAAGGTATTTCCCCCGTCGACAGTGCTACCAGTACACGATCTAATCTTGATAGGCGATAATAGGATAGACGCACATACCTAATTTCCCGCGCGCGTATGAACAAGTCATATTTTAATACGTTACATTTTTTCCGAAGGTTAAACAGGGTGTTTCTTAATAACATGCTAACATTTAAGGGGGTTATTCTTGGGTCCAATTTGAGAAAAAAACTTTCTGTGAATATATGTCCTGAAGGTCTTAACTTTTAAACTACAGGGTCCGAAAGTTTTAAGAAAAATATCTTTTTTTATGATAACTTTGGTATACTTCTATGCATCAAAAGGCATTTTCTGCAGTACAACATAATTTTTTATTCTTGCCATTGGCGTTCGTGCGGGATTTGCACTGAATCATTTTGAAGAGAAAAGTGATACGCCACTGATTTTTCTTGAAGTAAACATCATTTTTGAAATCCTCATTCCTGTCTGAGCAAATCTCGTCTCATGATTTTTTTTCGTTTGACGTACGGTTTTCGCATAAAAAAATAAAATTCATTAATTTGCATCTTCCTAGACCCCCTACGAGTAAAAACTATTTATGTGACTTTGAACAAAAATTTAATCAAGAGAATAATTTTTAAACGGTGAAATTATAAAATTGAAGAAATCTAAATACATTTTGGAATGAAATATATAGATGTTATAAATTTTTAGAAAGCTGGAATCGTTCAAATTGTGTACCTCGCCAATCTAGTTGAGGATACTATGCAAATAATTAAAGAAGTCATAAAAACAAACACACTATATTAATTAAAAAACATTACTTCGTTACAACAATTACACACTGTATGATATGACATTCTAATCAATACAACTTCAGAACTTCCATAGTACTGAATACATGTTCCAAAAATGTAATCCAACCTGGATAATAACTGTTTTACAACTGACAGTAAGTTGTATCAATTTTAAAATATTTTGGACTGTATAACTGGAGATTCTATAGAGTAGTTTAAAAGCCAAGGCTAATTCAATTTATGATTCGAAAAAAATAACAAATTGCCATACTCAAATATGTGATTAAAATTTCATAAAAAACATTTTCACTTTGGATAGATTCCGTAGAAAATCGAATAAGCCATTCCATTTAATGATCTAATATGCCAGAATAATACAAAACACAAGAATATTACCCTGTTGCCACATATTCTGTATTTCACGCACAATATTTTTATCAAACGATTTCTAAATTCTGATTATTAATTATTCATTTCTTTAAGATTTTTAGTAATTAAATAGAGTGTTCCTTGACGCAGACTGATTCTAGATGAAACATTTTCCGTTCCGATATTTTTATAATACTGTCAATTATACATTTCAATTATTTATATTTGACCGTTAAAACTGAATTTCAATACGACTACTATTATTTAGTACACAAAATATTTGGTACTGTTTACTGACTTGAATGAAAGGCGGTGAAAATGAGATTGAATTAAACACTTTCTGGCTTTTTATATCCTTCTAGTGGATGACGTTTACGCGTTAGTTATTATTAGTCTGACAGATTTTATGTTGTTAATTTATTACCTTGTCCACATTTTTATCAGCGATTCAGATAGGAGTAACCCACATGGTGAAAATTATTTTTTTACTCAGCTGGGGTGTTTAGAGTGTAATCTGTCAGCAGTGATAATTAATGACCATTTTTTATACATTAAAATGATAATTTTTATTCTTAGCGGGAGACATCAACATGTTTGGTGTTTTAATGGCTATAATAAATCTGATAGATTTATGATGTATCCACTGATAATTTTCCATCCCACATGGATCGGTATCACATGTATGAAAGTCAAGTTCATAAAGAAATTTTTTTTATTACATTTTCTTATTTTGTCTTTTGACATGTTCAGTACTTAATGGCTTTTTTCTTTATTATCATCTGGTAGCTCTTTCCGTCTGCATTTTCGACTTCTTAGAAATATTCGTTAAAATAACTTTTCATATATGAGGTGGCTCCTTCTTCATCTATAAATTCGTTATATCTATGTATGTATATTCTCGGGTCATAACAAAACTCACGCGTGTTTATTTTTGACCAAATTCGATGTTTTTAGAACTTCCATTAGATAGAGAGCTGATCAACTCAGGCTGTCATATTGCTTGGATTTTCTCACTAGAGAAGAAATCTCTGACAATGAACAGTTACCAACCTATTCAAAGTACAGAGAGAGGAAGAAGTCTGCATATTTCTGAAAGTTATAGTGAAAAATTGAACGTCACCATAAGATTGTCTCTTGTTGGATCGGATATGAGGAACTATGGCACGCTTGATGTAGTTGCGTTCCACAACTATAATGCTTTGGAATGATTTATGGGAGACATTACGTTATAAGGAATAAGTACAGTGATGCTCAAGTGTCACCAAAATCTCGAGAATCTGAAGTGAAATAGCATATATCCTCTTCTACGAGCAATATGAAACACAAACTCAGCTATGAGACTATGTCTCGATATTGTTATTCCATTCGATATTTCATAGTTGTATTAAATAAAAAATATGATCTCTTAACATAATCAAATTATGTTTTCTATACATTTGAACACTCATTGGCATTTCGTTAGGACTTTTAATCCTTGATATGAAACTACTAGTCAATATCTTAAAATCAAGGTAAGAACTCAAAACAAATGAGAAGTTTCATTAACGAAATTGGTAAAAGGTATTGTTTAGTGTATTTCGAAGGGTATTCCGATTTATGGGAATGCTTCAATGAAAGTTCATGGAAAAAATACCGGTAGAGTAATGTATTACGATCAGGTTTTTCAATTTATTAAAAAAAATGGCTTGAAGAATTTTAGAGATCAAAACGTAGCGATGATCGAAAACAAAATGATTTCAATAATGATTCTGAAATATTAGTGTTTGAAAAATGAACTATTTTTGCAAAATCAAGAAGTTCCACCAGCCTATATTATAGATCTACCGTAAATATCCAAGATCACGATCGCGTCGCTCAGATTTTTTTTAATAGAAATCTTATTAGTGTATACGGTTAGCTCTAATCCAATGATGATAATGATATTGATAAATCACAGTTTTTGAGGTCGTTATTCCATAAAATGGTCGAGCGGAAGCGCCGGCACTCGCAACAAAAATATTCCTCTCAACTCACATTATAATTGGTGTCATTAATATCACTCTTTTGAGACATGACAACAGATGTTGTGGAATCATTTATCATCGTCGAGTGTCGATTGGACTCACGTGGAATACCTAGAGGGAGAATAAACAGATCGGCAGGTATCTCGAGTATAAGTACGCATTTAATGCATAAAATCGGACGAAATACATTTTATATCAATTCGAACTTCTCCAGAAAAATGGAAAGGTACTACATATGGAAAATTTCGATAAAAAACTGTACTTACCTGAGATAAAAGAGTGAACGAAGCTGTAGCCTTTTTTTATGACAAACATACAATATTTTAAATACCACTGTCCCCTGTAACCGCGTGAGACATTCTAAGTACCCTGTCTGATTTTATGAACATCCTGTTTATATTTTCAACAAATCTACCCTGTCTGGTTTGATAAAGAGATAATACGTTGTATAAAAAGGAAAAAACAATTACATTCATTACGACACCTCTCTGAATACCATATGGAACTATTCAAAGCAATTAGGCGTAAACTGAAAGCGTTAATAAAAAAAAATATGATGAATACACGGAAGCTATGGAAAACTCTATCAAAACGGATAGTAGAAATTTTTGGACTTACACAAAAACAAACAAAAAAAATAACAATTACGTCCCAAACTTGGAATTCGAAAATAAAAAAATTCCCCTTCGCGGGGTGGCTGACTATTTTGGAAAATATTTCGAGTCCGTCTTTGAAAAAGAGAAGGCCTCGTATATAATAGAGCGGGAAATAAATAGCGAAACTATGGCATTCGTTAGTGAGGTATCTGTCGGTGAGTACTATCAGGCGATGAAAAAACTCATACCAAAAAAGTCGGCAGGCATTGACAGAATCCCACCTTACCTAATCGGAGGATGCGCAGAGTGGCTTCTGGAGCCAATTCGGTTCATTTTCAATCTTTCTATAAGAATAGCAGCGTTTTCAGACATGTGGAAGGAATCAGTTGTAACACCAATCCATAAGTCTGGGAAAACCTCTGATATTAAAAACTATAGACCAATTTCAGTATTATGTGCAATAGCTAAACTCTTCGAAAACGTTATATATATATAAATATATATATATATATATATATATATATATATATATATATATATATATATATATATACACTGTGTCCGTAAAGTATGGAACAAATTCATTTTTAGCTAAACAGGTCATTTTAAGAAATAATCCTGAAACACGTCGATTTTTTATGTTAATTTACCGTATTTTAAAATAATAATCTAATATACAGGGTGAATTACGTTTTAAATGGAACACCCCCATTTTGTCTCAATTTTCGGATTACTCTAGCTGAGCTGATTCCAAAAATGTATCACATGTTGATTCCAATTGGTACAGGGTGGACAAAAATACAATAGTTTTGTGTGTGCTCATAAAGTAACGCGTAACATTCTTCATTAGGTAAATTAACAATATTATCAAAAATACTTATTGTCTAGCGGACAGAATATGCTGGAATACATGACTTTATAAATGTTCGAACTGCAGCCCTTGCTGTATTTACAGTAACCCAAACGGTGTACAAATTCTTGTTGAACCTTGTGTATGGTTTCTTGCGTAATATTGTTTATTTCTGTTCGAATTTTCTCTTGTACATCTGCAATATTTGCTGGTTTCGTTTCATAAATAACATTCTTCAGATGGCCCCACAGAAAATAATCCAAAGGATTTAAATCTGGTGACCTCGCTGGCCATTCAGTGGGTCCACGTCTACCAATCCCCCTGTTCGGAAAAATTTCATCTAGGTACCTTCTAACATCTACAGCATAATGTGGAGGTGCACCATCCTGTTGAAACCATAAACTTTCATCAAAACCTCCAGGATTACGTCTGCTGGGAAACAAATTACGTAAACTAGATACGAGATACCCCCTTAAAAACTCAAGGTACGTTGCCCCGTTTAAATTACCTTACAATTCCAGCCCATACATTTACCTTTTGAGGGTATTGTGTATGATGCTCACGCATCCAGTGGGGGTTTTCTTTTGCCCAGTATCTATAATTCTGACGGTTAACCTCACCATTTAACATGAAAGTGGACTCATCAGAAAAAATAATGTTTTGTATCAAGAGAGGGTCTCGGTGACATTTATCCATCATTTCTTCGCAAAATTGGAGTCTTCTATCGGGATCATCTCCGTTTAATTCTTGCACAAGTTTGATTTTATAAGGATGCCATTTTTCAAGCTTCAATAGTTTGTGTACCGTTGTTTTGCTAACACCGATATAGCGACTAACTTTACGAACAGAAGTGTGCGCATCTTCTTCAAAACTCAGTAAAACATCTAATGCTGTATCAGCATTTGCAGGGGGACGACCTGATTTGCGTACATTTTCAACATTACCAATTTCTCGAAATTTCGTTTCAATCTTACTGACTGTTGAACGCGTTATAGGTCTTTCTGGATATTTATCATTAAACAAATTGCACACTTCCATCTGAGTTCGCGATCTGTCTCCATACCCAATCATCATAAGTATTTCAATTCTTTGTTTTACACTCAACTCCATTTCTACTTCCAATTAAATCTAAGCAATCATTCGAATATTCACGAATACCAAAAATATTGTAGTACTAAACTGTCACTGAAAATCAATAAATTACTAAACAAATAATGAATTTCCCAAAAAGAGACGACTATGTTTTTATAAATAGATAAGAAATATTTTTGTCATATTCTGTCTGCTAGACCACAAGTACCAAACATGTTTGGAAACAGCTCATTTTTATTACTCTAAACATGTAGCAAACTACGGGGTGTTACATTTAAACCAATTGCCGCTAGACAATAAGTATTTTTGATAATATTGTTAATTTACCTAATAAAGAATGTTACGCGTTACTTTATGAGCACACACAAAACTATTGTATTTTTGTCCACCCTGTACCAATTGGAATCAACATGTGATACATTTTTGGAATCAGCTCAGCTAGAGTAATCCGAAAATTGAGACAAAATGGGGGTGTTCCATTTAAAAAAAATGACGGTGACGTCATTACTCGAACGTAATTCACCCTGTATATTAGATTATTATTTTAAAATACGGTGAATTAACATAAAAAATCGACGTGTTTCAGGATTATTTCTTAAAATGACCTGTTTAGCTAAAAATGAATTTGTTCCATACTTTACGGACACAGTGTATATATATATATATACACATATATATGTGTCTGGGACTCTGTCAAATTCAATATATGCGAAGAACAACACGGGTTTACCCCAAAAAAGTCAACAGCTACAAACTTACTGGTCTTCTCACATAATATCCTTCAGGATATGGCGGATAATGCACAGGTTGACGTTATATACACCGATTTCCGAAAAGCGTTTGATAAAGTAAACCACGACATTTTATTGAATAAACTACAGAGCTATGGCGAAAACCTACATAGTCTAATTTTTTTTGTGTCATATCTTGAAAACAGGACGTATAAAGTAAAATATCGCGGCAATTCATCAGGCAAATACCAAGCAAACTCTGAAGTCCCCCATGGGTCGAACCTGGGGCCACTACTCTTCTTAATATTCATTAATGACTTACCACAAAATCTGAAGTACTCCAAGAGTTTGCTTTTTGCCGACGTTTTCACCTGAAATTCTACCGAAAAGTTGAGAACGAACCGGATTGTCTTGGCCTCCAATCAGATATCGACTCAGTATTTCGTTGGTCTGAAGAAAATTTCAACAAATATAAGTGTGTAGTTTTGTCCTGCACGAGAAAAGGGAAAGTCATAGGATACACTTACAAAATGAATAATGACGATCTAGCGAAAGTCGACATGGTCAAAGATTTAGGCATGCCCTATCCTATAAATTACATAATGAACATACAATCGCGAAGGCACTCAGGACGTTAGGTTATGTGTTGAGGTACTCTAAGAACTTCAGGGACTATAAGACAATAATATTATTGTACAATACCTTTGTAAGACCCAAGCTTGAATATTGCTCTGTAGTTTGGAATCCTACTACATTGGTAGACTCATATTCTCTTGAAAAAGTTCAGAACCGGCTGTTGAGGTTCCTCTACTGGAGGAAACATAATGTTTACCCCGACTATAATATAATTAGAACGACTAATCTTAGATCAGAATTCCAAATCACAAGCCTGGAAACCAGGAGAAAGATAACAGTGGTAGGAATGTGCTATAAACTCTATAACAGACAGTACAACTGCCCTTACCTCAAATCTCTCCCAATTTTTCGAAATTCCTTTCACCCAATTTTCCAGCACATGTTCACCTATCATTACAATGAAAGAAAAAGCCATATGAAGGGAGAGAAAATAAGAAATGAAGTGCATGAAGCACACAAAGTCGTCTTCACAAAAGGTTCAATATAAATTGAAACACAACTGGTAGACCGACAAGCGAAAAACAACTACTTTCCTGGCAAATACCACGCAGAACGTTGAATGATATTCACCTGACAATCCATGCAAACTTCCATATAAATGGATATTGTTTCTTTCATTAAATATGCCAGTCGGGCAATTGAGCCACTCCTACTGAGGAGGAATCTTTTATTTAGAATCCTATCGAGGTATGGAGTGGTTCTTTCTGTCACTAGGTGCCGCCGGTTAAAAGTTATTTTTACCGACGCACCTAAAGATGTTTTAAGCTCGAAGATTATTTTATTTATGTTGTGTCTCGCTTCAGCCAGAGATCTCTGGATCTCTGGCTGGTGACTACTTCGTACTGATGAGGGGCAAAAGCCTGAAACCGGTATGCGGATTGTTAGGCGGACACGACATGAATTTAAACATAATCGAGCTTATCAGAAAGAAACATTTGCGAACAATATCCGTTTATATGGAAGTTTGCATGGATTGTCAGGTGAATATCATTCAACGTTTTGCGTGGTATTTGCTAGGAAAGTAGTTGTTTCATTTCTTAATCATTACAATGTTAAAAACAACAAATCATGCATTGCATCTATCTGAACTCAGCTTTGGCCTAACCCCCAGAATATTCTTTTGTGATCTGTATAAATACTTTTCCTAATTCTCTCCTAAAATTAAGAACCGTAATAGTGTAGTGAACTTGATAGCTTTGTGTTTCTCATGTCATAAGGTACTTGTAACCTGTTTGAGAAATGAAATAAATAAATGACTAAATTGAAAAATACTTTCTATACATTATGTGACATTATTTCCTTCATTCTACGTGAAGTATCAAAATTTTACATTTTCAAAATAAGGGGGTGCTCATTATTCAGAGGGGGTGCAAGAAGGATGTAATATTTTCATACTGTAAATTGTCAAATTGACAATAGAAATCGACCTGTTTCAGGTTTTTTTAAACAAATACATAATAACGCTAAAAATGAATTTAATAAATTTAATTGAATTGAAACGGATTTGCCAGCTTGAGACTCAACCATAGCACACATTTGTTCCACTAACCAAGTTGTAAAATTTAATTTGATATCAGAAGATAGTTGATAATTTGTTTTAACACAACTGAGCTATTTTCATATTGTTAGCTAAAACGAACAAAAGGACGTGAGTGAATAGAGTGGGAACTTTTGCTCATCCAATAGAATAGAATAGAATAGAATTTATTTTAATACCAGAGACAAATTACAATTTGTATAGTACAAGTCATAACTAATGCAAGATATGTGCTTTCAACTATTACAATAATACAAAGCAAAAAATGGAATTTGCAATTATTTGACTGTATTTTTGATTGTGCACTGGGGCAGCTTCTATTGAACGGGGTGGCGCATTCGCTTTTCTAAAACTGTAGGAAAACCCAGCAAAACCTACAGCACCATCATGAAATAAAATGCAGATTCCATTTTTACTAACATTGAGATATACACTATATGTATGGTGGAACTAATGTTATAACCAAATCTAACACTAAGGCTGGGCAAAAATTCTTTGGTTTAGGTCCTCAATTTTATATGGTTCAGAGTAGATTAAGTAACTGATGATTGATCTTCTAAAATTGGAGAGGTTTTTCATCTCTTTAATTTTGCTAGGAAGCATATTATAAAATTCTACACACTTATAAAAACTGCCTTTTTCAAGAAGACTGGTCTTATGTATAGGGAAGGTAAGATTATCTTTGTGCCTTGTATCATAAAAATGGGTAGGCAGTACACCATCGAAGAAATGCTTATTTTTGAAAACGAAGTTTACACATTCAGTAAAAAATATACCAGGTACAGTTAACAAATTTAAAGATTTGAATTGTCCTCTACAGGATTCACCTATTTTGAGATTTCCCAGAATTCTAATCATTCTTTTTTGAATTGTGAAGACTTCTTGACTGTGTGATCCACCCCAAAAAAGGATTCCGTATGACATAACCGAATAAAATTGACCAAAGTAGACTGTTCTGAGAGTTTCAGGATCTACAACCTTCTTCAGTTCTTTGAGAGCGTAACAGATTCTACTAAGTCTACCACACAATTGTTTCACATGTTCTGACCAGCACATATTTTCATCAATGGTAAAACCAAGAAAGTTTGTTTTGTTAGCATACGATATTTGAGTCTCATAAAGATTAATGGAATCAGGAAACGCTGAAGTATTTCTGCCATGTCGAAAAATAATACAGTTCGTTTTAGATGTATTTAGAACTAGAGCATTGTTTTGAAACCAATTTGCAATATTATCTGTGGCACTATTAGTTTTTTCACACAATTGGTTATAGTCTTTTTCTACAATAAGCAAGTTGGTGTCATCGGCATATGAAGTTAAAGTTATAGTTGGGTCTCTCATTATATTTGAAATATCATTTACATACAGTATAAACAAAATCGGACCAAGTACGCTACCCTGTGGTACCCCCATAGCAATTGTTTTCTCATCTGAGAAATATGACTTTGTATTATGCCTTACGCAAACTGTTTGCTGTCTGTTTGAAATATAGGATGTAAACCAGTCATGTGCAACTCCGCGAATACCCATTTTATATAACTTACTCAGAAGAATTTCAAGGTTCACACAGTCAAAAGCCTTCGACAGGTCTAGAAAAACACCATGAGCAATATAGCCATTGTCCAAATAATGAAGGATCCTCTCAATAAAAGTGAAAATGGCAGTTGTGGTAGATTTTCCCTTCTGGAATCCATGCTGTTTATTTGTAATCACTCTATTTGCACTCAAGAATGGTATGAATCTTCTGCACATGATAATTTCAAACAATTTAGAGAAAGATGAAAGTAAGCTAATTGGTCGATGATTTTCGACCGAAAGTGGATCGCCTTTATTTTTAAACAATGATCTAACAATTGCAACCTTCAACTTTGTGGGAAAGATGCCTTGTCTAAAAGATTCATTCAGGATATAAGTTATAGGTTCCAAAATATATCTACTCATATTCATATAGAACATTACTTATTTCATCATCTCCTGATGAGTACTTGTTTTTTAAACTATTTATCACTTCTAAAACTTCATCTTGGGTTATCTTTGATAGGTAAATTGTGTTGTAACATTCTTGCACAAGGTTAATGTCGAAATTATGTGCAGTATTATCACTAATGAGACGAGAGGCAGCGGTTAGAAAATAATCATTGAATATATTACTAGCAGCACCTGGTTCTGTTAGTTCGTTAGTTTTTATTCCATTGAAAGAGTTATTCTTAATTTTTGACTTACCTAGTTCAGAGTTCACAATTGACCATACTGTTTTAGACTTGTTATCGGATTGAACAATTTTTTCACAATAGAATTTTTTCTTTTCTGACAAAAGCAAGTTGCAGTAATATTTTTTGAATTCATTCAGTTCATGGTTTGTTATTTGTTTGAGGAGGTACATTTCTGAGAGTAAGTTGAGTGTATTTTTTGGTTTTGTAACATTTTCTGATATCCACTTTGGTTTTTTCATTGATTATATGTGAACTTTCCTCAGAGGAAAAGCTTCATTTAAAAAACTTATGAGTTGAGAAATGAATCTATTGTACATATCATCCACTTTTTCTGCTTCATATACACTCAACCAGGTCTCATTTGATAATAGCTGAAACAACTTGTCATAGTTTTTTGTGCTGAACGAACGTTTCCACTCATGAATGTCTTTTGAAATTATTTCATTTTTTTTTTACACAAATGTATTGTCCATAATGATCAGATATATTAGTATTTATGACCTTTACAGAGTAAGTTATTGTACTGGAGACATATATATTATCCAAGCAAGTTGCGCTAAGCATAGTAACTCTAGTTGGTTCATCTATCGTGAATATCATATCATAGGAATTCAGCAAATTGGTTACTAGGTGTATGTGCCTTTCATTTTTTGGAATGTTTAACATGTCTATGTTGAAATCTCCAGCAACCAGAACACATTTACCACCTTCGGTGGCTCGTTCTAAAAGAAGATCTATTTTTTCAAGATAATATTCAATACTAGTTGCTGGGGGTTTGTACACTACACAAATGATATAATGAGTATTATCAATTCTTATTTCAGCACCACAACATTCAAAAACATATTCTTCACTTGAATTTTTTTTTTTTTTATTATTTAAAGATAAGCGCATCAACCGCTAGGGTTATTAGCGCTACGTTTAATTTACATTTCATTATAGGTATAGTCATATAGATTGTAACATATTGATTCTTGAAAGATAACATTTGCATTCAATGTCCATTGATATTATATGGAAGTATGCATGGATTTTCAGGTGAATATCATTCAATGTTCTGCGTGGTATTTGCCAGGAAAGTAGTTGTTTTTCACCTGAGATCTACCATTTTCTGGTTCAATTTTATATTGAATCCTTTATGTGAAGAAAACCGTTTAATTCGATTTTTCTTTTTCTATATTGATTCTTGTTAAAAAGGACATGAGGTTCCTAACATTACAATTTTCACTAAGAGTTTCGTGTAGTTCTTTTGGTATTTGAAGTTTTGTTCTTGCTTCTTGGAACTTGGGGCAGATTTGAAGTACATGTTTCACAGTTACTGTTGTGTTACACGTATCACAAATTGTTTGATTCTCATGTGCTAGAAGGTAGTCATGTGAAAACTTGGTATGGCCTATACGGAGTCGACAAAGGATAACCTGATGTTTTCTGCTTTTTGGAAGGTATGTCCAGGGTTTTACCGATGTTTTTATTTCGGCTAGTTTCGAACTTGATTGCATCCAGTCTCTTTGCCACTCGTTCGTGATCCTACTCTTAATGAAGGTTTTCATATCTGATGGAGTTGTTTTGGTGATTATTCTTGACCCATGTTCATGTATTGCTTCTTTAGCTGCGACATCTGCTTTTTCATTGCCAACGATTCCGATAATCCTATCTGCTGTAAACCCTTAAGCGCGCTCAATGAGTCAGTTATAATAAGAAATTTATTAGCAGGATGGTTCTTCAGGTAGATTAATGCTTGTAGTATTGCTACGAGTTCTGCTGTGTAAATGCATGTTGCTTGTGATAGTTTGTATCTTAGTATTTCTTCTGGTGTTACTACAGCTGAGCCTACTCCTTGATCTGTTTTTGAGCCGTCTGTATACAGTTTTACATATTTCTTATATAGGGTTAGTTTTTGGTTGAATAGGTTTAGGAGGATTTGGGGGTGAGTATCATTTTTTGTGAGAGAGGCTATAGAGGTGTCACAAATAGGGGGTTTGATCAGCCAAGGAGGAGTACTCATTGAATTTGTGAATAGTGGAGGTGTGTGGCCTCTAATTGTTCTGAATATTTGTTTATTCTTTCATAGAAAGGAGGGGCTGTTCTAGGGTGTCCTGTGAAATTTTGTTTGAACCGGGTTTAAATTATTTATGTCATCCCTTATTAAAGGATTCAATAGTGTTAAGGCATATAAGGCTACTCCACCATGTGCCCCTTGATTTTTGCGACAAAAAGATGAGATTAATTTATAATTTTCTAGATGGAATGCTTCCAAACTGTCTGCTGTTTGCCAATGTTCAGTGAGGGCAATGACATTTACCTTGAGGACTTGTACTATTACACTAACATTATTTATACAATTTGAAATACTTGAAATAGACTTATACATAATTTTCTTTTATATTTTTATCTGGAGATGAATAACCGATACAATCAATGCAGCAGATGCCTTCCAGTCTCACAGACAGAAACAACCAGTGTTGCTTCTAGTAAAGTAATTCACTGCAGCAGAATGTTTCTGTCGGACAAAAAACGAATTAGTATTTGCGGTGCCGACTGTGTGGAAAGAAACCCACTGAGGCGTAAGTAGATTGCGACAGGGGCTCTCCAAGCACACGTTTGTTTACCTAAAAAAGCGATAAGTGAACCGTGAGACCGCGACAAAAGCTCTGGGCGTCAGAAACCAAATATTTGAAGGCAGAATCTCGAACTTTTCAGAAGTAATATCGTGTTGTTTGATCTTGTTTTCACAGGTTGTTTGTTTGGTGGGATGTTCTCGAGGGACTAGATAACTTTTTAACATTGGTGGAGGTTTTACGAAGAATCCGGGGTTCGTTGGCCTTTCACTAAACACATAATTTACTTTCACTTATAATTGCACGAGAGGTTTGTATTTTATCGGGTAAATTTGGGTTGTTTAATGAGAAACTGTTGCCTAGCAATTAGACCAGAAAAACTGTCAACTATTAAAAACGCGACACCGAAGGTGGAGCGTTTTTAGGTTGACAGTTTTTCTCGTCAAATTGCTAAACGAAACAGTTTAGAATTTGAACAACACAAATTTACCCGATATCTATACAGTGCTAGTCAAAAGTCCCCTCCCCCCCTCGTATCTTTTGAACGGGTATACTTATAATAATGAAATTTGGAGGGTGGAAATAAACGGATGTAGGCTTCTCAACTGGTCATAACAGGTGACGCAATAGTCATAAATGACGTCACAAGGCCACTGTGACCAATAATTTTAAATGGGACCCTATGGCAATAAACAGCTCGTTTGAAAGGTATTGAAAATACCTATTCAGTCATACCAATTTTGTTTGGGGTTCGGCTGATTTTGATTGATAAATTGAAGAAATACGAAAATTATAGTTTCGCATTTAATTAATAAAGATTTAAGAACCAGTTCTTATAATAAGTGTTCAAAATGTGCTCCATCTACTTCCTGGCAGTAATGCATCCTATTGCTAAACTCTTGTCGTACTCGTCCCAGTGTGTCAGCGGAAATTGCCCTACATTCTTCAACAATTCGTTGTTTCAGAATGGCAATACTGTCAGGTGCTGTAGCGTAAACCTTAGATTTCAAGTACCCCCATAGAAAAAAATCTAATGGTGTAAGGTCCGGTGACCGAGCTGGCCATTCGATCGAACCTCGTCGTCCAATCCATCTACCACGATATTCTTCATCTAGGTAACGTCTTACTGCACCGTAATAGTGTGCAGGAGCACCATCTTGTTGAAACGTTATTTCCAAGTTGTCGAATTCATCTGGATTATCTTCTAGAATTTCAAGAATTAACGCCTCAATATCATTTTGTAACATCTCCAGATACAATTCACCGGTTAAGTTAGCATTGAGAAAAAGAGGCCCAACTATGTAGTTTCCCAAAATACCTGCCCAAACATTTACTTTTTCTGGAATTGAGTATGTTTTTCACGAAAGATGTGAGGATTTGTGTCACTCCAATACCTCACATTTTGAGTGTTAACATTTCCATTGAGAAAGAAAGTACTTTCGTCACTAAAACAAATTGTCTGTATGTAGCCTGGTTGTTGGTTCATTTTATTGGACATAGTTTCACAGAATTCTAGTCTTCGGTCGGGGTCATCATCTGAAAGTTGGTGCACCATTTTTAATTTGTATGGATGAAATTTGTTTTTAGCCAACACCCTATGTACTGTCCTTTGACTGACTTCACAGATAGACGCAACTTGGGCTGTGGAAGAAGTAGGGTTTACTACCATTTCTCCAATTATGTCAATTTTTTTGTCATCACTAATTGTTGGTCGACCAGATCGTTTGGCATCTTGAACACTACCTGATGCTTCAAACTTCCGAAGAAGCTCCCTCAAATAAACCCTCGATATAGGGCGATCGGGGTACCTCTCATTAAACAGTCGTTCCGCTGCATGGAAATTGTTTCTACATTCACCAATTATTAAGATAGCTGCTACTTTGTCGGCTACAGTACGTACCATTTTGCCTATGTAAACACTTAAACGTCTCGTTAAACAATAGCTTAGGTAAATTTTCAAGGTATAAACACTTTTGACAAGTAGAGAATTCAAAAACGTCAACCTTTTTGACAATTAACCAGAGGCGTACTTTAAAATATTTATTAATTAAATGCGAAACTATAATTTTCGTATTTCTTCAATTTATCAATCAAAATCAGCCGAACCCCAAACAAAATTGGTATGACTGAATAGGTATTTTCAATACCTTCCAAACGAGCTGTCACTTGCCATAGGGTCCCATTTAAAATTATTGGTCACAGTGGCCTTGTGACGTCATTTATGACTATTGCGTCACCTGTTATGACCAGTTGAGAAGCCTACATCCGTTTATTTCCACCCTCCAAATTTCATTATTATAAGTATACCCGTTCAAAAGATACGAGGGGGGGAGAGGACTTTTGACTAGCACTGTATAAACATCGAGTGGACAACTTAATGAATAAGAAATTTAGAAACATATCAATGCAAACTTTATTTATAAAACATTAAAAATAAACACATTTTTATTTGAATCTACAATTTTAAAAAACGCAGTTATTGAAATTCATACTAGGAACAGTGATGACGCTGCAGGTGCCACAGCTAATCTTTTCTGTAATAGATGTTGAAGTTTATTCTTTTTCCAAACGAATTGATTGAATAATGCTCGAATGATACTCTTTTTTTTTGTGATGAATTGCGTGTCCTGTTATTTTTATAAGACTTGTTCTTCAATTCCGCTTTTACTTAATTCGCTAACTGCTGCCGCTCGTTTGAGTGATTTGTAATTTTGACACGTTTGACATCTATACCAATACGTTGTGCTGAGCATTTAGTCCATTTGGAAATTTCATTAATTCCAATCGGCACATTCTTATACCAACCTTTAGAATTTTTCTTCTTCCAAAAGGGATTTGGTGTGAGAAATACTGTGTCCAATATTATAAAAGTGTCTCGTTTTTCCATTAACTTCTTAAATAAACGTATTGGGCAAATATCTTCCTCTAAAATATTAGCCGTAATCCATTTGCTGTCATATAATTTATTGTTACCGCCTTGTCTCGTTTTCGAAAATAGAGGATTCTACTCGATACGTCCAGTTTCTTTTCCATTATTTTCAATTTCAGATACGAAATAAGTGGTTTTGCAGTAAGCTGTAACTCCTCCGTGCCAAGCTAATTCAAACACCAAAATATGATATAATTTCATTTGAACTTCTTCCGCTTCCTTTTCGTCATATAATCTGGCCATTGCAAATACTTCAGATTTATTAAGAGCTGATGCACTAGATTTTCTCTTTTCGGGTTGTCCTTGTAGGATTTTACGTTTACCATTACGTGCAGCTCGCGATGAATAATATTTACTTTGTAGCATTTTAGCGGTGGTGTTCCAAATTGTTTTAACTACCGCTTCTTTGTAGTCTTCTCCCTTGCCTTTTCGCATATTAAATGCCCAATCTTGCAATATTACATTTAATTTCTCGATGGAAATATCTGGCTCAAATTTATATCTTTTTGCATCGCAAAACGTAGAAAATTGTCGCCAGATTGATGATCGCAACTGTATTAGTAGGCACACAGGTATTAACAATTTGACTAATTTCGGCGTTCGTAGACTCACCGAATCGACTCATTATTAGTGCTTAGAAATTCAATAAGTTGTTGACAAACATGTCAAACTATTCATTTTGGCAACCAACACCGCGATAATTGATAAACAAATGAATAAGTGAAAAAAGCACTAGTGCATTTGTCGCAGTAAAAGTTGACAATTGCACTGTGGCATATGCGATTTTTTATACATGAGTTGAATTGTCGTTGAAAAATAACACGCAAAAATGTTCTCTAGGTAATTTGTATCATTATTATTACCGAAATCATTCTAGTGTCACACAAATGATTGAGAAAACTGAAACAGTGAAAAATTATCATTTGCCGAAATATATATTGCAAACGTGATTTGGCTTTCAGTAATAGAATTGGTGGATTGAACACACGTTTATTTGAGGTCGTTTGAATTCGATGCTCTTCCACCAAGAGATAACTCTTGTTGTAGTGAAAAAAAACGGACTGTTATTTATAGGATTATTTTTAGACATTTCTAGAAACCAATAGAAACTTTCAATTCAAATCATTTATATACGTTTTGGCCACTCAAAACATTATTATAGAAAATTGCCGCGGGAATAATTTGAGGTATTTTGTTTTTATTGTCTGACAACCTATATTTCTAATTTGACGTATGTCATCAATTCGCATAAAAAGTGAGAAATGAATCAAAACCGGTTTAGAACATTATTCCTTTTTGCGAGGAAATGTGTTTATGATCGTATCATCAAAAAATAATCTACAGAATACCACACGAGAGTTCGATAAAGTATAAAATAATTCCCCAAATTTATTTCTCAAACTTCTTGCCATTTGGCAATGGACGTATCCGAGTTGGGTCCAAACTATATCCACCATAGAAAAACTAAAAATAAAAAAACAACAAAATTAAAAATATTCTTCAGTCTTAACATGAAATCGACCAAAATAAAAACAAATTACATTTACAACAAACCTTCAATAATTTTGTTAATTTATTAGCACAAAGGAGAAGAGTAGGTATAACAAATAATCCGGTTTGATGATAATCAAACCATATTCTTCGTACTTCCTCAGATGCTGATTGGAAATGGAAACTGATGGATGGAAATAAGTATCAGTTTGTGAAAAAATTTCTGCAACTGATGGATGGAAATAAGTATCAGTTTGTGAAAAGCAGCTTATATTTTACCTTGTAAAAGAATATTTCCAGGAATGTCAGCATTTCAACTCGAATAACAAACCATTCTATTTTCGACGTTGGGTTCCTAATTCAAGTCCATAGTATAATTTCTATCATTAATTACAAAAAAATTACATATACAAATTCAAAACTTTATTGAATTATTGATAACCTATAAAAACAGTACTAACTAATTTAAAACTAAAAAGCAACCCAAAAATATAATTAAATAAAACATTTAAACGAAAAAATAACTATTTCATATATTTTTGGCTTTAAAACAATATGATATCGTTTTAACAAATTTAAATTTGTCTATCACATTTTCACGTAGTTCCTGAATTGTTGCATCAATAAACTGCCTTTTTAATTTAGTTTTTTGTCTTTGTACTTTTGTAGCGCTGGCAGCACTATTTATTTTTACATAGGTTTCCAGTTGAAAATCTAATAACACTTTTTCATAAATTAGTGAATATGTGGTTGGGCTGAATAAAAGGATGAATTAAATTAGTTATGAAGTTCTGAGTGGATGACACACACACACACTTGGGGTGGAAACGTAAATAATCTGAAAACTCAATAACTAGCACATTTTCTGGTAAAACTGAGGCAAAATCAATATCTAAACAATCACCTATATCTTCTGGGGGTAAAATGGCAACCCAAAAATATGTTCTGACGCTTCAATTTGTTTTTTATTTTCGGATGACAAACCAAGCTGTTGTATTTTCCTATACCATGCCTGGCATAAGTGAAATCTACACCCTTATTTTAGAGAGAGGAAATACCTGCGTAACATCAGAATGAATAACATATTCAAAATTTACAGTAATATGTTTCGTGGATAGAAGTGTGGCATTTGGGAACATAAAGTATTTTTTTTAAATTCAAAGATTAATATGTAGGTGCTTTGTGACTTATTAGGCAATAAACAAAATACTAGTGGAATATAGTGGCCATTCTTTAAACCGTGGATTGTAAAAAGTTGTATAACAAATTTTGGACAATATTGAGAGGTTCCATCAATATACCAATCTAAAACACCGGTTAGAAATTTTATTAGTGCTCATTGAAAAAATAACAATATGATTGACTTTGTCATTTAGCAAAATAAAATGTTCATTTTGGTTTGTCTTTACCTCGTTGGCTTCTACCACTTCTTGAAACTCTTGGACGTTTTTGGGAAGTTTACACAAAATCGATGTTCTGGCGTGATAAGCGTTTTTTCTTGCTCTGGTAATGTCATGTGTTGTTACTGAAACACGATCGGATTTATATAATTCTTGACGTATCAGCTTCAAAGGTTTCTCCGTAGCGTTATCCACAGCAGCTCTCTTGACAGAGTGAGACAAAAGTTGGCGACAGATTATTTGGTTGTTTTTCATGATGATTATGTTCCAATGTCGCCTCGATGATGAGGTTGTCCAGTTGTTTTCACAAAGGCTTTGCAAAAAGATATTTTGCATGAACATATCCACCTTTTCACACCACCGTTAATCAGTAACAGCGATTTTCCTTTTTCACTTGAAATTAGCATACATTCCATTTTCCTAACAACACTTTAAACAAGGCAACTAAACAACTAACAATTTTGAATAGCAAATAAACCTAATAACGATGGGGTACATTTTATATTAACAATACGAAAAATAGTTGAAATACCCACCCCCTAATTAATTACCTGAGTACCTACCCCCTAATTTATTAATTGAGTACCATAAAATTTAGAATAAATTTCTATCCTACAGCAGCAACAATGTTGTATTAAAATTCAGTTTTAACCAATTTTTTTCATATTGACGGGGACCCAATTAGGCCCTAGGTCGGACCCAATTGAACCATAAGTAAATATACCTGCTAGAATTTAGTTCATCATATCATTTTGCGAGGAAGTGTGTTTGTGATCGTAAATTCAAAAAATTATCTACAGAATACCACATGAGAGTTCGATAGATTAGAAAATAATTCTCCAGATTTATTTCTCAAACTTGTTGCCATTTGGCAATAGCCACTCGATCCCGTCGAGCTCTCGTGTCTATTGGCTAGCAACAAGTTTCCGAAAATCTGTTGAATTATTCTCACTCTCTTGATTAAAACTTAGAAGAATAAATGAACTGATTCGATTCCGTAACAACTTAACTTCCATTTCCCTATTGGGATTTCATGGTGAGTGATATGCTCTCGACAATAAAAACAACTAACTTAAAGCATGGCATCGTTGAATACGTTAATTAAAATAATCAGCACAATTTTATAGTCATGCGTTGATGATTCTACTATCCAAGAGTATATTTCATACTACGATCGAATATAAATGACAAACGAATATATGGAGGCAATAAAAATGTATACAAAGTAGAATTAACAACAATTCTTCAAGTTATTACAAAAACAACCACTCAATCTGAATCCTGTTAGAATGCATATTGAAATTACTGATTATTAGATATTTCAAAGACATACATTTAAAGGCCTACCGAGAATATTCTAAACCTTACGTCACCCGTCACCAGAAGTAATCAATCTTTATATAAATGCACCCTTCGATGTCATTTCCCTTTATCTCAAAGAGTCGGAAATGACAGTTCAATCAAGAAGCAGCGAATGGTTTGTTTCCCCATCTCTTCGGAGTTCTAAGTATTTTCAGATAATCGGTAGTTGAAAAATCTATGGAAAAATAATAATCACTAAAGCTGATTTATTATACAGTGCGCGGCTAAATTATGGAACAAATTCGATATTTCGCAAGCAATGTATTTTTGACAAAAATCCTGAAAGAGGTCGATTTTTGTTTTTAAATGCCGATTTTTGAATGTATATTTTAAAGAGGTTATGTCACTGGTTTTGACGTGGTCACGTAATCGGTAATTTTTTAAATTGAAAAGATGTCTTGTGCGGTTTGCCACGAAAAATTATTAATAGGACTGGAAAAAATTGGGTTTCGTGGAATTGCGTACGATCTAATGAGGAGCTACCTTCGGAATAGGCTATATAGAGTTCGCTAAAACTATGGCATATGGAGTACCCCAAGGCACTGTATTAGGTCCGCTACTTTTTAATTTATATATTAATGATCTCTTCAAACTCGATGTATCTGGAGATATAGTCAGCTTTGCCGACGATACGGTGGTTATGTATCAAGCTGAGACGTGGCTTCAACTGAGAGAAAATGTTCAAAAACAGTTAATGCAGATAAGACATTTTTTATGCCGTTTTCTCATCTCATCTCAGTAATTTACCCACTTACAACACTTTACAAATGTCTGTTCTGAATACGATAACGAAAATAAATTCTGCAAACAAGATCAAATACCTAGGAATTATAATGGACAATAACCTGAAATGGAACCATCATATCGAGTATATAGTCAAAAAAGTAAGAAGCTTAATATTTCTGTTCAAGTTTTTGAGGAGGATTTTCAACCAGACTCATCTCGGAATCCTTTATAATTCTCTAGTGAAACCTCATATCAATTATGGTATTTTAGCATGGAGAGGGGTGACCAACAATCACCTTAAAAAACTAGAGATAACACAAAAGTGGATTGTGAAGATTATGTTCTTCAAAAATTTCACATACTCAACTGAGGAACTATATAAGGAAACTAGAGCGTTTGATGCAAGACAATTATTTTATCAGCGCATAATACTAAACCATTATAGGCTTAGAAATACATTCAGGCAAATAGAACATGGTTATAATATAAGACACAAAGCCAAAACAACGGCTATACCAAAAGTTGAAAAAACCCTAACCCAAAGATGCTATAATTACCTTGGTCCCATTCTTTATGCTAAAATTCCTACCGAACTGACACGAATTAATGCGTAAGGTCTATTCAAAAAAAAAATTACTGTTTGGCTTCAGTCTGTCCCTAGAAAAAGAATTCACAGCTTAATCGATAGGAAAACTACCTATAACTTATGAATTCACTAATGAAAAAAATAAATATAATAACATTTGATCCTTCTGATAGTTGATATTGATGTGATATATGCTGCCTCGGTCCGCTTATACCTACGTATATGTGTATATATTTGTATAGGTGTATGTACTCATGGATGTGTAATATATGTGTTAAGATATCTATATACCCACGCACAGGGATTCGTCCCTTTGTGGGTTACCTGTATTCATCTGCTGTACTGATATTGTCTCTATTTTATATTATTTTATTATTTATATCTATTTTATATCATTTTATTGGTAAATATATTATTATTATTATTATTATTGTGATATTTCATTTGAAAGGTCTTTCAATACTGCATTGAATGATAATAAATAATTTGATTTGTTTATACAAGGTGAACAAAAATTTATATTTTATTTGAATGGTGTATTTTGTTGGATACAAAGTTATTCTCTTACTGAAATAAAATATTAATTTTTGTTCACCCTGTACAAACAAATCAAGTTATTTATTATCATTGAATGCAATATTGAAAGACCTTTCAGATACAGTATCACAAGAAATCTATTTCAATTTAAAAAAATTACCGATTACGTCACCACGTCAAAACCAGTGACATAACCTCTGTAGAATATACATTAAAAAATCGGCATTTAGAAACAAAAATCGATCTCTTTCAGGATTTTTGTCAAAAGTACATTGCTTGCGAAATATCGAATTTGTTCCATAATTTAGCCGCGCACTGTATAGGTATAATAGTAGTGCTTAGTATTACATGGCGATTTCTACCAGTCAACACCTACTGCAAGCCTCGTAGAGGAACTTCGTTCCTGATGGGGTCCCCCCGACCGCACACGTTTTTTATCCTGTTTTTTAGTGAGGTTATAATAGAAATAGATCTATAGTTAGATCCTTTTTTTTTGTTATTTTTTTTAACAACAAATTTTTAAAATTCATCTGGGCATATGCATGAGGAGAAAATTTCATATAGGTAATGCAATTTCGTTGCCCACTCCTTTCAAGGACGTTGTGTTTATTCCGTCTAGCCCTGTAGCTTTGTTCACATCGAAAGAGTGGATGATACAGTGTGACCCATTTAAAATGGAACCACCCCTGTAGAATACGCATTTTTCAATCAATCTGAATAATTTTTTGTTTATAATTTCAAGCATCAAAAATTGTATTTTGACACGAATTTTCATAACTTTAGTTTCATTTCCAAGGCAATCTATGGTTTTTTCTTTGTCAAAAACGGCAAAAGTTCATTAGGTAACTTTTTTTTCAAATTTGACTACACCACTAGATTTGTAGTCGCTATAAATTAAAACCATAAAAATTTCATAAAAAAATATTGGTTAACAACGAAGTTATAACAACTTTGGAAACAAAGTATTTGATTATAATTTGTATTTAGATTATATACATATTAAAAATCTGGCAACACTGCCGATACAAAGAAGATCACCAGTGAACTTGTACAGTGAAAATCCGAAGTCAATAGCTCATTCCGTTCTACAGTTATAACTCCTGAAATTATGGTAATGTGAGCGATTTGAGGTTGAAGCGATATTGTAATAAAAATCTGACTACGCCACTGGATTTGGGCCGAAATTACACCTCAACAAATAAGAAATAGTGTAAAAAATATTCGGAAGAGATACGATAAATGTGTTGAACTAAATGGAGGTTTGGTAGAAGCCACATAAATTCAAATATTTAATTTTACAGTAATGTTTATTTTAGTTTTTGCTCAATGACGTTTTATTGTGGAATAAATACTTCAAAACTTGTTTCTGTTCATTTCGTTTTTATCGGCTATGGAAGAATGTACTACTGTATAACTTGAAAAGGAATTCCAAATTTTCTGTTCTTTTCGAATACACTTATAACCTACACTTGAATAAATGATTTTAAGGGAATATTATTTACAAATCCAATGGCCTAGTCAGATTTTTATTACAAAATCGCTTCCATCACAAATCGCCCACATTACCATACTTATAACTGTAGAACGGAATGAGCTATTGCACTATGCAAGTTTACTGGTATTCTACTTTGTATCGACGGTGTTGCCAGATTTTAAATATGTCTATAATCTAAATAAAAATTATAATCAAATACTTTGTTTCCAAAATTGAAGTAGTTGTAACTTCGTTGTTAACCAATATTTTTTGATGAAATTTTGATGGTTTTTATATATAACGACTACGAATCCAGTGGTGTAGTAAAACTTGGAAACAAAAATTGCCTAATAAACTTCTGCCGTTTTTGACAAAGAAAAATAACCATAGTGTGCCTTGGAAATAAAACTCAAGTTATCAAAATTTGTGTCAAGATACAGTTTTCTATGCTTAATATTAAAAAAAAACGAGATTGATTGAAAAATGCGTATTCTACAGGGGTGGTTCCATTTTAAATGGGTCACACTGTAGATATAAAGTGTAATTCCCGATTTTATTTGTGTAAGATTCAACAACAGTTGAATAATATTCGTTGAAGGCGTTCGTTATGCCCATACCGGTTTCAAGAGTTTTTTCTTAGTCGTTTAGTATTTTCCGGATTTTCCCTTTTTTGTAGTAAAAACATTTTTCAAACGCTACTCAGAAGAATATATTTAAAGGGAGTCCTTACAAGCGAATAAATAAAAAAAAAACAGTTGAAATGTATTTATCCCATGAAGTGGTGCGCTTCGGAATTGCAAAAGAGACCAGTCGAGCAACTTTATCGATAGGCGAGATCACTAATTTCTTGAGAAAATACCACGATGTCCAGAACGACGAAAAAAGTGGTTGGATTTTTTTTCAATTATATTTTCTAGGTATTTTTTCCAAAAAAAAATTACCAAAAAGAAATGTTCCTGTTTGAACACTGCGGAAACATAGCACTCGGTATACATACATATTATTCAAGAATAATTAAATCAAGAACAGCTATCAAATGAGAAGTCATCTTTTCAATATTACACATGCTGACACAAGTTCTGTTTCATTCATAGGATTAAACAGAATAACATTTTTCTACGGCTATAATACAAAACTGCATTTTTAAAACTGTTTTTGATTAAACAATGAAGTACATTGTATGTTTTCAATTTGATTTCCTTATCTGATAACACAATGAAGTCATTGTGTTATTGTTGGTCATTAAATCACGTCTCCCATGGAAAGCAAGGAAAACTGAAGACATCTGTCAATTCAGTTTCATCAAAACTTGTCAAAGTTTAAAGGTATGATGAGCAGTGAAATTGACGAACTACCTCCTCCAGACATAATTGCAGCCCTCAAATTAGGCATGTATAAACTTGATTCCGGAAGTATCGAAAGAGATATATGGAAAAGCCCACAAATCCTTCACATATTGGCAAAAGGGAAAGGTCGCCGCGTCAACTTCAGAAAATGTATTACTTGCATACTTTGATCAATTGAAGTTCAAGTTTCTGTTGTAAATTAATTTCGCTATTTTATGTTGAAGCCGTAGAAAAAGTATAGTGTATAACTCACACGGAATGTTCATTTCCCACTCGTATGGTTTGCAGCACTCGCCTACGGCTCATACTGCAAACATCATACTCGTGGGAAATGAGTATCATTCCGTGCTTGTTAAACAATATACTATTCCTCACGAAATTCCTCAAAATAGTGACACTGGCAACTCGCCGATCGCCGACAGTGCAAAGAATTACTACAGCGTTGCCAAGCGTCATTCAAAATATTTCTTTACAATGTGAGCAGGCCGAAAAAATAATGGCATAGCACTTGGTATACAATCAAGAACAGCTATCGAATGAGAAGTTTTCTTTTCAATATAACACATGCTGACACAAGTTCTGTTTTATTCATAGGATGAAACAGAATAATATTTTCTCCGAAGTTCCGCAAAATAGTGACACTGGCAACTCGGGAAAATGTCAAATTAATGAACTTATGACGTCAAAAGAAGCTGCAATAACGGTGTATTTGAATGTCTTACTGAATTTAGAGTAGCGTTTATTCGAATATTACACAATATCTTCTAGGAAAAAATATGCATACATAATATGTTATCACTATATTTCAACTTTAAGCACATTTGTGAGATTGCGATCTCGCCTATTGCAGTAATAATATCCCAGACAAAAGTCACTCTCCACCACTGTCCCACCTTGTGATGACATGACGTGAAGCATCGATGAGAGGCTCATATTGCGTCAGGTAAAGTGGAAAGGGTACGCGTATATCGAGCAGACTCAATCGAAAATCCAATTATTTTTTTCGGACAAACGAGGTCGGACGTAACGAGGGTCCGACCGATACAAAATGACGTGTTGGCCGGCCTCCATGTCCGCTCAAGAGTGGCAGTTTTTTCATATCCGTTCTATCCCTGCTGGTTCGTTGACCAATATTCTTTGACAGGGCTTATTCGATTTTGGTAGCGGAATTCCTGAATGGTGTGGAAATTGAAATATACCTATATTCGATTAAAAATATAATGGAATGCTGGGGAGAGATCTAATGGTCAATTTTAACAACTCCATTCCTCCATTCGGAAATATGCCAGTGATTTTTTTTTAGCGTATATCAGTTTTAGGCACTAGGTAGGCAGTTTTTCGTGATAAAGCAAGTAGAGTGGAAGAGACTGTCAAGGGGAAGAATTTCGGGAGCCCATACCTCCTTCTATTAGTTTTTTTTGCAACGAAGTACTCTGCTTTGAAGTATTTGTATGGTGCAGTGGAAATATAGGTATAAGATAATAATATTTATTAACCAACTAAAAACCATAATTTAATATATTATGCAACGATCGTGTAATATTGATATTAGTCTACACCTTTCGAAAAGAAAAATATATAAAAAAATCCGAACATTTATATCAAACAAGATCCAGCATTGCACCATACGCCATATTGCCCAGAGTGAATGAAGCTATCGGTGAAAGATCATTCACTTACCTAGCTCCAAGGATATTCAATCAAATTCCCGAAAACATCAAATCAGAAACCCTCAAACACTTGTAAAAAAAAAAGAAATGGATAGCACTACAGAATCGAACATTTTTTCATGACATCATTGATCCTGCTTAGAATATTAATATATTGATTGTTTTATAATTCCTGATTATTTGAATCTTTCAATATGCCTTTTTTCCATCCATATGGCTCTAAATAAATGTGATGGCCTCAATTTATCTGTACTCAAATATCTGTATAGTATACATAAATTCGGCAATAAGAAAATACCATAGACAGGTCCTTTAAAGTGCCTAAATGGTATTTTTGTGTTGCAAATATTTATTGAAAGTTATTATTTCCTTCTCTATTCAACTAAACGTACTCTCTATTGGCTATCTAGAAATTATAACTATAATTAATTAGGTCCACTTATGCATATTCTTGTATTTATTTTGTACTTTTAATTGTATAAATACCATAGACAGGTACTTTGAGTACCTAAATGGTTTTCCTTCATATTGCAAATATCGACCTGTATTTATATGTATGCTAATAATTGTATTTTTTTGCAATAAATTATTATATTAAATTATTAATACATGAGCACGAGGTAAGTTGTGTGCGAGTGTATTAATCTGTTTCAAAATGAAAATCCGTGTTAAAATGGACAATATTAATGAATCGGTAGCACGGTTTTTTATAGTCATTTATAAAATTTGTAGGTTTTCGAACTGAAAATGTCCATTGTTGGGAATGTTTTGATGAATAACTATATTTTGGCACATTCTTGACACGTTCGATGACACGAATTGATTTGGGACCTCTAGTTACCCAATAACTCACCCCTAATAAAGGTTGAAATAGTAATGGGATGAACAGATACTGGTAATTACTTCATGCTAGTACATTATTTTAAACTTGCTCCACACGCTACAGACAGTGGAATAAATTGTGACCCAGGAACTACCCCTCAACCACCCCTTTGGCATATTTAAAAAATCGAAAAGAGTTAGAACAGTTGTTGCTGGAGCTTTTTCGAAAGAAGAGCATGTTTGAAAGCCTCATTGACACGTCAGATAGCATGAAAACATTTGTGACCCCCAGATACCCCATCTAGCTATCCCGATATTCCACCCCAAATTGAAATATTCGCAAAAAAAACAAATTGATCGTTGCTGCATTGATATGAACTCGCTCTATACGCTCCATATCTTGAAATAATTTGTGACCCAAAAACTACCCCAATATCTCACTCACCAAATTTAAATATTCGCAAATAGAACAAATCAATCGTTTCTGGGGATTTTTCCATGCCAATACATGAACAGGAACTTGCTATAGTCCAAGAGGGGACTGCAGAAAACCTGACCAATCGAGTAACACAATGAAATGTTTTTAAAATGATAGTACTCACACCAAACATTAGAAAAATAATTGACTGCCTGGGCAAAAGTGGCGCATAAGTTTTTATGTCTTTTTTTCGGAAAAAGCAACCATAACGATGTAATACATGTCCGAAATACGTTTGACACTTACTATCTCTCCTGTTGGTCAAGTGGTCTAAGGAGCTGGTTCACGAAATGGAGCGTGGGTTCAAACTCCAGCACGGGCATATTTTTTTTCTTTTTTCTTTTGAAATTGGAAACTGATTTGTTTAGGGCGAATATTCGTCCCAAAAAAATATTTCTTCAATTGTTTGACCTAGATTATTCTATGAGTAACAGATTCAAAACTTGCCGCGAATATAAAATAGGTATTCTTGTGTGGCAAGATTTTCAATCTGTTACTCACAGAATAATCTAGGTCATACAAAGAAATGATTTTTTCCTTTTTACTGCAGTTATGTAATTTTTTAACGATTTTTATTAAAATGTTAGCACTCACAGAGACCATAAGAAAAATAATTTCGTTTCTGGGCAGAATTTGTTCACAAGTTTTGTATGCTCTCTCTCCGGAAATTTTTCGTACTGCAACCATACCAATGGAGTAACAGCTTGGAATTACTCTTGAAATTCAGTATTTACAGAGTAAAAAATAATATTTTTAGTGCCTCGTTAAATCTTGTTCTAATGCCTTGGCTCCAAACTTTTTTGAGAAGTATTCAGGGATAAACAAATAATCATCCAATAAACAATTTTTTTTTTTCATTTATTTAAATATTTCACATATATATATATATATATATATATATATATATATATATATATATATAATATATATATATATATATTATATATATATATATATATATATATATATATAATACAATGAAATTTTTATCATATATATAATAATGAAATTAATAAAAACTGAATCTAGGAACAAGTAAATAAATTATTTTTCTTTTTGGTGCATTTGTATGAAAGCTTGTCTTAATTTTTTTCTCAATCATTTTTATTTCATTCTTTTTAGTCATTCATGAAATTCGTCATTATATTGAATACTGACAAAAAATGATAATCTATGACCCCAAAAAATCCACATACCAATTTTGAATGGAATCCGACCATGATAACAAAACACGTCGTCTTCTTGGAGGCGCCATCTTGAATTCATGAATTTTGATGTCCGACTCCAAAAACTCCCACACACCAATTTTGAATAGAATCGAACCATAATCACAAAACTCGTCCGCCATATTGGAGCCGCCATTTTTTTTTTTTTGACAAAAATTCCGCAATGCATTGTCACCGGAATAATGAAAATCTGCCAATATCACGTTAATCGGACAACTAGAAGTAGATCAAAATGCACTTGCAAGATTTGAACTAAACATACATATATGAATTTAAATGAAAGCTTGTGGAAACATTTCATGGTGTTACTCGATCGGCCAGGTTTTCTGCAGCCAGCTCTCATACATGAGAAAAGATTTGTTTTGGGACGAATATTCGCCCCAAACAAATCATTTTTCAATTCCGAAAGAAAAAAGAAAAAAAAAAGCTGCCCGAGCTGGGGTTTGAACCTACGCTCGCCCACGCTCATTTCATGAACCAGCTCCTCAGACCACTTGACCAACTGGAGAGCTAGTAAGGTCAAACGTATTTCGGAGATGTATTACACGTTATGGTTGCTTTTTCCGAAAAAAGGTCACATAAAACTTATGCGCTACTTTTGCCCAGGCAGTTAATTCTTTTTCTTATGTTTGCTGTGAGTACTAACATTTAAAAAACATTTCATTCTGTTGCTCGATTGGTCAGGTTTTCTGCAGCCCGCTCTTAGCCTACTAGACACGATCCATAAATTGAAATAATTCGTGACCCAAAAACTACCCCAATATCTCACCCCCAAATGGAAATATTCGCAAATAGAACAAATTAATCGTTGATGGTGATTTTTCATATCCCATAACAACAGCGTTTTTTTGCTCCTTTATTCACTTTCACATCTCCCGATGTGTGTAATAAAATCTTAAAAGTTGAATTTGACCCACTCCTAGTTGTTCGATTAACGTGACATTTGGCAGGTGTTCATAGTTCTCGTGACAATGCATTATGGATTTTTTCTTACGAAAAAAAATGGCGGCTGCAAGATGGTGGACGAGATGTGTTTATGGTCCGATTCGGTTCAAAATTGGTATGAGGAGGTTTTCGGGGTAGAAGATTATGAATTTTTTGTTAAAATTCATACAATCAAAAGGACGGCTCCAAGATAGCCGACGATCTCTGTGATTACGGTCCGATTCTATTCAAAATTGGTATGTGGAGGTTTTCGGTCGGAGATTATGAAATTTTTGTCAAAATTCATAAACTCAAGATGACGGACGAGTTTTGTAATTATGGTCCGATTCTATTCAAAATTTGTATGTGGGGATTTTTGGGGTCGGAGATTATGAATTTATTGTCAAAATTCATAAATTCAAGATGCGACTCCAAGATGGTGGACGAGTTTTGTGATTATGGACCATTTCTATTCAAAATTGGTATGTTGGGGTTTTTGGGGTAGGAGATTATGAATGTATCGAAATTATTGATTTTTTGTCAAAATTCATAAATTGAGGATGGCAGCTCCAGGATGGCGGACGAGTTAATCTTTAGATGGTCTCCTCGTTGAAGAACTTACAGGAAAAATGCCTCATAACAAAAATGCATAGATTAAGGCGTACTTACTAAAAAGCTTCTCTTTAAAAAGGTTTTTTATTAATTATTTTATTTTACTGACAACATATATTTTTATTTAATTTGACTGTAAGATTATTTTATTCTTGGTATAAAACAATTAAATCTATCGAACTGATCGTAGATTAATAATTGAAAAGGTTTTTTAGATACATTGAAATCCTCATATTCACGGGTATAAGTGCCCAAAAAACATGGCGTACATGAACATGAAAATGCATATTGTAGGTTAGTTTACGAAATATTTTTCAACTACCTATCACAAAGAAGTGATATTCCGCAAAATATTCCTAAAGGTCGCTAATATTTAACAGGTTTTGAAAATATATAGGTACGTCACAGATAGCATTTTTTCCGAATAGGCGGATATAATCCTACTAATATTATAAACGCGAAAGTTTGTAAGTATGTTTGTTACTCTTTCACGTAAAAACTACTGGATGGATTTTAATGAAACTTTACAATAATATAGCTTATACATCGGAATAACACTATAGGCTACAATTTATAAAGATATTGTGTGAGTTGTCCAAAATATGACGATAAGTGTCAAGTAAGTAGGAAAAAATCTACCATCTCTGCGAGCTATTCTGGCGACGATGACAAACCGAGTTATATATATATATATATAAATATACTAGCTGATACCCCCGACTTCGTCCGCGTGGAATTTATATTATTTCTTATGTTTCACTTTGTCTCCTTCTATCTAGTTTATGCCTGTGGCTTTGGCAGCTTCCCTTTCTCCTGTTTCCCGTTATCTCATTCCTCGTTCTCCACCTCACCCATTATCCCGTTTCCCGTCATTCTGTTATCCCGTTATCCCATTTTCCGTTATCCCGTTTTCCGTTATCCTGTTATCCCCTAATCCCATTATCCCGTAATCCCATTCTCCCGTTTCCCGTTATCGCGTTATCCCGTTGACCCATCATCGCGGTATTCTGTTATCCCGCTATCCCGTTTTTGCTTTTCGCGTTATATATATATATATATATATATATATATATAGGGTGGCCCACCACATTCGCCTCGGTATTTCTACGAGAAATGAAGAGAGTTAGGGAAAAACTTTCAGCACAGTTATATGTGGGTCCATGAGGAGCATATTCCAAAATTATTTTGAAATATATAGGGTGATCCCCAAAAAAATTACATACCAAAGTTATATTTTTTCTTATGGAACACCCTATATTTTTTTATATTTTTAGATACTATAGACAAAATAAAGGTGAGTTTATATTTCCCATACTTAAAACTGACCGTTTCTGAGAAATTTTGAGAAATTTAAAAATACAGATCATAATTTGAAAATTGTTTTCACCCTGTAACGTGTAACGAGCTGCTCGTGATTGAATGTACTGCTCAGCTCAAAGGTTAAAGTTAACTACTACATGAAATTTTGAACGGAATATTATACAGAGTGGCAAAAAAATTGCCTCAAAATTTGGACACACATTTAATTAAATAACTTCTTATAGTTGAATGGAACACCCTGTATTTAGTGGCGTAATTTGACGCAGAATTAGATTTCCTTCAAAACTATATAAGGGTTCCCTATACCTATCTCTTCTGCTTTTTACACAAAAGGCATTTTTATATTTTACTTATGAGTAATTTTTTTATCTTAAAAATGAAACACACTGTATTGTAATGAAAAGCTTAAAAAGCATTTTTCAATTCATTTTATCGAAAAATTAAGAATCTTAAATAGTTTATTATTTTAATAAATGCTCAAAATAGTGTCCATTATTCTCGATGCATAGACGAACTCTCTCTTGAAATGAGTGCTGAACTCTGGATAACATATTTTGCGGTATGGAACGGAACGCATTTCTTATTCGTACTTTCATATCCTGAGGTGTCGTTGGCGGTGTATCGTGAACAATACTTTTGATATATCCCTATAAAAAATAGTCGGGACTTGTAAGGTCCGGAGACCTGGCTGGCCAGTTCTGTGGACCTCCTCGTCCTATCCATCTATTTGGAAATTGTCGATCTAACTCGTTTTTAGCACGTCTATCAAAGTGTGCAGGAGCACCATCTAGCTGCATCCACATCCGTTGACGAATATTAATAGGTATGCTTTCCAACAACACAGGCAAATTATCCCTAATAAATCCGAGAAACATGACGCCGTTTAAGTGACCATAAAAAAAGTAAGGATCTACTACTTGCGTTCCAATTATTCCACCCCACACATTAACAGACCATCTGTGCTGGTGATCAAGGGTTCTAAAAATATTAGGGTTTTCGTCACTGTAATAGTGAAAGTTATGTCTGTTAACTAATCCGTTGTAATGAAAAGTTGACTCATCGGGAAAAGGCACATAATCAAAAAAAATTTCTTCATCACCAAACTTTTCTAAAGCCCATCAACAAAAATTCAATCGTCGATCATAATCTTCTTTAAAAAGCTGTTGATGTAGTTGAATGCGATACGGGTGGAATTTGTACTTTTTAATTATTCTTTGGATACTCTGTCTGCTTATTCCAGTTGTTTCACATATTTTTCGGTGACTTGTGTGAGGATGTTCAACTAGAGAAAACATCACTAAATATTCATTTTCCTCATTTCCAGTAACCGGTTTTTGCCGTTCTTGGTTATTATACGATACACTGCCTGTTCTTCGGAAAAGCTGCAACAACTTTTCCAATGAACGCTTGTTAGGATGACTCCTGTTAGGATACCTTTGGGTATATACTCTTGACGCTAATAAACAGTTTTCTTCACACTCACCGATCATCAAAATCATATCAATTCGTTCTTCCTGGGGATAAGTTCTCATTTTACAATATTTCAAAAAGACAATAATTTTAAACTAGTTAAAACAATGATAATGGTTTGATTAACAAGTTGTGTCACTGTCAAATACTTTTTGTTTCATAATAATAATTAACGTCATCTAGGCCAGAGCCTACTATTATTAAAAAAATAGTATAACAGGTTTTATAGGAAATCGTAAATGTATGTTTTTATTGACCCCATATTGTAATTTTGGTATTTATTTCAATATGAAGTCTAATTTGCTAAGAAACAAGCGAATTCAACATATTTCGCCTCAATAATTAAGACACGTTTTTTTAAAAAATTTTTTTTCATTTGCCTGCATTTTACTTTAGATAAACCGTATTTTCAAAAATTTAAACTTCTGCTTCTAGGAATCTACGTATTCCTTAATAAAAAGGTTTTTAAAACGCTTTTTAAGCTTTTCATTACAATACACTGTTTCATTTTTAAGATAAAAAAATTACTCATAAGTAAAATATATAAACGCCTTTTGTGTAAAAATCAGAAGAGATAGGTATAGGGAACCCTAATATAGTTTTGAAGGGAATCTTATTCTGCGTCAAATTACGCCACCAAATATATGGTGTTCCATTCAACTTTAAGAAGTTATTTAATTAAATGTGTGTCCAAATTTTGAGGCAATTTTTTTCGCCACTCTGTATAATATTGCATTAAAAATTTCATGTAGTAGTTAACTCTAACTTTTGAGCTAAGACGTACATTTAATCACGAGCAGCTCGTTATACGTTACAGGGTGAAAACAATTTTCAAATTATGGTCTGTATTTTTAAATTTCTCAAAATTTCTCAGAAACGGTCAGTTTTAAGTATGGGAAATATAATAGTAACTCACCTTTATTTTGTCTATAGCATCTAAAAATATAAAAAAATATAGGGTGTTCCATAAGAAAAAATATAACTTTGGTATGTCATTTTTTTGGGGATCACCCTGTATATTTCAAAATAATTTTAAAATATGCTCCTCATGGACCCACAAATGACTGTGCTAAATGTTTTTCCCTAACTCTCTTCATTTCTCGTAGAAATACGGAGGCGAATGTGGTGGGCCACCCTGTATATACCATAGTGCCGCTGGACCGTACCGTAGTATAGCGCACTAATATACTACTAATTGTAGATATGTGATAGATAATTTATTTTCTACCCTGTATAATATATTTTGCAATGTAATAATAATTGCTAGCTAACGTCACTGTTCTCTCGTCACGTTGCTGCCAATTGTTATCACTTTTCTTACCACGACTAAACTCAGTTGGTACGCCTCTGGTCTCAGATAGCCGGTTGGTTCAGGCAATTGAACCACTAGCCACTGCTTGATGTCAAATCTGAATCTATTCAATGTTTATAAGTATGATTGCTGATACAAACGACAAAGTATCAAAAAGCAATGATTTCCTTTATTCAGGAAAACTTAAATTAACCTGGCCTACGATAGATAACTTATTCTATGGTCAATCTACAAATTTTCATGGATAATCATGAGAAACAGGTCATGGATAAATAGACACAACCTCACTTTTACCTTAAAAGTGAAAATTTCTTTAATAGTTCAAAATCAAATGAAATAAAGTTCTTCTGATGGAATATGAGTTATTAGTGAAATTGTTCAGTTCGTGATGTGCACTAGGAAAGTTTATACCTGACGCTGGAACTGTCGCTGTTCAATACACACCCAGAATTTGGATCCCCTTTCAATCCAATGCTCTCAGGGACTCCAATACCAAAGAAGGAACCATACAAATCCAGAAATCTGCTTTGGAATACTTGTATATGGAGAACATATAGTCCGGTCAATTTAGACCAAAAAATGAGAGTGAAGTTACATAAAGTCCCAACAAGCTGAATTTTTGTGAAGTTGTTCAAAACATAATTACAAACAATGTCTAGAAGTTCCTTATCATTCCCCTGTAAGGAAAAAATTTAATTCAAGGTCAAAGGTCAAAAAAATGAGTTTTTCGCGATTTTCAGCAAAACGGTAAGTTTTATCATAAAAGTACCTTAGACAAAAATTGTAGATCATAAAATTATCTATAAAAAAAGTATCAATACTTTTTTTCTTACGAGCCACCGTTTCTGAGATATAACGATTCTAAAAGTTATAAAAGTTGTTATCGTCATAATATGCATGAGTACGCCACGTATATACTAGAGTTGTAAAATTTCATATAATATGATAAAACTTACCGTTTTGCTGAAAATCGCGAAAAACTCATTTTTTTGACCTTTGACCTTGAATTAAATTTTTTCCTTACAGGGGAATGATGGGGAACTTCTAGACATTGTTTGTAATTATGTTTCGAACAACTTCACAGAAATTCAGCTTGTTGGGACTTTATGTAACTTCGAATGTCTAAATTGACCGGACTAATACAAGGTAATGTAGTTTGCTGCTTATAATTATTGAAATTATTGAATTTTTCTTATCCTCCTAACAAAAACGTGGCATTCTTTTTTAAATTATTTTCCATCTTCCGTGGCTTTGTTTTTTCCGTCACTTGGATACCATTTTTCCCCATTCCTTTTGATTTGAATTTTTGAATTCGCGCACTAGGTTCTTACATTTTCACTGTTTGGGGTTATTTGTCAAAACTTATAAATAAAACTATTTTTCCTTTCTTACAGACTATTTACAATATTCAATCATAATTGTCTCTGACACTTTCCCGTTCTTATTTTCTCACAATTTCAAATCTTACATTTGACCATACTGTTCCATGATTGGCTATTGTCATCAAAAATTTGTTGTTCTCCCATTGGCTACTTTTAGTTAGATACAATTTCATATACTGTATGTTTCAAGCTTATAATTTTGTTTATCACATTTTATTCAGGATGATTTTGTAAATCTAGACCTTTCTTGTTGTCTTTTGAATAATTATGGGTTGTAATCATTATGACAGTGTATGAAATTGATTGTATTATAGTATTTGAATATTTTTATCTATTAATATTATACAGAGGCCTAATAAAGGAAATAGAATTTCAAAATTGTGTAAAACAATATCTCTTGAACTAATAGCTATTTAGTAATTATTCTTTTTGTGGGTTTTTTATGAAATTGTTTCTTTTTTTCCTTTTAAAATATAAAACTGGTTTTTTAAATAACATAATATATATATATATATATATATATATATATATATATATATATATTGAAAAAGTGCACGGCACGAGTAGACATATTTCATCACTCATAATATTCCTACAACACATATTTTGACAAATTATATATATATATATATATATATATATATATATATATATATATACATAAATATACTTGAAATGGGAGCTCACCTTCTATTGGTTGCACTTGGTTATGAAGAAATGTGGTTTTATTGTCACATACTCTATTCCCGTCATCATAGCTGGATGAAATACATACAGGATGAGGGGCTAATGGAATAACGCGAAAAGCAAAAACGGGATAGCGGGATAACAGAATACCGCGATGATGGGTCAACGGGAAACGGGATAACGCGATAACGGGATAATGGGATTACGGGATTATGTGATAACAAGATAACAGAAAACGGGATAACGGAAAATGGGATAACGGGAAACAGAATGACGGGAAACGGGATAATGGGTGAGGTGGATAACGAGGAATGAGATAACGGGAAACAGGATAAAGGGAAGCTGCCATAAGCTAGATAGAAGGAGACAAAGTGAAACATAAGAAATAATATAAATTCCACGCGGACGAAGTCGGGGGTATCAGCTAGTACAAATATAATTAAGGAAAGTAGTTTGGCGGTTTTTTCGCAAAACTGTGTCTTTTCTCACTCTCGTCATATATAAATAACATCCTCTATGCTCTTCTCTTTGAATTAATGTATCAGGTCGGCATCAAAAAATATATTTGGCTTCTATTTTTTCGAACGTTGAGCTGTATGAAGTTCGTTTTTCTTCGGTGTATACTATAAGTGGACAGACAGACATCAGGGTAGGTCCGTTAATTTTCCGTTCTTACAACTCTTTTTGTAAAGAACATAAATAAAAACTCAATGATTTGTGAATATCTACCTAGTTTGAATACAACAGACACCCGATTTTTTAACGAACCAATTCAAAAAATGTATACGTACCAATTATAATAAATTATACAAAGAACGTTTGTCAGGTGTGTCCTTGTTCACCGATAAACATTATATCTAAATGCCAATACTTGTTTTCTAGATAAGTCTCTCGCTCTAAATTTATAACTCTATCAATCTGGTTCCCATTCATTAATTCGAGGAACAATTCGGATAAAAAGGTAATCTCTCGGAGAAATGTCTTCATTTGAATTAACGACGAAACCGGATCCATCATTTCTCATTTCCAGAGTTAGAAGCGCCACAACTCTTAAAAAGGTGTCATAAAAATGTATTCCTAATCTAAAATTATTGAGAATTTATGACAAACCCATGCGAAGTGAGAATCATTGATGCTGCGATCGCCGGACTAATTAGGATATAAAAATTTTTATTTGGCATTCAGTAGACACGAAGCATAACTTTAATCTGGTTTTGTGCATAATATTGCTTGACTTGCTTGGGTAACTTAGTTTTTTCAGATCATCAGTTGCGATAGTGTATTCAGTTGATCGCACTTGGCGACTGTGAAAAATTCTTTCTCGAGAGGTAAAGTATTTCTAATCCCAATTGGACCGACATAAAAAGTTTCGAGAAGGAATTCTCTTCCACACGACAGAACTTTTTTATGATTGTACCAGGAACGCTTTGAAAGTAAAAACACTGGTGGTATATAAAGTTTCCATTTGCCGGGCAGTGCATATGAAACACTCCTCGTAGTGCTCTTATTTTTATTGCCGTTCCAACTTGGATTAGAATAACTATACATCAAAGATTTTTTTTAGGAAGTCAGTAAGGATATAGACAAACCTTGCCACTAGGGGTCGCTTAATCCGATATGTTTAGAAAAGTATCATTTCGGGTTGTTTTGAGATATTTGGAAACATCTTGGATAATACACACCTTTTTTGTATATATCAACATCCTCTATGAAAAAAATCTCCTTTAATTTTCTTGAAAAATTAGTTCATCCAAAGCCATAACACAAAACAAGAAATAACTCTAGATGAGTGGAAAGTCCAAGTGATGGATATTAAAAAAAGCATCTGAAAAGTTTGGAAGGAGATTGGTACACAAAAAAAATTGTAATTCTTCATGTGGTAATTAATCATTTCAAAAAAGGATTTCCAAAATATTTTTTCATAATTTTATACAAGATAGCCCTTCTAAAAATCTGCAACAACATGTTGGGCCCCTTCTTTGTACAAAACTAAAGCTGAAATTATGAAGAAACAATATTATAAGAAGTTCACGTGAAATTCATATAAAATCTATAGCGATAATTCTAGAGAGATCTAGCTTTTGGTATAGTTCATCCATTATCAATTGGAGAAGCATAAGAAACAAGTTTCCCAGTCTTGAGGCGCAATCCTTTGAGCAGCAGATATAATATTTTTAAAATACGTTAAAATAAAAAAATATGCCATAAACGAGGAAGTATGTATTAATAGGCAATCGGATCATCATAAGTTCATTTTCCCATAAAAAAAGCCATATTTTCCAACAAAACACATCACAACTATTTAATATTTTAAACCCTATTTCGATGCCAGACCAGAGACGCTACTGGCTTTCATGTTTTCAGACATCCTGAAACACATATATAACTGGTGATTTATTAGTCTCAACGTGTAGACACACCTACAAGCATTATCATTGGCTTGCGGTACGTTTTAATTGGCTGCTGAAGAACCAAACAGCTGTCACTCAAAGCCACGTTGACTAGCGGCTCTTTTGATCTTAGTTTGATGTTCTGTCGGAGAATGTTTAAGAGTAGTACACATTATTTTTCGTTCCGATTCTTCGCATAAACGCTCGTGTTAGCGAAGTGAGTTTTTGATTTGCTCTCTATAGAAACATCTTCTGCAATTGAAAATGCAAATTAGTTATTTCGAGTTATTTCGAGAAAAACGGAAATTAATGTTTTCGTAACATGTTTATTTCTTTGATGAATTTGTATGATTACTATTTCACTTCCAGTTGTCCGATAAACGTGAAATTTGGCAGATGTTCATAATTCCGGTGACAATGCATTATGGAATTTTTGCTAGAGAAAAAACAAAATGGCTGCTCCAATATGGCGGCCGAGTTTTGTGATTATGGTTCGATTCTATTCAAAATTGGTATGTGGGGGTTTTCGGGGGCAGAGATCACTACTTTTTTGTCAGAATTCATAAATTCTAGAGGTTCCAATATGTCGACGAGTTTTGTGGTTATAGCCCGATTCCAATAAAAATTAGTGGGTGGGGGTTTTTGGGGACGGAGATCATGATTTTTTATCAAAATCCACGAATTCAAGATGGCGACGAGTTTTGTGATTATAGCCCGATTCCATTCAAAATTGGTATGTGGGGGTTTTTGGGGTCGGACATCATGATGTTCATGTCAAAATTCATGAATTCAAGGTGGCGGTTCCAGGATGGCGAGGTGTTTTGTTATTATCCCGATTCAAAATTGGTATATTGGGTTTTTTGGGGTCGGAGATTATAATTTTTTGGCAGAATTCGATAAGATACCGGATTTTATGAATGACTAAATTAACTGAATAAAAATTATAGAAAAAAAATATTGTTTGACCTAGGTTATTCTGTAAGTAGCAGGTTCAAAAGCTTGCCCGCTTGCCGCAAATATGAAATAGGTATTCTTGTGCGGCAAGATTTTGAATCTGCCACTCACAGAATAAACTAGGTCAAACAATTAAAGAAATATTTTTTTCCTTTTTAGGGCATTTGTATAAAAGCTTGTCTTAAGTTTTTTTTTTCAATCATTTTTATTATTTAGTTTGTTGAAGGAACCCCAGGAAATCTAACAAGGAATATATCTCTCCCAAAAAAAAACATATTTTACACGGCTGCCCCAGAACAAAACAAAACATAGAAAAATCGAATTTAAACGGTTTTCTTCACATAAAGGATTCAATATAAAATTGAACCAGAGAAAGGTAGATCTCAGGTGAAAAACAACTACTTTCCTGGCAAATACCACGCAGAACGTTGAATGATATTCACCTGAAAATCCATGCATACTTCCATATAATATCAATGGACATTGAATGCAAATGTTTCTTTCTGATAAGCTCGATTATGTTTCATTTATGTCGTGTTCACCTAACAATCCGCATACCGGTTTCAGGCTTCTTGGCCCTCATCAGTACGGAGTAGTCAACCAGCCAAAGGTCCAAAGAACTCTGGCTGAAGTGAGACACAACGTAAACAAACCATCATCGATCTTGTAACACCTATAGGTACGCCGGAAAAAAGATAAACTTTAACTGGCGGTACCTAGTGACAGAAAGAAACACTCCGAAAATCTCCCACCTCGATAGGTTTCTTAATAAAAGATTCCTTCTCAGTAGGAGTGGCAAGCCCGTCTAGCATATAGTGAGAGATAAGTGCCATGTGAAGTGGAATGAATAGAAAATCGAATTTAAAGGGTTTTTCTTACATAAAGGATTCAATATAAAATTGAACCAAGAAAGGTAGATCTCAGGTGAAAAACAACTACTTTCCTGGCAAATACCACGCAGAACGTTGAATGATATTCACCTGAAAATCCATGCATACTTCCATATAATATCAATGGACATTGAATGCAAATGTTTCTTTCTGATAAGCTCGATTATGTTTAATTTATGTCGTGTTCACCTAACAATCCGCATACCGGTTTCAGGCTTCTTCGGAGTGTTTCTTTCTGTCACTAGTACCGCCAGTTAAAGTTTATCTTTTCCGGCGTACCTATAGGTGTTACAAGATCGATGATGGTTTGTTTCGTTGTGTCTCACTTCAGCCAGAGTTCTTTGGACCTTTGGCTGGTTGACTGGCTCCGTACTGATGAGGGTCAAGAAGCCTGAAACCGGTATGCGGATTGTTAGGTGAACACGACATAAATTAAACATAATCGAGCTTATCAGAAAGAAACATTTGCATTCAATGTCCATTGATATTATATGGAAGTATGCATGGATTTTCAGGTGAATATCATTCAACGTTCTGCGTGGTATTTGCCAGGAAAGTAGTTGTTTTTCACCTGAGATCTACCTTTCTCTGGTTCAATTTTATATTGAATCCTTTATGTGAAGAAAACCGTTTAAATTCGATTTTTCTATTCATTCCACTTCACATGGCACTTATCTCTCAAACAAAACATATCTGTTGTACAAATTAAAATATATTTTCATTTAAAGACCACCACCAAACATATTTTTATTATTGTTTTGCCCCGCCTGTAGTAACTTATAATGTTAAAATAATATTTATATAATAATAGTATATTTTTTATTATTTGCTTGAGTAGGTATTGGACAAAAAACAATGCATGGTGAATTCTACACTGCTGAAACAAAATTCTATAAATTAAAAGGCTAGTTTGTTTTTTTGGTTTATTGCTCCAAAACATTTTCCAGTTGTTGTGAAATATCGTATCACTGTAGACTGTAAGGAGAGACCTCGGGAGAGGCTAACATTTAGAAAGAACTATAATTGATTTCGTCATTGTATCATTCGTGATGAAACATTATTTTTTACAGTCCACTCACTCAAATGGTGGAACAGTAATAGCAAACATTCACATTTCCTGTACAAATAAATTTAAAAGCTATTCACGTCCTATTAGGTAGGATAGCATCTTTATGTTTTTTATGCGACTAGGTCGAAGTATGCGTATGAAGTGGAATATAGGTAGGTAAAAGAAAGATATAGGTAGGTAAAAGAAAGATATATTCCTAGAAATATGTCAAGGGATGTAGAGGGTTCAATGCAATGCGAGTATAGTGTGATGGTGGATAAGATGGATACCTCATAAAAGAGGAGGGAAAGCAAAGATGGAAGAAGCACTCCAAATAACTGCTGTACCTCAGACCAAAGTGCTTAACAAAATACAACACTGAAATTATTATATTAAACGATTCTTCCCTAAACAAATTCGTTGCGACAAAAAAATGTTTTAATCTCAATATAAAGGCTATATTTTAACTTGTTAAACACCCGCGAATGACGGGTGTATAATGCCATTTTAAAGAGTGGTTAAAAATTCTAAAAAAAATGTAGATTTTTTAAATGAAATTTTTGTCAAATTCGTAAAAATTTTGAGAATTTCGAAGTTTTGATAGGTAGTACATATTTTTTATTTATTTGTTTTCTGGCTCATCGTAATAATTTCAAGGGAAACATATTTTGGACTATCAACGGTTGGCAGTTGTGTAAGAAGTAAGATTACACCCTGTATATATATATATATATATATATATATATATATATATAAAGGCAGTTCAAAAACGGTATTTTCTAGAGATGCCTCAGTTTAGATTACAACCTCTGAACACTTTATTGATATTCATAAGCAATTATTTCTACTAGAAAAACATGTATAAAATAACTGAGGAGGCTACCTTTCCTCGGGCATTGTATTTCCACATGAGCTAGTCCCTGAGATCTGCATAATTGCAATATACATATTATGGTTATTGCATTGGAGAGAAGAGGGGTATTTAAAGCATTATTCTCCTGTAAAATTGTTAAGTAATTTCCTCTTTGTAAGATACAGACAAAATGCAGGTTGGAACGACAACAAAATGAGTCGGTTATCCATTAGAATCAGTCAAATGAAACGGCCTACTCACCAGAATAAAGTGCCTATGATCAGTGGTGTAGACAGAAAAAAACACTACCGCACAAGAAATAATATAATAGAAAATAAACAAAATCATACATTACAGTGGCGGAGCTGGAATTACGGTTTGGGGAACTGAACTGCATATGGATATCCCAACTAAATGTTAAAAATACTGAACAGTTGATATATTTATTAAAAACTATCATATAATAAAGTGAATAATAAATTCACAACTTCAAGAAATCGGTCCAGAGCTAGTTCAACTCACACACATGACAACAGTTCCGTACCAATTTTTTTTGCAAGATTTCGAAAAAAGAATCGAAATTCCATAACTCTATTTCATAGCGAATCGAATTCAGCTATTTCAGAATACTACCATGAAAATAAAGGAAACTTATGGGAAACTGACATTTAAACTATCAAATCAAATAGTTATATATAGAGAAACAGGTGAAGTTTCAGGAATGCTGTCTGTGACTAATAAAAACTCCTTCGTTTCCATAATTCTCAATATTTCGTTAAATTTTATCAACTTCATCAGGAGAAATCTAAAAGAGCAACATATAGTACGGTATATATATATATATATATATATATATATATTATGTATATATATATATGTATATATATATGGGTCTCTTTGCAGCCTTCGCTTTCATAAATTGCCTTCAGAAACGTCGTTTTCGCAAAGGGTTGAGGGTGGCCCCCGAAGAAGGAAACGTCGTATTGAAAATCAAAGCACAGCACATCGAAGTAAATTCGAAACAGAGAAGAAAGTTCCTTCAACACATTTCCATATTCCCAAAAATAGAGACGCCAGCGCAAAGAAAAGAAAACGGGCCATTTCGGTTTTCCCCGTATATTTTGAAAACTGTTTCTGATACTTTCAATTTGGAAACATCGTTTCATTGTTCACTAAAGTAGGCAAGTAGTTCGATTGTTTCGAACCCAACTCAACAACAACAAGTTGAGTTCGAAACAATCGAATGAACGAGAAATCACCTGAAGATGGCAAATATGAATTTGCCGAAACGTCGTGAAATCGGACCTTTTCAGGACCAAGAACACAGAACCAGACAGACACCCGGGAAACTATCTCAACACATTATACCCGCGGAAATCTACGAAGAAATATGTATATATTTATATAAAACTGGAAGATGATTGCAGTTAGTTGTGAAAAAATGTGGATTTATTGTTATATCAGACACAACTGCGTGATGCTCGACAAATAAACACACAATTACAGTTTGACAATTTCATAACGCCCCCTTAGATACTATGAATTTCTCAAAAAGCATTAGACCTTGAATCATAGCTATAGTTGTCCTGTTTTCCACAATATCAGTCACGGTAGTTTCTAAGATAGTGGAAGGAATATTTTCAGTTGTAATATCACAAGAGAAGAATAAAATGAAAATAATTTGACAGATTTTCGAAAATTTGTTGCCAAATTGCAAAAAGTTTGAAAAGAAATCTGGAAAATTATTTTCTACTTTATCGAACTCTCGTGTGGTATTCTGTAGATTATTTTTTGATGTTACATTTCCTCGCAAAATGATATATTGAACTAAACCGGTTTCGATTCATTTGTCACTTTTCTTGCGAAATTAAAAATATACGTGTTGTCAAACAAAAACAAAATACCTTAAATGATTTCCGCGGCAATTTTCTATGTAGAATATTCCCACTATAATAATGTTTTGATTGGACAAAACGTACATGAATGATTTGAATTGAAAGTTTCCATTGGTTTCTAGAAATTTCAAAAAATCAGCAATATAATCTGAATTGGCGATCATATAAATAAAAAGTTTTCGTATCTGACCGGCCCGTGTTTTTCCTTTCGAGGTATGAAACCCTTTCAATCGGAATTCCAGCTTTCCTTCCTTAAATTCACAGAATTCCATCCTAATATTCAACACATTCCACATGGATTGGCACCGTTGTACATAATTTGGTAGATTTTCACTTTTTAATCAATATATGCCCAAACAGTTGTGTAAAGACCATTTTGTATCTACATAAAATATCAAGAATTCAATTTGATCAATTTATTGATATAAAAATACTAATGAAATGTTGTCTATTGTTCGATATGTACCTATTGCGTCATAAAACTGACAAAGACTCATCATAAAAGTGAGATATGATCTTGTAGGTGTTCTACCTCCACATACATATCTGTCATGTAAATTTTATTGAGAGATATGTACAGGGTATTCTGTCCTCTGATGAGTTTTGGAAAGCCGCTTTGTTTCGAACGTAGAGGGCGATTAGGGCACAGTGCTTCTGTTGAGAAAGTGTACACCCATGCTGACATCTCCACATAACATGACTTTCTACAATAACATACCATACAATTCTCATTTGCTGTTGGTCCAATATTTTATACATTTCTAACGTGAGAAACCAAATTTTTTTGAAAAGAAACATGTTTCGGACCTCTTCCATCTTCAGTCTACTGAAGATATAATAATATATATCTTACAGTTATAAAGACTATAGAGTCAAAATATGTTTCTTTTCAAAATAAAACATTTACGTGAAGGCGACTTCGAGTTTTTCTCACGTTAGAAATTAGCCACTCCACTTTGAGGAACCATGGACCTAATCCTTCATTTATACATGTTTTTAATTCATGTAGGGTGATTATTTATAGTCTGGCTTGGACACCGGTTTCTGGAGACACACCCACTACCAAATACACTATTTATACGGACGTAAAACCTCATCTGAAAAACATCCAATTCAAATCATGGCAAGCCGAATGGGATAACTCCAATACCTAGTTATAAGAAGTAAAAAAGTGATCCAAAAAACACCAAAACATCAAGTGATTAGTGGTACGTCTACGGTTGGGCCGTACTTGGTTAACCTATGAACACCTCATAACACACTCTTCTGAACCCGTATGTGATATTTGCGAAACCCAATTAACGGTGAAACACATCCTCTGTGAGTATTGAATGAATGGAAACATCAGTACACAGAAAGAAGAACATACCAATCGATATCTACACTACAACTCAAACCATCATGCCAGTGTGAAAAAAGGCATAGTTAAATGTCTCTATAATCCCAAACAATGTGGAAAAAACAATCACTGACATTGAAAACAACAATCCACCAAACAACCAATCAACACAACCAATAGGAGTACTCCCACCACCTACACATTTCACAACCAACATAATACCCCGGATTATCTGAGAAGATCAAACGGGTTGGACATAGGTATGATGTGAGAACATCATTTAGAACAACAAACACACTGAGATCTATACTAACACAAACAAAACAAAAAACGCCGAAGAAAGTACCAAAAACTGTACAACATACCTTGTTCGTGTGGTGATAGTTATATAGGTGAAACGTCAAGACCATCAGAAGTGCGCCAAAGTGAACATCAGAGTTACATCGAAATCGACAAATAACCGATTGAATGGAATAGGACGAAAATCTGATGAAAGAACCACATCCAGAGAGGAGAAAATTGAAGAAACGGCTGTATTCTTCTTTTCAATAACAACTGCTTTTCAAAAATTCTGTTGAAATGGTTACCTCTACTCAGAGAGACGTGAGATATGGTAGAATCTAATAAACTGATCTGAACAACCCCCATATATCAAATGAGCAATACGTCACTCTCAAATTTTTTGGCATATCTCAATTGACATCCGTCATTTGAAGAACCGAAAAAGACTCTGCAAGGAAAATCCAAATTATTGAAATAATTAAAGGAGATTTAGAAGATTTTGAGAACGGGGGCAGATATAGTCCCCGAAACGTCAATCGAAGTTACTGACAAATTGAATAATTTTTCTATAAGAAATATAATTTGGTGAACGCAGTAACTTATCGGGGTGAACTAATTAGTTTGCCCTTTCTACCCTTGTTTAGATTTTCCTGATTATATTTACAGACTGGAAGGTTACCCAAAAAAACATGTCAAGATATATCCTCTGTGATTGTCCACTCCACCATCAAGAGAGAATAAACCAAAAACACTGAAGGACATTTTAGGAGAAAAATATAACTTTCAATCTTTGATGTTATTTCTGTCGTAATTGATATTGTGCTTTAAATATTGTAATTTTTTTGTAGTGTGTAATGTTCCTTCGCTAATAACCCTACCAAGCGGTTGATGCAATTGTCTAAATACAAAAAAAAAAGATAATTTATTTGTATGTCCCATTTCAAGTTACTGACTAGATAAATACCAAAATTACACAAACACATATTATATGCAGCTCTGATGTGTTTTGTTCTACAATATTTAGTGTCACATATAATATATAAAATGTTCTACGGAAATTTACATTGAGCAGACGATTGTTGAACCAATAATTTTCGGTATTTCTCGACTATGGTTTTCAGATCGCCCCAATTGATGCTTTATACAAGGTGTTATGTAATAAGTGTCCGATATTTTACAGGACGATTCCTCAGTTATTTATAAGGTGAAAAGTTCATATAAGCATGGGTCCGCAAGGCCTTTATTTTTTATATACAGGGTGTTGAAAATTTTATTTTGTTTTTTCGTAAACAATGTTTAAAATAATGTCGATATTTGGACGAAAATTGGTATTTGGGGATTTTTTAATATGAGAAATTCAAATTTGATCTTAGTTTAGCCCTTAATTGTAGGGGGCGCCGCCTACAGGTCTTTGTCTCTTTTGGGGAGTCACAACTTTGTCGTGCATGTATGTATCATATTTTCTAGAAGAAAAATCGATTCCTCTATCATTTTTACGTGAAAAAGGTATGCTTTTCAAAAGTCGCCACAAGCAGCCGTTTTCGAAATATTTTGATTTAAATTAATCGATGCATGTGTTTGTCAAAAAATGAAACAATTTTGAATTTTTTTTAATTCAACATAGAAACATTTCAAAGTAATTTTTAAACAACAATAAACAACGGAACACTAGATAAAATCTAAATCAAAATCACAATAAATGTTCGAAATGTCCACCTTGATACGTAACGTAAAGTCACGAGGGAGTAGTGCCTGAACTCTTTAAATATGGTAGGGATATAAAAAACGATCAATCTTCCATACCAGAACATGAGAAATGTTTAACGTCGCCGCTATTTTTCTGGAACTTGTTTCCGGGTGTTCTCCTACCAGATTAAGAACTGCTTCCTCGGTTTCTGGGGTTCTCACCGTCCGATGTGCATGCACCCGATAGATAACTAGCTTTCTCAAACTTCCCGTTTCCATTAAGGTAGTTGTCGGGCTACAAACACTATCAAAAATTAATCTGGATTGTAGCGCGATACAACACATGTTCAAGCGCCGAATTAGAGGGATATTTTTCAAGGGAACTGTACGCTGAGAAACACAATTAGCATGCGTGATACACCAAATAAGCCATGACTGGACTGTCGGCAACGTCGCAATCCAACGATCGCTCGCATTCAGTTGTTCAAGATACTCTTATGAACAAGCAGTACAAGCTATAGATCGATTTCGCGCAAAAACTGGTAGGTTTGCTAAAGCAAAAGTTGAAAAAAGGAAACATAAATTGTCTGGATTGTGTAAGGCTCGAAATACGAACAAAAATCAGTCTAATGAAAATGATGTGTGTGAAGGAAATCGCATTGTTAATCTCAAAGAACTTGGGAAAAATTTGAAGTGTCGGAACTGCCACCAAGTTTTGAGTTTAGAGAATGTGCTGGAAGAAAAACATTTAGGGCTTGAATCAATTTAAGTATCCGTTGTGATAAGCGCGAAATCATCAATGAGGTTCGTACTGGCAAAACACAATATTTAGTAGATTGTTTGGTAGCATATAAAGAATTTTTAAATTTATCTACAACTCCAAATTTACTCGTTGCGCATAATGCGAGATTCGATGTACCTAGATTACTAAGAGCAATCATTAATAATAATTTAATAGAAGATTTTATCATGATAGACTATCAAAATTAAATTTCCAAAAAAAAATTTTAAAAAAAAAAAAATTTAGAAGAGATTAAAAAACGTAATTTACCCAATTTAAGTGCCTTAAAAAATGTTATATCACGGGATTTATTGAAAAAAATTGCGCAACAAAATATAACATACTATTTTCTGAAACAAATGTATCACGATGAAGGAGAAGAAGCTGTGATTAATCACATGACTGAAAAATTAGAGAATGGAAAACCTAGAGTTACTAAAAATAGGAAAGCATTAACTAAAATCATTAATGAATTAAAAATGAATGTTTAGTCAATCAAGTGATTACTTAGTATAATAGTAAAATATATAATATTACATTCATTGTTGTTTATATTTTTTGTAGATTTATACGTTATATTTTATTAGCCTGTTAGAAATCTGAATTATTTTTGTTTATGTTTAAAAATATTCGAATTATGTTATACGTACATGTGTTGTACAAATGTATGAATACAATAAAGTTTATGACTGTTTTTTGCCGTTACTCGTTAAAACTACATTTCATTTTATATCTATTCCGATTGTAATATGTTTAAAATGCATCAGTATAATTAACGCAATCATTCATAATTATTATTCATAAATATGTGTTCCAAAACACAGTTCAATTCAAAACAGCAAGACCCTCACGCTCTCGTTCATTTGAATCACCAGCGATCGCTTGAGGCGTTGCCACGATTCTCAGCCTTCACCATCTTGCACTTCTCATACGCAATAATTTAGAAACTTCTTATAACAATAAATAAATAACTGTACGGCTACCCGTCTTAAAAAAAATTTATAATATTTGTTACGTACCTTTTAATAATATACTAGTTTTTCAAAAAGATCTAAATGGAGGGTTTTTAGTTATGCCCTAAAATGTGGTGTCCGCGGTAGCTCACTATAGGGATTACGTGTTAAACGTTGCAACTTTGAAGCCTTATATCTCGCTTTCGGTGTGGTAAATGATTCCAAAAATTTAATATGATACAGGTAATAATGTTAACTAAAATTGGTATGAATATAAACGAAATCTGATTGGAAGTGGATTTCACGACAACTACCTTAACCGAGCGTGAATTCCTGAAACGTTTTTGAAGTAGGAGTTGTGAGGTTCGGATAACGCTCCTGATACAAACGTCTAGCCTCATATGCATTTCCGTTAGCAAGTCCGTATGTAAAATGTATGTCAGCATACTCTGCATTGGTAAATTTACCATTTTTTAACAAATAATCACAATAATAATAAATAAAACTATTTAACTATGCGGCAAGATATTATTTTTAACTTGACAGCACAAAAAAACATTGGAATAAACTTACTAGCCCACTTCCTTTTATTTTCAAAGAGTTCACGAATCAATGAAAAGAAGATTGGATGCATCGATTAATTTAAATCAAAATATTTCGAAAACGGCTGCTTGTAGCGACTTTTAAAACATACCTTTTACGTAAAAATGTAGAGGAATCGATTTTTCTTCTAGAAAATGTAATACATACGACAAAGTTGTGACTCCCCAAAAGAGTCAAAGACCTGTAGGCAGCGCTCCCTGAAATTAAGGGCCAAACTAAGATCAAATTTGAATTTTTCATATTGAAAAATCTCCACATACCAATTATCGTCCAAATATCGACATTATTTTAAAAATTATTTACGAAAAACCAAAACACCTTGTATATAAAAAATGAAGGCCTTGCGGATTCATGCTTATATGAACTTTTCACTTTATAAATAACTGAGAAATCGTCCTGTAAAATATCGGACACTCATTAGATAACACCCTGTATAATATTACTGCAACATAAGCAAAACTCACTATGCCCCCTTCTGTATCGATTTTGATGAAATTTTTGAGATACATGTTGAAGAAGATTAGCCCCAGTACAGTTCCTTGAGGCACACCATATCTAACCTTTGCTTTTGAGCTGGTAACAGCACTCTCCCACTTTTTCCTTTCATTTTTCGTTTTAAACATTCAAAAACATGTTTCGTATTCTTGTCCAAATCCATGGTTAATATTAATCTTCGATCTGATGAATCATGTGTATTTGCGAGAAACAATCACCAAGTAAAACATCATACTATTATACAAAATATTATATCGTATCGGAATTAGCTGTAAAAACAAGAACAATTGAATAAAAAAAAATATATACATTTTTTTTAATTAAATGAATTATTTTCTGTCGATGTATTCTTCGAATGACACAAGCGATCTAGATTCACAATGAAATTCAATAATCATAAGCAAAAGAAAATAATATTTCAATTTATGAATATGATTGCATCAAATTATTTATAAGAGCCCTGTGCGCATTCCATAATAGAACAAAAGTTCAAATTCTGTTGACTATTTTTCTGCCGATTCTACAAACACTTTGCCCGTCTATACCTGTTCTTCCTATTTATTGGTGTTGACAAGTGTCCGCTGAGTGGCGCGCTAGTAGCAGAGAAATCCCCGAAATCTGAAAGTGTGAGTCTAAGAGAAGGATGACATTCCGCAACAAATGTAAATCCTTCTAAAAAAGGACTATCAAAAAGACCAATCTAAGATGTTCTACAATCAAATTCTTGAAAACCAAAATTTCAGAGCTACATTCTCAAACATTGAAATTACAGTGATTATTTTTTGACATTGCTAGAAACCAATGGAAACGTTCAATTCAAATAATTCATATACGTTTTGGCCAATCAATAGTGGGAATATTCTACCTAGAAAATTGTCGCGGGAATAATTTGAGGTATTTTGTTTTTATTGTCTGACAATATATTTTTAACCGACTATTCGACCCGTATATTTTATGTTTTTCCATCATATTTTTTTATGTATGATCACGCATAACTTTTTACTGAGGCGTCCGATTCCGATAATTCTTTTTTCAGTGGATAGGGTGTACTTCGACTTTGGTCCCATTTGAATTTAAAAGATGAAATCCACCCCTAAGGGTAGCGAAATGAAGGATATTGATCACTCACCCTCTGAATTCTAGTCCGTTAACCGATTCTATCAGGCATAACTTTGTACTGTGTTCTTCGATTTGGATGATTCTTTTTTTAATAGATAGGGTATACCTTATATTTGGATTTCGAAAGGAATTAGCCACCCTTACTGGTAGAAAAATAGGGAATAATTGATTTTTCACTAGTGAACATTAGCACACACATACGTAGTTGACAATGACAGATCGCTACTGACATTATTCTTGTTCCGTCAAAATCAGTATATTTTATGAGAGGATGGAATTATATACAAAGTAATGAAATAAACTAACCAGAACAACGAAAATAGTTTTTTTTTTATTGGTGCCCCTTTTTACCCATTTAAAGCACGCCTCTGCGTGTTTAAATCGAACTTTAAAAAACGCGCGTTTTTTAAAGGTAACCATGACAACATCAACAAATCGAGAAACGTGAAGTCTAAATGACAAATTTTTGATTATTGATCTGACAGGAGTACCTTGTAACGTCAGATAAAATATTACTCACAATTCGTTCATTTATTTGTGCTCCTCCATCCATTTGATGAACTTTTCTTATTATTTTTTATATATATCACTGGATTTTCGCGGTATTAACCGCGATTCTGCCTCACTATTCAAAAAATCGATATTATTATCATTCATTTTTGAGCTCTGGTGACAACAAATATTGATCTTTGGTAACAAATTGCAAATGAATGTTTTTCTCATTTCCATGACAACGAAAGGTATACTGATGTCACATCACGAATTCAACCTTCTTGCATTATTAGTTCTTATTTCTATTTTTTGTAGTAATAATACCAGTATATATGATTTCAAAGTGCACCAATAAAAAAAATAACGTAAAGTATTCGTGGATAACTGGTCTTAAAAACACTTGCTTTATTTCGAGCACTCCGGCTGCGCCGTCGTGCTCGAAAAATCGCGCGTGTTTTAAAGCCCTTTTTATCCACTTATACTTTAATATACTAATATTACAACAAATAGTAAAAGTAGATAATCATATTATTTAACTGGTAATAGTTGAAGTAAGGTGGGTAAGTAAATATTTTGGAAGTTATCAAAAAACAAGTAGGTAGTAATTGGTAGATTTTAGCCACAAAAAATTGAAAAATAAAAACGTTTTAACAAAAAATTAAACCGACGAAAAAATCAACTGAAAAGCAAAAAATAAAATAAACCTTTTTAGTCTAAATGATAATTGAGCTCCTAAACTAATGTGAGTAACTGATTTTGAGTCGGCGCCAAACAAACTAGCAATTGAATTAGGTGAAGCGTAAAATGATGGCAGCGAGATGCACGGCTGCGTTTTGATGACTTCTTTCATAGATAATGATCTTCGATAATTGTTTGTTTGGCGCCGACTCAAAATCAGTTACTTACATTAGTTTAGGAGCTCAATTATCATTTAGACTAAGAAGGTTTATTTTATTTTTTCGTCGGTTTAATTTTTTGTTAAAAAGTTTTTATTAATTTGACGTCTGTCATCAATTGGCATGAAAAGTGTGAAATGAATCAAAACCGGTTTAGTACATTATATAATTTTGCAAGGAAATGTGTTTATGATCGTAACATCAAAAAATAATCTAAAGAATACCACACGAGAGTTCGATATAGTAGAAAATAATTATCTAGATTTCTTTTCAACTTGTTGGCAATAGCCACTCGAGCCAGTTGGTCTCCTTGTCTTTTGCCTTGCTACAAGTTTTCGAAAATCTGTCGAATTATTTTCACTTATTTTTGATATTACAACTGTGAATGATGTTTATGTCAAATTGCACTGAAAAGCGCTCATTTTCCAGTATTAAAAATGTAAAAAATAGAGAATAATACGATGAGACAAAGCCGCCTATCAAAGTTATCGCTTCTTAGCATTGAGAATGATTTTCTCCGGATGCTGGATTTCACCGAAATCATCAATGATTTTTCGTCGAAAAAAGCTCGCAAGAATCCATTCGTTTACGCTGTAATTTAATTTATTTCTTGTATTTTATTATACCTACATATGCTCGTGTCGAAATAATTTGACTTGTTCCGCAATATATAAAAAAAAATTGTTTGAAAAATAATTAGGGGCCTCCACACCTTTTAATCCGGCCCTGTAACAGCACCAATTGTTATCACGGATGGAAAGATCCCCAACTGCTCCCAGTCATTTTTTTTTTCAATGAATATTACACCTGATAAAATCCTGACCTTATTACGCTCGATAAAATTGTACCGTAATGAAACCATCGAAAATATCTTTCAATACGTCCCTGAGCTCATCGAAGCCAGGTCGATGAGTTGAGTCAAGGCCATCGCTTTTTCTCTTCTCGTCTATACAACCGGCCGGCGCTGTTCGCGGGTTCTCCTCCATCCAGCACGGCGACCGATGACGCGGTCGTAATCGTGGTCTTCGTGCAATTCAAAAGCTCTCTTGTCTTTCATGGCCTGCTTATTATGCTCGATTGGCGGGCTGGCGGCCGGCCGTCATCTGTTTCGGCGGGTGTGCAAGGCGGACGATGGAGAAAAGGATATCGAAGCGGAGATCAGAATATGTTGAATGCTCAACAATTGTTGCATATTATATCGTTATCATGAGGATGTTTGGTAATAACGAAATACATAAGTTCTTCACATCTCTGCAGTTCATCTGCCAAGAAAATGGTAATAATAGGAATGAATATTTCCGTTTATCGCGTTAATATTTAAGAGTGGACAAGACCTAGTAAACATTCACTTCAATCAAATGCAAATTACATTCGCTCATAATATTTTTATGAACTAAATTAAAAATTTAAAAAACCCCCGACAAATACCTTTCATCGACTAGAAAAAAGCTGATAATCTTCAAACGGATGAATAGATTTTCTTGAATCATAGCTAAGAACATTCTCGATCAAGTCACCTTTCAATAAAAAAAACTAAATAAAAATCGGTTCATCCGTTTGTTAGCTACGATGCCATATACAGACAGACAGATACACACCTTAGACTTAAAACACCCCTCTGCATCGGGGGTTAAAAATAACATAGCAAGGGCCCTGTAGGTTACTTGATATATGATATCGAAATTGGAATGACATCGGACTTTCAATAAGACCAAAGAAAGTATAAAGCCAAGATGGGTTGTCTGTGGTATTGTTGGAACGAAGTTCCTTATCGCGCGTTGCGAAAGGGGGCTAGACGGAATAAATTAAGACCAAAAGTTGTAACGACACTTTTTGCTGTTAAAGCCTGTGCGTGGGGCGTGTCGTCGTCTTCTCTCTCTCTCTCTCTCTCTCTCTCTCATAGAAAGCAAGCCAGTTATTTTCGTTTCGTCTTTCTATTTCGCATTGAACAGTGTGGTGTCTAGACGATTATTTTTGTTGAATGTATACAGGTTTTTTGTACATAATAAATAATAAAAAATAATAACAGTAATGAATCCTGACAGTGTTTCTGCACAAGTTCCGGATATTGCTGATGGAGTTAGGTAATAGAGATTTTATACAGACAATAATAAATGCTTGTGTATTTTTAGCAAGTACGCATTATAACCTCTCTTTGCTATTGTGCTAACCAAGTCATACGCGTTATAATCTCTCCATTATTGTGTGTTCAGCAAGTGTACGCGTCATAACTTTAATAAATTTAAAAGCAAATTATATTTTAATATTACAATATCAATGCGTATGTACTAAAATTGAGCCTACTGATTGAGTTTATATTACATTATATTTGTTAATAATTAAAAAAAAATTATAACTTAAAAAAAAAATTATTACAAATCCTTCACTAATTAATCGAAAGGAACTTCGTTCCATCCGGGTGTCCCTTGACACCTCTCAACTTTTATTTTTTATTTTTGCATCTTTGCTTGTAAATATATGCGGGTGGTGGTAAAGTGCCCAAGTGTTCTATTGAAAATTGACCAAACCGCTTTTATTGTAGCGCAGCACAGTGGTCTGCTTGGCCGAAAAACTGCCAAAAGTCCTTTTTTTCGTTAATATAGAAATTTTAGAAAGAAACTGTTTTTTTGGTTTATATAGGTATTGTCTTAGCCTAACTTTCAATATATAATCCCTTTTCATATTCATACCTCGCAAGCGCGAATAACTTATTAGGAATGTTACATATTTTGAGATTTATTGATGAAGATGTTTTTAATTGCCTATATTTTCGAAATCAGTATTCGGATGATTTTTTTGTTCATGGAAAGCAATTAACTGCAAATTTATGACATTTTTATAGACAAGATGGCCGACAAGTTAGATTTTTTTTTATCGTATGATGTTTTTTTTTAATATCTTGAAACTAGATTTTATCCTTATAATAAAAATAGTATATTCCAGGTCCCCGAAAATGTACGATGGTGGATAGTTATAGCCAAAATGTATTAATAATTTGTATAATTTTTTTTTTGCATTTATTTTTAATTGTTTTTTTAAGACGTTTTATTTCAGCGATTTAATCATAATAGGAGAATACGGATTAATTATTATTAATTAAAAAAAACAATCAAGCTACAATTCCAAAATTATAATAGCTAACGATCCGTATCGCTATCGCTGAAAAAATACCCATTTGAATTTAAAAGATAAAATCCACCCCCAAAGGTAGCAAAATGAAGGATATTGATCACTCACCCTCTGAATTCTGGTCCGTTAACCGATTCTATCAGGCATAACTTTGTACTGGGTTCTTCGATTTGGATGATTCTTTTTTTAATAGATAGGGTATACCTCATATTTGGATTTCGAATGAAATTATCCACCCTTACGGGTAGAGAAATAGGGGATAATTATTTTTCACTTGTGAACATTGGCACACACATATGTAGTTGACAATGACAGATCGCTACTGTCATTATTTTTGTTCTACATCCGTCACAATCATTATATTCTATGAGAGGATGGAATGATATACAAAGTAATGAAATAAACTAACCAGAACAACAAAAATAATTCATATTACAACAAATAGTAAAAGTAGATAATCATATTATTTAACTGGTAATAGTTGAAGTAAGGTGGGTGTGTAAGTATTTTGGAAATAATAAAAAAACAAGTAGATAGTAATTAGTAGATTTCAGCTACAAAAAATTGAAAAATAAAAACTTTTGAACAAAAAATTAAACCGACGAAATACGGAACTGAAAATTTTTGTTTGGCGCCGACTCAAAATTAGTTACTTACATTAGTTTAGGAGCTTAGTTATTGAGACTAAGAAGGTTTATTTTATTTATTACTTTTCAGTTCCGTATTTCGTCGGTTTAATTTTTTGTTAAAGTTTTTTCCATTTGTATGTGAATCAGTTATATAGCGGTTTTAGATAGTTCTGCTTGTTTTTATCTTGATTTTTGTTATATTTTTCTCTCTAAATTTCGTATCTGGTTTCGTTTTTTCATTTCAAATTTTCTTCTCCCAAGCTTGTTACATTCTCCCTTGGCAACACACACATTTTGTTTATTTTCACAAATTTTAAAATTTGTTCCCACATTCTATATCACTGTTTGTTATTCTAACTTATTCTAATGATTTTATTTACAATATCTAATTCTAGACCTTATATTATATGTATGAATTTGTTTAAAATTCATATTTGTCATTTTTCTGTGTTATAATTTTATATTTCATTGTTTGCCTCGCATTGTTTTCGACATCTCGCTGTTGGGTTTCCTCCTGATATGATTTACCATACAGGATGTTCCAACTTGTATATCATTTCATCTACTTGAGATAAAATGTTTTTTCATGCATTTAAATTTCCATATTATTTTTATTGTGTATTCAAAATGAATGTATTGTTGGTCACACACTTATGACAATGGAGATACTTCAGTACTGACCTTTTGACACATATGCGTTGACTAAAGCATGGTATAAGATTCTAGAATAGTAAAAAGCATAGAAAAATTGTAAAACAAACATAGCATGAACCACGATAACTTAAATACCTAATAATAACAATGAATTATCATTTTAATTATTTTATAAACATTACCTAACATAAAATATATTATATATATATATATAAGTATATGTATATATATATATATATATGTGTATATGTATATATATATATATATATATATTATATATATATATATTATATATATATACGTAAGAATTGTTTTCGACTGGATGGTAGAGAGAGGATTGTATTTGGCAGGTTTCGCACTCGCTTATTCAAAGAAAATGCTCTTTTTTCTGTTCAAGCTTTCGAGATTTATTATATCTTCTTCAGGAACTCTGAATTAGTAATGTTACAGAAATAAAATTGTTCGTACTTACGAAATGTGAGGTTATAAAATAGCTAAACAATACAGTATAAAATCGAGGAAATTATTCATTCTTGTACGGCTTATTGTAAAAAACATTGAATTAAGATAAAAAACTTGTTATAAAAATAATTAAAAAGGATGTTCTGCTGAGCAGATCATTAAAAACATAAACAATCATGTGACAGGAACGTCTGTCACTCTTCATACTGATGTGTGCAGTGACAGTGACTCTTGACATCTTACAGTAATGCCAATTGTTTTGGGAGGCACTGGGTCTATCGTCAGTTGTTGGGAGTTAGTGTGTTGTGAGTTTGGTGGTTGTTGGTTGTAGATTTGGTTGTTGGTTGTAGTAAATATGTGTAAATAATGTTGAGTCCTTCTATGTCTTTTTTAGAGTTTACTGCCAGTGGTTGTTTGAATATGTTGGTCATTGTGCCGATTGTGACAAGGAATACATCGGGCAAACCAGCAGATGCCTCAAAGATAGAATCACCTCACATAAAAGTGATGCGAGAGGTAATAAACACGTTTGGGATAACGATCACAATTTTTCGTATGAAAACGCCAAAATATTAGACAAAGAAACAAACACACACAAAAGAGTTTTTCCTAGAAATTACCAACATATTCAAACAACCACTGGCAGTAAACTCAAAAAAAGACATAGAAGGACTCAACATTATTTACACATATTTACTACAACCAACAACCAAATCTACAACCAACAACCACCAAACTCACAACACACTTCTTAACTCCCAACAACTGACGATAGACCCAGTGCCTCCCAAAACAATTGGCATTACTGTAAGATGTCAAGAGTCACTGTCACTGCACATATCAGTATGAAGAGTGACATACGTTCCTGTCACATGATTGTTTATGTTTTTAATGATCTGCTGAGCAGAACATCCTTTTTAATTATTTTTATAAGAAGTTTTTTATCTGAATGTATGTGATAGTCTTAATTCAATATTTTTTACAATAAGCCGTACAAGAATGAATAATTTCCTCGATTTTATACTATATTGTTTAGCTATTTTATAACCTCACATTTCGTAAGAACGAACAATTTTATTTCTGTAACATTACTAATCAATGTCATTGTTAATTCAGAGTTCCTGAAGGAGAGATAATAAATCTCGAAAGCTTGAACAGAAAAAAGAGCATTTTCTTTGAATAAGTGACTGCGAAACCTGCCAAATACAATCAATACAATACAATATATATATATATATATATATATATATATATACCGTGCAGTAAATGACTGCAGAAAGGTACAAGTATCGAAATGAAAGCTTCGTAAATCTAGAATTTATCAAATTCACCAAAAAAAAACGCATATCCATTCTGCATGGTTCGCTCTGTACATTCCCGAATTTTTCAGGCATCCTGTTATAAAAAGATAAGTACCTACGCTAGCAAGCGAATACCATGAAAGAATGAAGCCGCTATGGAGCACACACACAAATCATTCGGACAGATGGCATAAATTAAATTTGGAAGTCGTCGGGGAGACTCAAGATATATGTGTTCGAGATTTCAACATATCCTACACGGTACCTCGGATGAAGGTACTTCGATTCTCTTCCATTGTGAAACTTTGTTCTCCTCTCTGTCTTCGGCATTAACAACCGTAATTTTCTGTCACGTCGAACAGTACCTATTAATCAGATAGAGATCGATGGTGTTATTGGTATTACTCGTGTTGGATGATGATACATATGAAACCTTTTTTTATCGTTTGGTTCGAACACAAATAGGTTGAAACGATCACATCAGTGGACCGACATTCTTTGAATAATTTATAATGTAAAATTTATAATTCTTCTACAACTGGATTTGTTTTTTTCAGTTAGACTTATTGGAGTACCTATGTGTACGTATGTATATACCAAAGTAACTGAGCACCTTTATTTCACTTGTATTTATCTCTAAATTTATAACTATTAGGCCAACCAATTGAAAAAAAATAGAGGCTGTTTTCACACTTAAATAAAGACGGAAATAACCTGTACTAACTTTTAAAATATAGTTCATAGCTGAAAATCCCGGTGTCGGTCCCACCAAAATCGCTTTGTGGAATTTTTTTAACAACAAATATTGTCAAAAATGATCACTTTTTTGGTTTTTTACAAATATCTTAAAAACTCACGAAGGAATCGCTTCAACTCAACTTTTGTAGAGAATTCAAAAACCTACAAAATTGTTTTTTTCAGATCGGTGCATGATTTTAAAAATTATAATTTTTATAAATTTAAAGCTGGACAAACAATCTTTCGGGAAATGATAGATAATAACATGTAGTTCAACTGTGCGCAAGATGGTGTCTGTCCGATGCGTAGTTTTTGCACAATCGCGTTATAAACAATTCAAGGACTTATCTTGCAAAATGCGCCGATTTAAGGGAATACTATTTGTTGTACGACCGATATACAGGGTGTTACCAAATAAGTGCGAAAGTTTTTAGGGGATGATTCCTTGTCGAAAGTTAAAGGGGTATTTCATGTAAACAAAAGCCTTTCCTTGAAAAGTTACACGCTTCCAAAAATGAGAAAAAAATCGTTTTGTTTTTCTTGAAATTGCTGAAGAGTTGAAGAAATGGCATTTTGTGTTTCTACCAATGAACAGGCTACCTATTATTTTTATTTTTTTTGTTGTGATCTTTTTAAGGCATGAAACATGTAACCCCTATTCCATTTTTTAGCAGAACTTTTTGACGAAATACATTTTTTCAATTTAAAAATATGTGTTGAAAAGAACGATTCGTTGCAAAACTTTTTTAACTCCTGTGTTGTGTCCGTAAAAGCAATAGTTTCCTGATAAAAAAATAAAATACAACATTGTGCATGAACGGATCTTCTGTAAATGGAATCGAAAAAATCTAGTAGGTGGCTGTCACGTTTTGTTTGCACAACTTGTGACTTCAGTCGTAGTATTTTAAAATTATTACGCTTGTTTTAATTCATATAAATCAATCTTCTTGAATAATATATTTTCGACAAATGGAATTCATCAACAAGGCGTGTTCCATTAGAAAAATCGTAACCATGAATTTATTTATAGTTGCATTTTTTTTTAATCTGCCATGAAGTTGTCAGATACAAGTAAGGTATTTATTCAAAGTTATTTCTTAATAATGATATATGATGAGTGATTCGGAAAGCGAGAATACGGACTTAGAAAAGGCATGGAATATCGGAATATAAGCCATAATCCAGAAAAGTGAAAAAAATATTCTAAAATTGAACCTTATACCCTTTCGACTGTATGAATTCACTTATCGTCCTCTGAATTACTTACTGATGAGTTTGGTTTAGCAACCAGTAAACCCGACCTACTGTCATAGAGACAGATCTGGTAAACAATCGAAAATAGTCCGGTCGTACAAAAATACTTTTTATTTTTTCTCCTCCCATGTGTAAGAGTACACTTCTGTGACAGCCATGGAAAAAATAAAAAATAATGGCACATCAAGAAAACTCCCTGTGAAGAAATGCAATTAAAATTTCTCCCAAGATTTTTTCAACTCGGACTTATAGTCTAATCAACAAGTTCAAAAACGTGTTAAATAGATATAAAGCTCCTAAAAATATGAGCGATAGCTCATTCGATTCGGAATGACGTCTAGAAAAATGTTTTTTAAGGGTTTATTAGCACGTAAAAAATTGCGATTGTTATTAACATAATAAGATTAAAAAAAGAAGGTATTTCGTTTTTCGTTAATAATTTCTAAAATAATAATATTTAAGGAATTATGAAAAAAGATCCTGAAAGAGGAGGAAATTTCCAATAAAAAAGTCCCGGAACTCTATCTCTATTATTTATAATTTTTTTTAACGCTGAAAATAGGGCTCCGCGAGGTCGTTACCGCATAGGCGCACCGTCTAAAAAGCCGTTATATCACCTAAAATAATTTTTTTATAGTATTGAATAACAATTTAAAAATTTGAATAAATTATGGTGTAATCTAGACACTTGAACGAAAAAAACCTCGGTAAAAAAAAATTTTCATGCCGATTTTTAAAGTTACACCATTGTTAATTACCAAATATAAAATTTTTTCGTGAGCTCTTTTCATTTAGGTACTCAATAAAGCAATGCAAAAATTTATTAAAGCTTATTATTTTGTTAATTATAATTTTTTTAAATTAACAAAAAATGAAATTTCTAAAAAATGTTATAACAAAATTTTTTTTTAGTAATATCTTATTACTGTTTTGCATCTAATATAGGTATTAATTAACATTGGAAAAAAAAAATTTACGTCATTTGTTAAGAAATTGTTTATAAACAAACAAATTTTTCACCATCTTATTGCATAAAAAAAAATTAAAAATTTTTTTTAGTTAATTTTTTTTTAATTGTTTAAATAATTACTTAAGAAATTATTTTATTCTTAAAAATTATCATTGACCTTTTTCAATGAATTAACAGAGGAATAAATTTTTTTTATAAATAATTTCATTGTTTATTAACTTAACAATTTGTTATAAACAAATAATATCAACCGTTATATTTTTTTTCGAAAACTTCAAAAAATAACAAAAAAATATGTATAATAAAGTATGGAAAAAATTTTTTTTTTATTTTTCACAGCATTGTTACATATATATTATTAATTTTTATTCAGACAATGTTTACAAGAGAATTTTATGAATTTGCACTAGGTGGATTGTCTAAGCCTTATGGCTTGTATTACAACTCACCCCATGCTAGAGAGTCATTTTACAAAGAAAAAGAAAAAAAAAAACCTTAATCTAAATTTGAATATATATACCTAATTTTAAATAAGATTGGTTGGTAGACATTATCAAAAGAGAAGGAGAATGGAAAACTGCGAAATTAGAGCGAGAGAGAAAGAGAGAGAAGATTAATGGTTTCAATACTATGTATGTAAGGTGATAACGACATGTTTTACACAGTAGTTTAATGCATGTCTAATTTATCAGTAAACAATGTTTTTTAGCTTGACATAGTTCACTTCAACGAATTTTTTCAATTCTATAGAAAGCTTAACTTTTGATTTGATTTTTCGTATATATACTGGTACCATATTGAGAAGTTTGGGGCCGATATAAGTTATGAATCTTTGTGGTAGAGACTTTTTGTAGAATGGAACAGTCACTAGATTATTAGAAATAGACCTCGTTTTGTAAGAATGACTAGTATATGTGTAGGTTTTGGTTTTCATCATCCATAGAATACATTGGTATATATAAATTTGTTTAAGATTCAGTAGGTTAGCTTCACGATATAATTCATTTGTGGAGAATAATTTTTCTTTTTTAAGTATAATCTTTATAATTGTATTTTGAGTGATTTCTAGATCACATAAGGCTGTTTTGTACATACCCCCCCAAATAATGACACAGTATCGTATAATGGACTCTGCTAGTGCATTATACACCATCACAATTGTTTTTCTGCTTAAAATATTTCAACTGATAAAATTTACGTATAAGTTTGCGAAGTCTCTGAATTGTATATGATACATGCTCAGACCATCGTAGGTGTTGGTCTAAGATTACACCCAGATATTTAATTTTTTAATTTTTTTATTATGCGGCATGTGCAATGAATATGGTCACAGGTTTTTTTATTGTTATTTTATCGAACTCTGGTTGATCTCTAATATCAGCACTGAATGTGATAAATTTTGTCTTATCAGTATTTAAGCTTAAAGGCTACCATCTATGTAGTCAAAATATATATTTAACTCTTGTTCGGCTTGTTGGTATACTTTTGTCCAAGAATCTCCAAAAACATTATCGCTGTGTCATCTGCATATGAGATTACTGAGCTTTTGGTGTTTCTCAGTACTCCAATATTGTTTATGTAAATTAGAAGAGTATGGGACCCATCACTGTTCCTTGCGGTACGCCTATGGTGATAGGAAGGGGTTACTAAAACAATTATTGATTTTACCTCTGAGTTCTATCCAAGAGATAATTTTCAAATAGATTAAGAACAGTGCCTCTTATCCCCGCTATTTCCAATCTTTGCAATAATATTTTGTGATCCACGGTGTCAAACGCCTTGGCCAGGTCTAGAAATATTGTTAGGCACTTATTATTATCATTAAGATTAGCCAAGACGTCTTTCACCAATCTGAATATAGCCTGTTCTGTGGAAAAGCCTTCTCGGAAACCGAATTGCGCGTTTGATAAGATATTATTGGATTCTAGGAATTGCATAAGGCGGACTTTCAACACTTTCTCGAATATTTTTGCAAAATTATTTATAACTGTAATAGGCCGATAATTCGTAGCGAGTTTCCTATCGCCTGCTTTGAAAATTGGTGTAGTTATTGATTCTTTCCAAGCACCAGGTATAATACTGGTTAGGAAGCATAGATTTATTATATGAGACAACGGATCCGATAGGTTTTGTTGAATTTTTTATCAAAAGACCGAGATACGATCAGGACCTGCCGATGTGTTATTTTTAGAGTAGAAATAGTGGAGATTATTTCATTACTTGTCACTGGATTGAGAAATAGCGAATCTCTTATATGAGGATTTACTTCCTGCGGAGACGTTTTGGTATCAATTTTTGGGCCATGAGCGTTCCCACCTGAACAAAAAATTTATTGATATACTCAGCTTTTCTAGATCTGATGAGATTTCAATACCTTGGTCATCGGTTATATTTATATTGTCTGCTTGAGAATGTTTCGATGAATTTGTTATGTCATTAATTTCGGTCCAGATTTTTTATAGTTATTATTTGCCGCTATTATTCTCTTTTATAGTAATCGGTTTTGTTTTACGTATTAGATTGTTTAGAAAGTTTCTGTAATGTGTATATTCTATTTTCAGTTCTAAAGAGAAGTTTTTAAAAGTCTGATTTCAATCGATCTCGATGTCTGATTGAATTTATTAGTCCATCGGTTATCCAAGGCTTAAGTTTCTTATTTTCCAATTTCAGTTTTTAGTTTCAGAACTTTTTTTATGAATGATTGTAAGATGTTAATAAAATGATTATACGCTGACAGTGGATCAGTTGAGTTCATTACATATTCCCATTTTTCGACATCTAGTTGACTACTAAGCTTTTATAGTTTATATAGTTCTTTTCGATTTTGTATCAGCATTATATTTTGTCACACCTCGATCAGTTAATTTCACAGATAGTGCTATAGCGTAGTGATCGGTTAGGCTAGTTTTGCATATAAATGAATTAATGTTTTTCTCATCGAATGCATCATTTTTATTTATTCTAGTGAATATATGATCAATTAAACTTGAGGTATGTTCAGTGACTCGCGTTGGTTTTGTGTTAATTTTAGGAAAAACCCGTGTGGCCATTTACAAACATATTAATTTTAAATTTATATTAGTGTCACCTATAAATACTTCGAAATCTTTTTTATTTCTAGTTAAAAAAAGGTTCTCAAGTTCAGTAATATACAATTGTTTGTTTGTAGCTGGTGGCCTGTATGATGCTATTATTGAAAAGGTCATATTTTCCAGGATGAAATCGATAACCAAAATATTTGTTTCTGAGAGGTTATGTATTGTACTTATAACATTCCCAATTTGCTTTTTTCGTTTTGATTAAATCTAGATTGGTTATAGAAAATGTTAAATTCAGAATTTCGAAATTTTCTAAACTTTCAATGAGAAAAGTCTCTGATAAAACAATGACGTCAATTTCGTTTTTTACAGAGTCGATATATACTAGGAGTTCTTCAAAGTTTTTGTTCAGGCTTCTAATATTGAAGTGAACTATGTTTAAATGTTTCTTACCTTTTGTGTCATTGCAAAAATTTATATCTTCACGTACGTCTGTCTCTCTCTCTCTATACTGCTCCAGTTCGTCAAAGAAATCAATCATTCTATAATATTATATCCTTGAATTCTAAGAAAAAGTAAATTATAAAAGAAGTGTCTACCAATTCAGTGTATGAAAAGAAATCAATCAAATTATACTTAATAATATACTGAAATAGTAATAAGATTTTCCTGTTTTTTTTTTTTTTTCCAATAGTCACAGCATGAGTATTACTCCTAATATCACAATGTTCAACTGGCAGCTATTTTTTTTCATACCGAACATTTCGTTAAAAAAAAGATATACAAAACTTAAGATTAACTCGATGATAATTTGAAAAACAAGGGAAATATTTCATGTTATGGTGTTTATATAAATCAATGAGACGAAAGAAATAGAAGTGAAACAATGTGTTGATGTCGCCGCTGTCATACATAATTTGTTAAATCCTCACTCGATCTGATTTTTTTCTTACGGTCGTCAATTCTAGCAAATATTTGCCCATTCAGTGTCCAAACGTTTTTGTCTCCGAACTTCGCCTTCGTTTCATTCATAAGTAAACGTTTGTTTTTTGTCAGGTCTTCGGTGATGAATAACTTTTTACCTTTAAATTTGGCTGTGTTTTTCAATATTCCAGTTTTGCATTCATTGTTTGCGAACTTTACAATTGTTGGTCGAGGTTTTCCTAATATTCCAGTTTGAGACCCTATTCTGAAAGCTGACATAATGTTACTGCTGTTCAAATTCATGGATTCCGGTTCGTTGAGTATTTGAAGACACTTGGAGGAAATATTTTCATTTTCGCTTTCTTGGATGCCGTAGATACAGATGTTGTTTCTTTCTTATATTGCAACAAATCGTCCAACTTTTGTTCCATTGACTTTATCACTTCACCTTGGGTTTTATAACTTTTCGAGCTTCTCTAGTTTTTTGTTCACTATCTCGGTCACTGTTTTTGTTACCTGAGCAATGAAATCTTTGTTGGAGAATGCTTCCGCAATAGTTTCCCTTATAATATTCTGCACTTCTAACTTATTTCTCGTTCCCATGATTTTCCCTTTGCACTCAAGACTTAGCGGTTTATTTAACAGTTCACAATCGTGGGCGGTCGTTATTTGACGGAGCAAAGTTTACTGCGACTACTCTCGCTGGGACATCGGTCTGAACTGACATATTATATGTTAATGAAATTAAAGCCGTTCCATAATTTGTCAAGTTATAAATTGTTATAACTTTTGAACTATAAGAGATACGGTAAAGGACATCAGAGTAATTTTTATAAAAGATTTATTTATCTTTAAAATGAATTCAAAATCGATTCTGTAACCATTGTTTATCAGTTGTTATAAGCATTTATTTATAAAAAAAATTGATTTTTTTATATTTTTTGAAATTTCATAGCTTATAACTTGTTAAATAATATAGATACAGCTACGGACTCAAGATTTTCTATATTCTTCTCAATTAAATTTTAAAAATATTATTTATATTAAACTATTTAATTTATTAAGGTAAAGATGAATATAAAATATAAATAAGTAAAATGTTCTATTCAAAACTGTGATTTGGTGTCCTCTTGATCATAGAAGAGGACGTATGCTTCTCCACTCACGATAGATTTTGGTAATAGCGGTGATATTCTCGAGTCATTGTACTCGTGCCATGTGCCTGCATAAGGGTGTCCATTAAAAGTTGTTCCGCTATGGTTGGATACAGCGTACAAGTTGTAGCGACACGGAGCTGCGTTATCTACTGCATAAATATTCATATCTAATCCATCGAGAGGAAAGTCAATGAAGACATTTAGTTTTCCTCTGAATCTCTCCATCTGCGAAAATCTTTTCAAGTGAATTACTAAAATTTTGGGGAATTTATGTATAGATAATGACTTCGTGCATTTTCTCCTTTCCTTGCATTTAGAACAAGTGGGTTTTTCGTCATCATCCAATATTTCTTCCCTAGTAAACAAGTCTAAACATTGCGACAGTCTGAGTTTGCCAGTACTCTTTGGAATAGGGAGTGAAAGGTCCCAGAATGGGTCAAACGTGACGGAACAATGGCCACAGAAAGTACATTTCAACGATGATTTCAGTTGACCAACAAAGTTATCGACAATTTTCGAGTTGTTCATTCTAAGATATCTTGACCAAGACTCTTTTGCCTTTTCATTATCGCTCAAATTTTCATCGATTTCTATGAACATAGGCTTAGGCCTTTCTCTTACTCTGTTTACATCTTCATGAAGACCTTCCAATAAATATCTGAAGAATTCCTTGGCATCCTGTTGAGCGTTACCCATAAAACGAGGTGCAAATCTTTGTATCTGGCTTTTCAAAGAAACAGTGTTAACCACCACATGAGACGAATCTTCTGACCAAAGTTCTTTTACCACTTCTTCAAATGCTTTTATCAAAGCACCCTTCATACTTGATATGCTTGTGTTGATATCCTTCAAATGTTCCTCTTTTCTCAGATACTCAAGCAACCATCTGGTATTCGATAAACATTGTATTGAACTATTCATAAAGCAGGTATTGCCAATGTTTTTCAAACCATTAAGACCAAGAGTTTTGGAGCTCCCAAGCACAAGTGGTTTGATGGAATCAGAACTGAGGGAGATGCGCTCACTGCTACTGCTATCTTCAAAGGAATAGTCTCTTATGCAATGATTTTCTCTATCATTGGATCGCCGCAATAAGGAACTCGATTGGAGGCTGCTTGAATCCAAATTATACTTTTCAGGTATTTGACTCCGAGTAATATACTCATGGATACTCCTTGACATATTTATTCTTTGTGGACGAATAAATATATCATCCAAACGTTGAGTAGCAGGAATAGAACCCAGTTTAATTATTTATTTACAAAAATAATATTTACTAAAATAATAATTGAATTTATTTTCTAATTTTTAAATTTTTTTCAAGTATATTTTCTAAATTATTTTATTTTTATTATTTTTATTGTTAGAAACTTAACAACTGTTCTGAGTAACTGCTAGACTGAATATGAGTCGCTCTGTCAGTTAAAACAGGATATAGGATCAAGTAGAAGAAATCTAACAAAGGAAAAAACCTTTACAAGAAACATCTGCTCGTTTTAACGGTTCAATTTGAATTAGTGATTCACTACAATATCCGAGAAAAAGAATGGGCTACTATAGATAAAATTCAAAACGTATAAGTTCAGTTATATTACATTATCATAAAGTTAACTAATTAGTGAAATGGAAATTTACAGTTAAATTATACTTCATGCTTAATAATTTAGAAAATATACTTGAAAAAAATATAAAAATTAGAAAATAAATTCAATTATTATTTTAGTAAATATTATTTTAGTAAATAAATAATTAAACTTTAGCAGAATATTAATAATTCTAGTGATAAATGAATGAAAATGATCAATAGCAGAATGTAAATTAGGTAAGTATAAATTTAAACTAGTATATTATTTAAACAAAAACTATATTGCTATAATTTCGTAATTAGAAAGATATTTTATCATAGAACAAAAAAATTCTTGAGTCCGTAGCTGTATCTAAATTTAAAAAAAAAAACTAAAATTTTTTAAACAAATGCTTATAACAACTGATAAACAATGGTTACAGAATCGATTTTGAATTCATTTTAAAGATAAATAAATCTTTTATAAAAATGACTTGAATGTCCTTTACCGTATCTCTTATAGTTCAAAAGTTATAACAATTTATAACTTGACAAATTATGGAACGGCTGAATTTAAAAATTGTAAAAAATAAAAAAAAAAATTTTATACTTTGTTTACATAGTTGTTTTTGTAATTCTTTGAAGTTTTCGAAAAAAAATATAACGGTTAATATTATTTGTTTATAACAAATTGTTAAGTTAATAAACAATGAAATTATTTATAAAAAAAAAATATTTCTCTGTTAATTCATTGAAAAAGGTCAATGATGATTTTTAAGAATAAAATAATTTCTTGACTAATAATTTAAACAATTGAAATATAAAAAAACGATTATAAACAATAAAAAAAAATTTTTTTTTTAAATCATCATTTAAACAATGCAATAAGATGGTAAAAAATCCCAAAATAGTCTGTTTGTTTATAAACAATTTCTTAACAAATGACGTAAAAATTTTTTTCCAATGTTAATTAATACCTACATTAGATGCAAAAACAGCAATAATAAGATATTACTAAAAAAAAAATTATAATTAACAAAATAATAAACTTTAATAAAAAAAATTGCATTGCTTTATTAAGTACCTAAATGAAAAGAGCTCCACGAAGCGAAAATTTTATAGACCAATTATTTAAACTTTTATGTCGTAATTTATAAAAACAGAGATTGGAAAAAAATTTGTTAATTAACAATGGTGTAACTTTTTGAAAAATCGACATGAAAATTTTTTTTACCGAGGTTTTTTTCGTTCAAGTGTCTAGATTACACCATAATTTATTCAAATTTTTAAATTGTTATTTAATACAAAATTATTTTAGGTGATCGGTGCGCCTATGCCGTAACGACCTCGCGGAGCCCTATTTTCAGCGTTAAATTTTTTTATAAATAATAGAGATAGAGTTCCGGGAGGGAGGGTTATTAACGAAAAACGAAATACCTTCTTTTTTTAATCTTATTTTGTTAATAACAATCGCAATTTTTTACGTGCTAATAAACCCTTAAAAAACATTTTTCTAGACGTCATTCCGAATCGAATGAGCTATCGCTCATATTTTTAGGAGCTTTATATCTATTCAACACGTTTTGGAACTTGTTGATTAGACTATTACGTAATGTGCATAATTTATTTCAAGGGTATTCGTTATGTGGTACTGAATTTGCAAAAAATGCGAACTATTCTGCCCATTATTCTATTGTTGGCACCAGTGACTGCAGTAATTAGCACAATCCCTTCAATAATAATAATTCATTATTATTGTTCCAATAGATAGAATCATTGCTCGGATTTAGAGCTAAACTAATGTCGTCAATGGAAAAATTATACTAACGGAATGACTATTTGACCTATAAAACCACACAGAAAAACACTCTTATCACAATTTATTTTACCCATTGTTGTTCTTTTGCAGGTTCCATAAAATTCATTGATATATTTTCCCACACATGGCATACACTGAGGTCTGAATATAACGGAATATTTCCAAGAGAGTAAGAACGAGAATAATAAGAATACATTCTTCAACATTTCTTAAACGCCGGGAGAAACCAGCTCCGACCAACTACAAGTCACCTCATTTAATTTATCCTTGCAATTAGAGTATAATGACTTCCCTGATACGAATTACAATGAAACAAACGAAATTGATACAGGATATTATTAGAGATGTAGAAATATACATGCAATCAGTGATGGTGACGATTACACTGCCGTTCATAAAATGATAAGATTACTTTTAAAGTTCCATAAAGCAAAATGTGTCAGTACAAAGTAAACCAACATTATTATTTCTTGTATGAAGAGTGCAGTGGAATTTCCACAGAATAAACAAAACCCAGAATCGTCTCTACACTTTCAATGGTTTAAATTTCAATTATTAATACATGTTTTAAGCCTATAAAGTCATATCTTCAATCAAATCTCGGCGTGTAAAATTACACAATAATTTAACTGATTTCTCAAATTATAATTGAGATGGTTGGCATAGAAACCTGAAAAACATTGATTCTAATTATATTTCGGGTATGAAATCAGTCGATATTTCTATAAAAAGCTCCTCTTGGATTACGTACCTTATCCTATATAGACTAAATCGAATAAAATGTCATTAATTTTTCATTTCCGATTCCACCAACACTTGGTTTCCTTCCGGAAATTTCGATCGGGGAGATCGGAAATTGCACAGAAAGAGAAATATCAATTGGAAGTGAATTCAGGTTTGTGGGGAGAAGAATCGCAAAAAAACTATTAAATAGATCAGCAATTGCCCTAAAATAGGCAATTAATCAAGACTCGACTTGTCAAGGACATGTTAATAAACCTGGCTAGTGATTCTTATGCACTATCGGATAATAAATTAATAATTAGTTTATTCTCTATACCCATTTAAACTATACATTATGTTTTATGATTCACACTAGACGTGCCATTTAACTAAAATCTATTGCAAAAACTGTTACTAACGATATAAAATAAAAAAGTTACATAATTCTTGATGATTGTCAGCAAAATCACCCCTATAAGTTAGCAGAGCCACTTGCAAAAAAATCAATTAAACCGTTTCCAATAATTATCGAAAATTTGTCGTGAACGAAAAAAATTTGTCGCGCTCTTAGTTTTTTTTATATGGGGTGGCTCTGCTAAGTTAATATTAAGTTAGCAGTGCCACTCACAAATAAATATCAAATATCATCTCAATTGTTATGAATAATTGTCGAGTAATTGTCGAAATCCATCTGACGTGAAAAACCTTTTTCATGGGATTTCCTGGTTTCTGTGGAAATTTCGCATTTTTGGCCACAGCGCATTTGTATAATGACCTTTTACGTTTATTTTTTTGTGTCATTATTGACAAATATAGTTAAAGTTGTTTATGAAACTTCCTATTTTCCAGAAGCAAAAAAAGTACGTTTTAATGTTGAATGATAGAAATATTATATTTTCACAGTAATACAGCCACTTAACTTTGTTGATTTATTTTTTCAATCGGAAATTCTCTGAACAATTGTCAAATGACCAAAACGTATTTGTCGTGGGGTGTTTGAATTTCCTGAAGCAGAAAAACTGCGTGTGATTGTTAAAATTCCATTATTTTTATTCTCCTAGCAGTATCTACACACCGTATGATGATTTATTATTATTTTTCGGTTCAGATATCCATCATATTCATTGGACAATATGAATAAAACAAATTTGACGTGGATCCTCCAATTTTCCAGAAGTGAAAAAAAAAATTACTTACTGTAATACCTTTTTAACCAAATGCAATATCATCACAGAGAAACAGCATGGCTTCGGCAGCAACCTATCGACTAATACTACGGCGATTTCTTTTTTTGAGTCACTAGTGGAATATCTAGAGGCGGGCGAGTGTCCTGTTGGGATATTTTGCGATATTAACAGTGCATTTGAGTGCGTAAATCATGCTCTACTAATGTAAAAATTATATTCATATGGTATAAAAAGGGTTGCATATGACTGGATTTCTTCAATTTTGCAAAATAGGAACGAGAGCAATTGTAGCAGATATAACTCAGAACTGCTGAATGTTACCATGGGTGTGCCACAAGGATCCGTACTGGCTCATGTACTGTTTTTATTCATACTAATGAATTGGGAACCGTTTTAACTTCTTCGATCTGACAATGTATGCGGACGAAACGTCTCTGATAGTTTTGGAGAAAAATGATAATTTGCTTGGTCAAATGTAAAAATACCCTCCAGTCAGTTATTGATTGGTGTGGCACCAATTGTCTACACCTCAATGCAGGGAAAACACAAATGGTGCGATTCCACAATCGCCAGAAACAATGTTCTTCTGTGCTAGAGGCTTTTAACGCATTTTTTTTCCTTTATCATTTTGCCTCTAGGAAATTTAACTCGTGCAATGTGCGGCCTTATTATCATATAATAACACCGCAAATCGCACTCAGTTAAATTTCCAGGCAAATTGCTTTATCGAAAATTTTAAGAAAAAATGTGAGATAAAACCCTTAGCACTTATGATATTACCCTCGACAAAATCCCCAGCACTTATGATTCTATACTCGATGGAATATTTCCCCTTTCGAGGTATGGAACGCTTATACCCCCGCCTGTGGTGATGTGAAACTAGAAAACAATAACTTTTCAGAACACAGAGTGCTTTTTTCATTATTTTCACAAGATACACCTCTCATAATAAGTTATTTTTCGGGGAAAAGATACTAGACACTTTTATCGAGAACTTTTGCAGTCAAATATTACTTGGAATATCTCCCTCCTGTCAAAAATCCCATGTAAATGGAGTGGAATTATCGCGAAATTACAGCGAAAATTTTATACCAGCCATTTTCAACCAATCAGATGCTTTATTTCGACATTGTTACTATGGTAAACAGCAAATTTTCTATCCACATTCACATGTAGACGTAAAATTATTAATTGGAAATTTCCCGGCACATGACAGCTATCATATAATCAGACAAAAATAATATTGACAATATTTTTTATTTACTTACTTTATAAGTTGGAAATATTACAACAATTTATTAAGGTGTACATTCTATAATAACATTAATTAATTTTAAATTCTTCAAAAATTCCACTTCTACCTCCTCTTTCCTAAGTGGTGAATAAAACACAGAACCGGTGTTTTTTTCAACAATATGCCTGTGTTTCATAAAATAAAAATAATACTGAGACACCAGTTTATTTCTTTGAGTATTAGATTTGTGTCCAAAAGAAGGCACAATATCACGCAGAATGTTGCCAATCTCCTTAAATAAGTTTTCTTGCTTAGGATTTAATCCAGATTCTTCCACTGGGTATGTTAGATATTTTACATTTTTTTGGTACATTTTAATGTGCTGTGATTCTTTAGAAAAGGAACACAATTCATACGATTGAAAGTTCATTTTATTATCACTTTTTTACTAACTTATGATTGTATACAATGTATGAGGAACTTATAATGCCACAAATAAAATATTGATTGACAGGAGTAGTGAATGTCAAATCCATGGCTAAGTTAAAAAATATTTTTTAACCGGCAACATACGCCAACAACATTCTATTTAGAGTAAAGAATAGAATATCCCGATTTCCAGAATTATTTGAAAAACAAATTAGTACCGCTAATATTAATTTTTCTTAGAATTAAACCTAAAAGAATATGAAAAATATTTAAGTATAGTAGGAGTATAGTATAGTTATATATTTTTTGTTGTATATCACCTTTGTTTGTAGTCAATATTGACATTTTCCTGAAACCCAGTTAGAAAATTGTATGAAAACAATCAATTTTATATAAAAATTTATCTGATATTATATATTTTATTTTACTAGGGCACGGGGAAAATAAAAAAATATCTCCGCAATACGAACGTATCCACTTTCATTTTTAGTCAATATTAACATTTCCCTGAAACCTAGTAAGAAAATTGTATGAAATCAATTAATTTTACATAATAGTTTATCTGATATTATATATTTTATTTTACTAGGGAACGGGGAAAATCAGAAAAAAATCTCCCCCAAAACTCCCATAACACACAGCCTTCTATTTATTTGTAAATAACGTCAAAATAAATATTTACTTAATGTTTTCTATTTAAATATAATTCCGGTATACCATTTTCTTACCGAATCACCCACGTGCTTGAATTAATTGCGGGAAATTTGTCTCGTACATGAATTTTTAAATAAAATTCATGTACTCAAAAAATTTCCGGCAATAATTCATGCTCTATATAGGGAGATTATAAGTGATAATTGCATTGTAGAAAGCGAAAGAGCCCTGAGATAATTGCATTGTAGACCGATAATTGCACAGTTCATATCCATGGCAATTCCATTGTACACTTTGGTAATACAGCGACAATTTATAAGTTACGTCAGTTTGATAAGTAATGACAAAAATATTATTTATAAAAAATGTCTCGTTTCGGTCGGGCTTCATTACAAGCTATTGAAGAAAATGTGTTGGAAAACGAACCAAATAACACAAAACAGAACAGAACATACGTGTGGCGTCAGTTTATGAGCTTCTGTGCTGAGAAAAACTATACTTTGGATGAAAAAACACAAATTAATGTTCTGGCAAAATTATTAACGGACTGGGCATTCAATATGTGTAAGCAGAATGGCGATGAGTACAAAGAATTTACTGTTAAAACGATTTGGAACGTAACCCCTAAATTACTGATGGAAAAATATTTCACTGAATACAACATCAAGTTGAACCCTTTTACTAATATTGAGTTCAAAGCAGCCAGAGATGCGAAAAATGCCAAGAGAAAACAACTACAAACAGATCCAGAGAAGAGAAAGGAAAGTGCAGTTTTTCTGAAGTACGATGAATCCCAAAATATGGTTCGTGGTTGTGACGAAAACAGCCCAGATGGTTTGCAGGAGAAGGTATTTTTTGTTTTTGGAGAAGGCCATAAGTGCTTAATTTCGTACTTTGGAGAAGAATAAAATAACGTAGGTGAAAATACAGGAAGGATTATTTACGATCCTGTATTTACTAAGACAACGCAAGGAGGGGAAAAACCATGCGCTTCATTGAAATGGCTAATAAATAATAAAATAAATCCTGATTTGTGTCCAATTCGACTGTACAAAAAATTTCTAGAAAAGCGGGTTGGAATAAAAACAAAACGACTCTATCTCACTGTAAATCCCGCTTGGAAGTTGAACAGAAAATGGTATAAAGATATTCCTGCTGGACAAAATACAGTGAGCAAATGGACTGTTCTACAAGCCAAAGCTTCTGGTTTGAATACAGAGAATATCAAGCTTAATAACCATTCATTACGAGCTATGATCGTCTCCAATCTCGCAAAAAAGGGGGTGGGCGAGCAGCAACTTATAAAAATCACGGGCCATTCAAAATCAATAACGCCATATCTTCAAATGTTAATGCACCGATAGCTGCATTGTCTAACCAGAATACGTATAATAATTGTGTATTTCACTGCAGTCCTGCAACTTTTGATTCAGTGTAACCTTGAATAAATAGTTCCATTATATTTTTACGTATACTTTCATAATATATAAATGAAAAATATTAAAACAAACGTATTTCTACGTCTCTTTTTTTCCAGTTACGGGATGCTAAGAATTTATAAATTAATAACGTCAGTTTGACAAGTTGACAGTTTATTTGGGAAATATTCCCCCGAATTACACTCGTGCATCAAAATAACCGGATAATTTCGCATCCCAGCGTGAAAAACTGCATTCGATCATTTTCATATTTCGGTGTCTGTCTCTTTCTCCAAAAATGAAAATGAACTCATGCAGTTTTTTGACAACACGCTGTCATGCAAAATCATCGGTAATTTTGATGCCCTTGTGCAATTACTTACGAAAATTTGCCCGCAAAGTTTCACGTAGGACAACCGGTATTGGTGATTCCACAAGGAAAATCATTTCCATCCTTCAGATTGAGGTGATTTTGCACTCCTTTAAAGGTATCACAAAAAAACAAGGAATTAATTTACGAATCAATAGGCGCCAAGTTACAAGCAATCATAAACATTTCGATACACAGGCAATAACATCGAGAAAATACCGAGACATCGATCGGTTCGATTCGAAAGACAAGCACCGTCTAGCCATTACAACAAAGATGTCACAATATCCTTTTCCCGAATGGTTCAAGCAGAGGCGCGGCGTAAAGTAAATAAGTTTAAGTAAAAGCCGTTTCGACATTCTCAATATCCATGTTATCCATATGATGTCCGCCTAATTATTACATCTCCATTTGTTCTGGGATTGTGCATAATCAAGACGACTTCATTGGATGTTGTTTATATAAAGTTATTTTCCAACACTACAGCGTAGCAACACGAACAACGAGATTTCTGATGGCGAATATATTCCATCCAAGACCTGGAGGGAAGAAAAAAGCATCAAATAATTCACATTTCTTACTTCAAATGTTTTTAATGGATAATTATGAATTTATAATAATAATATAACATTTCCTATTGTTGAAAATTAAAATATATTATTATTTCTGCATTGAAATCCAAAAACGTCAGAAATTATTGAATGTTAGTCCAAAGATGCCTCATTCTCGCCCTTTGAAAGATATATATATATATATATATATATATATATATATATATATATATATATATATATATATATATATATATATATATATATATATATATCACGGACTTTGCGCTACTGAATCAGAAATTTTAGGGTAGAATGGGGCACATCTCGGTGGACCAGTGTGAAGTTAGCAGCCACTTTTAAGCAGCCATTTTCTCCCCAGCAGCCAAACGACCAGGACCGCGGTTATAAATAAAATACATTGAATATAGTATTGAACAATTGGGAATGAGTTTCTCATCGCTACCGCATGTCGTCTTATATGTGATGTTCACATACATTGCCTTAAAAGATATTTGAACCATTAATGAACTTCCAGTTATACTCTAAAATATTAAAAACTAAAAAAAAAATCTGTGAAGGAAAAAAATAGCCGAGTTCATAATTGGAAGAGAGTATTTTATGCGCCAGAAGAGTTAACTGTATGAACGACTTCGATTTGGGAGGCGTCCAAGGGGTGGTTCCACCCTCATGAAAACTGAAAAAAATTGATTTGAGGAAAAAAATAGCCGCGTTTATATTTATTAGACAGTGTTTTATATATCAGGAGAGAACACTGGGAGGGGGAAACAACTACCCAAAATATGTACACCATAATTAATTATCTGATAATGAACAATATTTAAAATATATTTTTTTAAACGCACTAATGAAATATTTAAAATATATTAAGGATGATAATAGTATTTAATATACTGAAAATGTATTTAAATAATTAAAGTATACTGAAGATATTTGAAGTACTAGAGATGTATTGAAAATAATAAAAATACTGGAAAGGTACTTAGGTTGAAATATAATGATTATAAATGGAACATGTGATATAATATTGGGGTAATTGAGGTAATAAAAACGTGATGGAACTATTGAATTGAAGGAATCAACGATTTTGGTATAATTTACCCCGTGTTTTTACAAAATTTACCTAAAGTGTATATCTGTTGGTGAGAAATTAAAATGAAAGTTTTCAAGTTATTGGGACACATTATTATATTTCATTCAAAAATCATTTATTTGAGGATCAGGGCAATTAACTGAAAAATGAAAAGTATTCGAAAATAAATAATTATTAATAAATAAAATAAATAATATAATAAATAAAGGTTTAAATGTCAAACTAAAAAAAAGGCATGCTGATAGAAAAACAGGACAAAAAAAATTTTCAATAATTTTCCTAAAAGTCCTTTCTTTCCTAAAAACCTTATTCGGAGTATACCGAACATTCAAAAAACAATTAGCCAAATCGGTCCACTGCTGTTTTTATGAAATAAAATAATAAAGTTTCCCCGACCACGATTCGCTCTTGTGACCTTCTGCCAAATTTCTTATATAGACAAATTTTTTCATTTCCGGGCAACTTTCCTGATTTTTTTTTCTGTATCAACCATCCTTGGGCTATTACGAACATTAAAACAAATTATCCAAATCGGTCCAGCTGTTCTCACGTTTTGCGCTTAGAAAGAATCGAGATTTATTTTTATTATATAGAAAATTATATATTCCTAAAAACTTTACAGGACAAATACATGTTTAATAACTTTTCTAAAAAACATGGGGCGCATGACTTAGCTAAACTATCCATGCTTCAATTATCAATTGCATGTGCCCCATGATTTTCGTTTCAAAGCTAACAACTATTTTCATAGCTATTAAAAATTCACAATCAAAAATGTTCAGGACAATCTCTATGGGGTTAGGAATCTGTATGGGGATATAAATCTGTATGTTACCTTCACAGATTTTTAGATTTTCTAACCTCACTTTCTCCCTTGCGCGATGCATGTAAGGTCGATAATCGCAATAGTTTCATTATCGCGGAGCACACTCTAGATCGCAAAACAACGTCCGCTCGTCACCGCTATGGAGAGATTGTGTGATCCTAACCTCATTTTTTGTAGACCATAAAAAAAACAAACAGATAGACAAAAAACGAGTAAATTTTATATTGTCATCCAGTTCTGAGCCAATTCCGAAGTTTCAAGTCTCTAGACCATCGGGAAGTCAGTTTAAAATCGATTGCAAGATTTGTACCGGACAGACACATAATCAAGCTAATAAAAATAATAGTAGTTTATGTAACAAGTTCGCAAAGTGAGGCTTTAGCGGACGAATCCGAATATGAAGATGATGTCCGCTCCATTTGCGTACGTGTTGCATACAACATTTTTTAGCTTTCCTAATAAACAGAACATAAATGCTACACATATTTACTCGCCGTGCATACATTTTCAATCACCATCTATACGCTAGTGTGAGGAAGCAGTGCAAAAATCTAGCAAGCGATTGTTTAACAATTACACATTTGTCAAATACTTGTCAAATATTATAGTGTTGATTTTTTCATGAATAAGCATTCCAAAATAATATTTCGAAAAAATATTCTATAGTTTATTGCGTCTCCGGAAACGTTTTTAAGATGTTAATTATAAGTTTTCTGAATTAACAAAAATAGTCCGATAAAGTGTTGCCATGATGACTTCACCGGCCTAGTCCGGTAAAGTGGTATTTTGCGAACTATTTTCAGTATCCAAAGAAGGCATTTTGTGGAGCGTGTACAAAAAAATAATTGTAGACTGAACTGCATCCCAAATATTTTAAATATATTCGAGGACTGAAAAGTATATTGTAATATTTAAACTGTAATGAAATACAGATAATTATATTTTGGTAATGAAAACAATGTTAAACTATAAGTATTTCTTGGGAATACTGACAAATATTGAAATATTTTATATATATTGTAGACATTTTGTAGTGAAAAATAAAGTATGGAGTGGATAAAAAAATGAAGTGTTTTGTTGTACTGGATACTGAAACTGATATTGAAATAATTTAAATATATTTAAGATATTTTGGTACTGAAAGTGTATTAAATTTAATTTTCATCAATTTAAAAAATTTTTCCACTCTGTAAGTGATATCTATTTAGGAGGCGTCCAAGGGGTGGTTCCACCCTCATAAAATCTTAAAAAAATCGATTTTTCTGTGAAGGAAAAAAATTGCCGCTTTCATAATTGGCAGATAGTGTTTCATATACCAGAAGAGTACACTGTATAAACGACTTCGATTTGGGAGGCGTCCAAGGGGTGGTTCCACCCTCATGAAAACTTAAAAAAATCGATTTTTCTGTAAAGGAAAAAATAGCCGTATTTATATTTCTTAGAGATGTTCTATATATCGGAAGAGTACACTGTATGAATGACTTCGATTTGGGAAGCATCCACCCTCATAAAATCTTATAAAATCGATTTTTCTGTGAAGAAAAAAAATTGCCGTGTTCATAATTGGCAGAGAGTGTTTTATATACCAGAAGAGTATACTGTATGAACGACTTCGATTTGGGAGGCGTCCATGGGGTGGTTCCACCCTCATGAAAAAATCGACTTTTCTGTAAAGGACAAAAAATTGCCGCGTTCATAATTGGCAGAGAGTGTTTCATATATGAGAAGAGTACACTGTATGAACGACTTCAATTTGGGAGGAGTCCAAGAAATATAAACGCGGCATTGTTTTTCGTGAGGGTGGTACCACCCTTTGGACGCCTCCCAAATCGAAGTCGTTCATACAGTGTACTCTTCTGGTATATAAAATACTCTCTGAATAGTCATACGGTTGACTGTAAAAAAATGAATGATTGTCAAATCTCTTTCCCAAAAAATAAATAAATACAATTCAAAAATCATCTTTTTAAAGAAAGAAATCCGTTTATCACGTATGCTGACATATAATCCTCACTGGCACCATTCAAAGAAACAAATGAGTTGAATACGAGTCGTTACCAGAAACATGAAGCGTATTGTGAAGGATATTACGTAAAATGTTTATCTGATGACTGACTCTCTGTCACATTTTAATAGCTATAGCTATCAGACTGTATGAAGTGGTTTTCAGATCAAATAGAAGTTGAAGCGGAAACTATTCAATCTAAAATCCAAAATATTATACCTAGGATTGCCAATTATGAAAGCGGCAATTTTTTTCCTTGACAGAAAAAAAAATCTTTTTTGCTTTTAATTTTTTAGAGTAGGTATAACTGAAATGTCATAAATGGTTCAAATATCTTAAGGCAAAGTATATGAACATCACATATAAGACGACATGCAGTAGCGGTGAGAAACTCATTCCCATTTGTTCAATACTATATACAATGCATTTTATTTATAACCGCCGCCACTGGTCGTTTGGCCGCTGGGGAGAAAATGGCTGCTGAAAAGTGGCTGCTAACTTCATACTGGTTAATTTTTGGCCCTGCCTCGGTTTGAATCATGTGTATTTGATTTGTGTATTTGTCTCTGTTTATCTAGCGGTAAACTCAACATAAGGAGGGTACTTTTAGGGTACTAAAATTGATTTTAGGGTACTTATAGGGCACTACCTAAAAAATAGAACACTGCAGAAAACTTTAGGGCACTGTCTGTGAAGCATTATTATCATTAGGTTGTTTTGTTTTCTTTTTGTTGCAATCGAGACGAATATTATATTATTCCCCTTCTTTGAATATCACGGTTAATACACTTACATCATTTCTAAGTGACACTTATTGCCCTCTTCCAAGCATTTCTATGGAAATCTGGAAGACTGTCCTTTGTTCTCGTTCGCTCTTGGTTCTAGAAATTTATTTGGATAATCTGATGAAGCCAGACATCGGAATACATTATATACTGCTATACAGTTCTAACGCGAGCCTACGGAGTTACAAAAATAACTGCGTGGGATGTACATGAAAAAAATCTATCCATAAAGCACACATGTCATTTTGATTCATCTCGTGAACATCATAGTAGATGCCTACATCGGCGAGGATCCCACATAAAGACCATTTTACAACAGAATTATACAAAACTCGTTTCGTTTCTTGATATGTTTATGTAAATAATAAAACCGGACAAATCACCGAATAAATTTCGCTTCAACCAGTCCTAAGATGTCTATGCGGATTATTTAACCGAGGATGTGTCGTAAAAGTGGACATATAAATTCGAGGCTTCATGGGTTCATTAAGAGATACGTTAAAACTTACTGTGGCGTATTGGGTAATATTTTCGAAAATCCGGTAATCTCACTGGAACTTACCTGAAATGAAAAAAAAAACATTAATTTCAATGAATGGCAGATAGAATTATTGATAATTTCATGTCTTCATGTCATACATTTCACATATATTTTTGAAAAACAGTTGGAAAGGTAGATTTCAGTATTTGTTTATTGGTTCTAAAATTGCCATCAAGCTAACAAATTATGTCTCACAACACACCCACACACCTGAAACCACGTGTTTATAATTGAAACAATTGGAGCTCATCATTTATAAGTTGAATCTGTAAAAATCTCGAATTTGTAAATCAAACTACTTTCCTTTGTACAAGTCTAACGAAAAACGATTGTAATATACTTGTAAAATGTTCATATTTTGTTATATTGTTGTATGAGGGTACAGAAGGAAACATTATCTGAATTATATTCATTCATCTAGGACCTAAGAATTTTTATCCGACCTAACTCAACAAAAAATTCTGGAAACCAATTCAAAATTTCATTTTCTAAAACCGTTGCTTGACACATAAATAAATCTGAAACTAGGGAGCCAGTCCAAAGAAGTTCACACCGGTCTGTACTGAATATAGGCCAGTAGATACAGACAATCAATTAACATTAATTCCAAAAGTTTTTAAACTTCAATGGTATGTTAGTGCATTGATGAAAACAAACTATAACATTTTGCAGAAGTCTGTGATGAACAGAACATTGTTTTGATTGCAAAAAACGTTTTCATGCTTTATTATTGCACTGAAAATTGCAAAGTCTTTAATTTTCTTTTTTTAAATATAAATTTCATTGATAATTGAACAAAAAAAGTTTAAAATATTCACGTACATTTGCAACCATTTCTGAAAAACGCATAATTTATTTCCCATTTTCAATGCACACAAGCATTGAAATAATCCCAAAAGTTTTTTATTAAGGTTACAAATAAGGAGAATATCTGTCTCAGTGGATATGTAACTTTGCAACCTCATACAAAAAACGGAACCTATTAATCCACCAATATTTTTTTTTGCATTTTTACAACTTTTGAAATAATTGCAAAAGTTCTGCAAATTGCAATTAAAATTACGACCGGTATTTTACGTGACGCAAGAGATTTGCAACCGTTATTGTTCAACGGAACATTTTTTGTGTGTAATTGATTTGTTTTTTTTTAATAATTTGGCCATAAATTGCAAACATTGTGCAAATAGGTTTAATATATATATTAGACCAACATATGTCTACAGTGGTCCAGTTACATACTTGATTATCCATCGCGTTATATTTTGTACTGGTTGATTGAAATTTCATCCGAAGAATAATACGGTTACGAAGGTACCCATTAAAAAAATTGAAACTAATTATTAATCTCTGAAGCAATCACTGTTTTCGACTAATCCGCGACATAAATTTAATCTAATATTTTCAAATGCAACAATTGAAAGATTAAAATTGCTAAAGACTATTGGAAGACATTATTTTTCATCGCATTAGAAACGAAATGCAATCATTCTTCATTTGAAATTTTCACTTGTCACAACAATTTAACGACGGATTTTAAAATGAATAATCGATGCTCTATGGAAGTAAGACTATCAATATTTATTGTATATCTCGCAAGAATATAATTTTCATCATCAATCAGAAACGTTGCTGAAAAATAAAAATTTGTGACGTCGTTATTACATCTCAAATTTAATTTTTACGGGTAGGTATGTATTACTTGAATTAAATTAAATAATAATTTACCTTTGCACTCGACTTTCTTACTCCAATTGTGGTTTCGCATGAAACATTCTATTGAATCCGAATAGAGGACTGAAATGTTATCGACACATAAAAATCATTTTCTTGATTTATAAAAATTTTGAAAATAAAGAGGGAAAACATGTTGGTAGGCAATTCTATTTCAGTTGTAGCTCCAGGACTATTAGATGAATGTGCATTGTTTTTGGTTAGTTATATAGTTGTCTGTCATAAAAACACAATTGACAGTATTTTTGTTATTCTGGTAATAAATCATTTAATGTAAACAAAACACTGTGACGTAACACAGTTGTAGGTTATCGTACTAATGTACAATTTCGAATGTTTTTTAAAAAATTTCCTCCATTTTTTTCATGAATAAAAAAATTATGAAAACGGGTCGAGAGATTCTCGATCCTCCATCAAACGTACTCAGAGTATTTTTTATGCAAATTCCTAATTGTAATGCCATGTTTTGAATTCATATCGAAAACGTTAGCTTTCAACATTGAATGATTTAACCTACCGTTGACGAGCTTCTTCTTGGTCGATAGTTAACTTAGTAACACAATGAATGTCATTTATTAGGTATATGAAAATCTTTATTATACAGATAACACAGGTGTTGCAAAAATAAATAATTTTTTAATTCCTAATATTTTGCATTGTAACATTGTTTGCAAATTATTATACTGCCACCAATTGGTAAAACTTTTGCTTTTTTTGGTAGAGTACAAATACGAAAATATTTTTCTTTTGATTTTACCCTCATTTCCGTGTTGTAGACGAGGTTGCAAATTAATGAAAACATTGTACGTCAGGACATCTCCACAACCATTATTGGAAACTTTTGTAATAATTCCGATACTTATTTCAATAAAAAAAACAATTGAATTAAAAAATATGTTTTCCGTTTGACGCAAGAGATTGCAAATTAAAACTCTTGTCAAGAATATTATTTCAGCTATTTCTTCGAGTTTGCAGAACTTTTGGAATTTTCATCGAAAAATTAGGACTAACAACAATTTTTTTTCGATAAAACAGACATTTCCGTTTTGTTTGAGTGGTTGCAAATTTATCAGAGGATATAAATTGCTATTTATCAAAACTTCGAAAGTTTGCAGAACTTTTGCAAATTTTTTCGCGCTAATAGTGTGAAAATTCATTAAATCCTGATTTTCAACATCTTCCGTTCAGAAAAAAGGGTTGCAAAATCAGACTACATATCATATGAAAGTTCTCTTCACTCTACTGAAGTTTTGAAACTTTTGTAGTTATTATTAATTTTTTTCGAAAATCCTGTTTATCTCTACTGGCCTAATAGCCTGGGTATCTAAAGCGACACTCTGTCGTTATATATATATATATATATATATATATATATATATATATAGATAAAGGGTACCTTGTCACCTCAAAATCGGAAACTCAAACAATGTTGTCACCTCCGATTTCGGAGGTGATAAAAATTTTGCACTTCAAATCAGAGTTTTTCAATATGCATATTATCATTACTACTGTTTTACGTTGTTAAAAAGAATTTTTGCGAAATTTTAAAATTGTGTTTAATATCGTTGCAACAAACATGAAGTTCGTGATTCCCCAAAAAATTTAAAAACTTAAGTAAGTTTTACAAATATGCTTGAATTTGAACAAAGTTATGCGAAATTCATAATATCTCTATTGCATCGTTTTCCGTTGTTTTCCGCGAATGGTTGGATTTTGGATAGTGATTGCGGATTGGATTGTGATTATCTTGGATAATATGTTTATTTAAGGAAATGCGTGATTTTTTGCAGGTATTTGTGTAAGTTGAGTCTATTGCATAGCAGTTGTGACGTCATACCAATATTCTTAATTGTACTCATTGCATGGAATGCTATAAATCAGATTCCTGTTTTTTAATTTTGGAGGAGAGAAACACATTTTTTTGGAACGAAGTTCCTTATCGCGCGTTGCGAAAGGGGGCTAGACGGAATAAATTAAGACCAAAAGTTGTAACGACACTTTTTGCTGTAGTTGTAAGCCGTGCGGCGTGCGCGTGTTTCTCTGTCTGTCTGTCTGTCTGTCTGTCTCTCTCTCTCTCTCATAGAAAGCAAGCCAGTTATTTTCGTTTCGTCTTTGTATTTCGCATTGAACAGTGTGGTGTCGCGACGGTTATTTTTGTTGAGTGTATACAGGTTTTTTGTACATAATAAATAATAAAAAATAATAACAATAATGAATCCTGACAGTGTTTCTGCACAAGTTCCGGATATTGCTGATGGAGTTAGGTAAGTAGAGATTTTATACAGACAATAATAAATGCTTATGTATTTTTAGCAAGTACGCATCATAACCTCTCTTCACTATTGTGCTAACCAAGTCATACGCGTTATAATATCTCCATTATTGTGTGTTTAGCAAGTGTACGCGTCATAACTTTAATAAATTTAAAAGCAAATTATATTTTAATATTACAATATCAATGCGTATGTACTAAAATTGAGCCTACTGATTAAGTTTATATTACATTATATTTGTTAATAATAAAAAAAAATTATTATAACTTAAAAAAATTATTACAATTCCTTCACTAATTAATCGAAAGGAACTTCGTTCCATCCGGGTGTCCCTTGACACCTCTCAACTTTTTTCAATTATTTATGAAACTTGAAGCACACTCACTTGAAGATTTTGTTTGTTCAAAATATTTTTATGTTTTCTGGAAGTGCAACATAGTTGTTTGGTTTCGGATTTTTTTTGCGTTATTCTAAGAGTTGTAAAATGTAAAATGTACGCCGCCAAACTGCACCATCAAGCTACGTTATGCCGTACATCAAGTTTGTTTACAGAAATGCAAAGTATCGAAGTGCAATAAAAACCGCCGAGGCTTGAACAGCCATCATCAGTCACAAGTATCCAGTGGCAGTAAAAAGACACCGATCATAATCGGAGGCCTCGGATTCCCACAGTTTCTCGGGTGATTCCGAACGATGCAATATCATACTCGGTGTCAAAATGACGAAATTAATACTCCAATATTTACGTCTCCCGTCGATTTCAAGGCCATAAATAAAATTAATACCGGCCAGTATTCGATATCCAATAAACATGCTCCGATATCTCTCGATCGTAAATTATTTTTATAGATTTTCCTATTCAATGTGGGCCGGTTTTGAAGATGATTTATACGAATTCATATTTCATATAAGAATATCCAAAGTGAATGGATATCGGTGAAGTCATTTTTGTAAGTATACAGGGTTATTCATTGGGAAATGCGCATACAGTAAGTAGACTAGGAGGAATCGGCGCGTGAGTACCGAAAACTATTCCACCTCAATTTTTTTATGCGATCCGCTTCAAATTGCCCTACTGATGATATAAATGCATGTTGCCATGAGGCAACCCCGTGCCATATTGTTTAAACCGAAATTGTTTAAACAATTGCAAGAAATTGTTATTTTTCAACCGGACAATTTTTTTTATATTCTTTATTGAAATACAAATTAGAAAGGTCCTATGACTTTTCACGATGAAGTTAATATTTTTAGAGATATGAATTTTTAAAGGTTCGAAAAATCTCAAATTTGGGTACTTTTGGCCCATGAAAAAGATATTAAAAAAAAAAATTTTTTTTTAAATTCTTTATACAATAGTTAATAATATTCTTAATAGATATTTAAAAAAAAATCATTGTTTAGATCTGTTTTTTTATTGTTAATTTCGCGCGCTCACAAGTATGTGTCGCTTTAAGTATCGCCGTCTCTCTCGGACTCATGCGCTGCATCGGCCTCTCTGTGTCCTGAATTATTATTTATCATTTATCTTAAAAACTATTAACTTTATCAAGATTGTTAAACAGAGCAATGTTATTAATAATGAAATTGTCTACAATTTGTTTTTAACAAATTTTTTTTTGGAATCGATTTTACAAAAGTTATTTAAGCATGAATCGGAACATGTAATTAAAATTACTTTTTTATAAGTTTATATTAAGTACTTTTTTGTTATTAAAACAGAAAGTAATAACATTGAATAGCTTCTTCAAACGAAGGTTATAGATGTAGAAGTATGAAATAATGAAACAAAACTTGAAAATAAGTATTTATTTATTATCAATATCATTTTTATATATTATATTCTTACAGTCTTCTGAATCACAACCACATATAAGTATGCAACTAATATTTTTTTTTTTCAGTAGCAAGCTTTGGTTGCACAGGTTTTCTTACAATTACCCGGTTTTTTAAGATCAGTTGGAAATGGGCTTTTGTTCATAAATAAAGGTAGCAAAGTACCATTCTCTAGTTTGTATCCGAAATTCGTAAAATCTAATGTTTCATATTGGGGATTCAATGCATTTTTCCAAATGTATGTTTGAGCAGAAGCTCCAAGTGCATGCAAATGCAAGGCATCTGATGTGCACGGAATTTTCGATAAATGAATATTAGTGCCAAAGCAACGAGAAAAAATACTTTGTCTAGCTTCATCCGCGGTGTTACCTTTTTACCCAAAATATTTAAATACAATGTTTCTAAGCCTCTCAACTCCTTAGTACTTAAATCCAAGCCATTGCCAAGAGGGACTAAAGCATCACGATTTTCTTTTACTTTTATCATTTCTAAAGCTTTTTTTTGTGCCAATTTTACTAGTCGTATCACAACCCGTAAATGCGTGTAAACCAGGTAAAATTTCACAAACCGGGTACGACGCATACTTGTGAGCGCGCGAAATTAACAATAAAAAAACAGGTATAAACAATGAATTTTTTTTTAAATATCTATTAAGAATATTATTAACTATTGTATAAAGAATTGAAAAAAGATATTATTTATATTAATTTTTTAATATCTTTTTCATGGGTCAAAATTACCCAAATTTGAGATTTTTCGAACCTTTAAATATTCATATCTCTAAAAATATTAACTTTCTCGTGAAAAGTCATAGGACCTTTTTAATTTGTATTACAATAAAGAATATAAAAAAATTTGTCCGGTTGAAAAATAACAATTCCTTGCAATTGTTTAAACAATATGGCACGGGGTTGCCCCATGGCAACATGCATTTATATTATCAGTAGGGCAATTTGAAGAGGATCGCATAAAAAAATTGAGGTGGAATAGTTTTCGGTACTCATGCGCCGATTCCTCCTAGTCTAAAGGGTAGATGGCGGACACCGAAGTGCTTCTAAATAACCTATATTTTATGGGTTTATCGTTCTTTATAACCAAGATACAGGGCGATTTATTAATTTTCCCCATTTTTTAAATTAATCATAACTTATGATCCACCACCCTATACATTTTTGTAATATTTGGTTCGTATGTTCTTTGTCCACAGTGGTGTCGATTAACATAATAAAAAAAATCTTATTCCAGGTCCTGCCTTAAACAAATTAATAAGTAGGTTTCGAGTCGAAACAACACCCTGTATATCAATATTTTAAAATTTTATTTACAAAGAGCAGAAAAAATAAGTAATTTAAAATGTACATATTTGGTGTTTCTTTCTGCATACAACTTTTTTACTTTTTAACTTGAGTAAAATTTTGATAATGAGGTGGCACAAAATTATTTTATTTTTCATCAAATGGTATTTTTCCAGCTTCAATTCATAAAATCATCAACTATTTGTTATTCTCCTCATTTCTGGATCCCAACCTTAATGAAAAACGGGAGGACATGTCCGTATTTGGGACAAATTATTATTATCAATGACTAACTTTCAAAGACCCTGTATGCGTAAAAAATTATCATGATATTTGTTCATTGCGCTACATTTAAAAAAAAGAATAAATTGTATTTTAAACAAAAATAACTTTGCAACAAATCTACATTTCAAAGGTTAAACATAACAGAAAATCAAAAAAATTGAATTTTCTTTATCCGCGTCTAATTATTTTTTTAGCTAGAGCATGATCATTTCTCAACTCTTCTGATGCATTCTTGATAATAATAATAAAATCAAGCAGTCTGTACGTATTGTTTAATTTAGTAAATAATACACTTTAGGTTTGATATCCCAAAATGTTGTAATTGTCAAGTTGGCTGATGTCAGACTACAATTTTGACGTTAGTAGATGACTTTAGAGTTTGTTCTTGTGTTGTTACGTTATTTGTTGATAACAGTTAGTGCTTACATAAAATGCCAAACAAATTTTATAATAATGAATATGCAGACATGTTGTATGTCTATGGATTTTGTGATGGTAATGGGAAAGCTGCCCAAAGAGAATATGCACGGCGATTTCCTGGCCGGCAGTTACCTAGTGACAGGACTTTTTCTAATGTGTTTAGTTACCTTAGAGAACACGGTAAATTTCCAACTGTAGCACAAAATGAAAGTTATGAAAGTTATGAAAGACGATATATCGATTTGGAGCAAGATATTCTTAACCTTGAACAAAATGATCCAAAAATTAGTACGATAAGAATCAGTCACGCCACTAATGTTCCTCAGTCTACTGTTTGGCGAAGATAAAGAAAAAAAAAATCTAAATCCGTACCATTTATAGCAAGTTCAGAGGCTACAAGCAGGTGATGAAATTGCTCGATTGGCTTTTGATAGATGGGCATTACAAAATAATAGGATCATATACAGGTGTTTAATTAGCGATGAAGCTCAATTTACCAGAGACGGTGTTAATAATTCAAGGAATTCCCATGTTTGGGCCGAACAAAATTCGTTCGCCATAAAACAGATTCACAAATCAGATTCTCCTTCAATGTTTGGTGTGGCGTTATTAACAACCGATTAATTGGACCCCATATCCTACCACATCTACTAACGGGTGAAGTGTATTTGGAATTCCTGCAAAATAGTTTACCCATATTGCTAGATGATGCAAGGGTTGATGTTGGAGGCATGTACTTTCAACGTGATGGGGCTTCACCTCATTTCAGGGTAAAAGTGAGAGAATTTTTAAATGACAACTTCTCATATCATTGGATATGCAGAGGAGGACCTCTCAACTGGCCTGCAAGGGGGCCCAATTTTAATCCACTCGATTACCATGTTTGGGGTTATTTAAAATCAAAAGTTTATTCAATTGAAGTAAACACTAGAGAGGACCTTCTACGGAGAATTGAAGACGCATGCGACGAACTGAGAAATGACCAAGCTATGATTAGAAAGTCAATTACAAACCTTACTTCAAGAGCACGGAAATGTATTGAGCAAAATGGAGGCCACTTTGAACAACTGTTATAAGTTATGCTGTTTACATTTTATTTGTATCTAATTCTTTTTGTTTAACTTAATACAATTTGTTGCAACGTTATTTTTATTTAAAATAAAGTTATGCTTTTCTCGGAATGGGAATTTTTCCTCTTTTTTTATATATTTTTTCAAAATGTAGCGCAATGAACAATTGTTATGATAGATTTTTTACGCATACATGGTGTTTGAAAGTTAGTCATTGATAATAATAATTTGTCCCAAATACGTTTTTCAATAAGGTTGGGATCCAGAAATTTGGAGAATAAGAAATAGTTGATGATTTTATGGATTAAAGCTGGAAAAGTATGTGGAAAAAAAATTATTTTGTGCCACATCATTATCGAAACCTCTAGATTTGACTCAAGTTTATAAGTAAAAAAGTTGTATGCGGAAACACCAAATATATTTAGTCTTACTTATTTTTTCTGCTCTTTTCAAATTTGTAAGTAAAATTTTAAAATATTGATATACCGGGTGTTGTTTCGACTCGAAACCTACTTATTAATTTTTTTCAATGGCAGACCTGGAATAAGCCTTTTTTTTAATTATGTTAATCGACACCACTGTGGACAAAGAACTCACGAACCAAATATTACAAACATGTATAGGGTGGTTCATAAGTTATGATTAATTGAAAAAATGGGGAAAATTAATAAATCACCCTGTATGTTATAAAGAACGATAAACCCATAAAATATAGGTTATTTAGAGGCTCCATCTACCTTTAGTGTATGCGCATTTTCCAATGAATAACCCTGTATGAAAGATAAAAATTGTTAGATAATTTTATATATTTTATATTTATATATATATATATATATATATATATATATATATATATATATATATATTTGGCGGAGCTCTCTTAGGTTATTGGATATATCTAATATTTCAAATCATTTTTGGCAACGTTTCGTCCCTGACCGGGGACTTCTTCAGGCTTTACTTAATTTTTACATGTTCTGAAAAGTTAGTTATAATAGTATTAGAAAGTTTTATCAGCATTATAACTCACTTTTCAGAACATGTAAAAATTAAAGGAAGCCTGAAGAAGTCCCCGGTCAGGGACGAAACATTGCCATAAATGATTTGAAATATCAGATATATCCTACCCAGAATCCAATAACCTAAGAAAGCTCCGCCAAATATATATATATATACCAGGATTCAAGAACCACAATCTCCAGAAATATATATATATATATATATATATATGATCGCTAAAATCGCATAAAATATATATATATATATATATATATATATATATATATTAAAATTAATGAAACAACGAACAATTATTAGGAAATTAAAATCTAATCAAGTACTTGAAATGTTTCAAATTTTTGGGTGTTAAATGAATGTATTTCAATTAAATAATTATTATTTGTTCAATCATTGTGATAGTACAAAACTCGAGTTGAAATCTAATAACGCACTCATTATGCTATTAGGCTATTTACAACTCTTGTTAAATAATATACTATTTCAGAAAACTAATATGCACATCTGTATAGAGAGATAAAAACAACACAAAACCAATTTTTCTTTCCTATTGAAATATTTCTCTTCTCAACAAGATCGTATGGTAGTTTATATTTTTTCAAATGAAAATTCAGTAACCAACAAAATCTCAATGATAAAAGTTACCAAATCCTAATCGGTTGTCGAATATTCATTACTATGATAGGACGGTATTTTTATAGCATCATGATTCTTCGCCCACGCTACTGCACCTTATATTAGGAACAACATAGATCTCTTAAATACGTGCCGACATGCAATACACATCAGACTCATTATACCTAATGAAGTATATCCCTCCGTCATGATTATATATTATTAGCTGTGCAGAAACTGATGTAATCACCTCTAACTAGCTGAAATATTCTTCTGGTAATCCAAAATATTGATGAGAATGCCGATAAATGATGGTATTTGAACTAATTTGCTTTGTAATTTGTGAGGGAAGTCAGCGCAATTTCCTCGAACATTAGTTGAGTTCATTCAATATCACTCTTTGTGGGAAGGAAGAAAGAACTGCATTCCATTAGATTACTCTCGTTTCGGATGTCCATCGTCTTAATTGATTTAAAAGGGTTTCAAGACGTTTCGAATGCTTGTATCTGCAATCGTCTTCAGGTTTAGGTGCTACTTAACAATTTATATGTCTGCCGGTGCAATGATGCGTGTAATTCCGCCATGTGCAGTGGCGCGTGTAATTTCGCGCGGTGTGTTGGTGCATGAAGTTTCGCGCCTCTGCAGCCCGCCAGAAAGAGCAATTAGTGGTTTCCATACGTTCTTGATCTCAACGCTTGGTTGACTGAAGGCGTTATTGGCTTCGATGTAGGCGGCCTCTTTGAACTTCCTTTGGAACCAATGCTCCTCTCTATGTAGAACACTTAGCGTCGTCCCATAGAATTCGATGGTGGTCAGCCATTCCACGTTTCTCCACGTTGAGTCCATTTCTTGTGCTCATCCAATCTTACTGATAACGGCCTCTTTGTCTCTCCAATGTAGGAAACTCCGCATTCACATGGAACTTCATAAATGCAATACTTACTGATTTCATTTTTGTTGTCAGGTTTGGTCTTGGTTAGGAAACTCCGTAAAGTACTGCCGGATTGGAAGCAGCTTTTGATGTTGTACTTGTTTCCGATCCTTCTGATCTTTTCGGAGACACCTCTGATGTACGGAAGGTAGATCACTGTGCTTTGTTGTTGCTCTTCAGATGTATTCGTTCTCTGGAGCTGTTTCAATACTTCTCCTAGGAGTTTCTTGGGGTATCCATTCCGGGGATGTGGTTTAATTCGGCATCTAGTGACGCCTCGCATATGTGCATCGCTCTCTCTACCAATGTTCTCACGATCCCTCTCTTTGTCAAACTCGGTTGGAGCTGTAGTTGAGATACTGCCCCGTATGTGTCTTCTTTCTGTAGACAGAGGTGCGAATTTCATTGCCTATTCTCTCAACGTTCACATCGAGGAAGGGTAAGGCACTGTTGGTTTCCATTTACAACGTGAATTTGATCGAATCCCTGATTCTGTTAATTCTTGAGAAGAAATCCTGGAGATGTTTATCTCCGTGATTCCATATAATGAAAGTGTCATCCACTTACCTCAACCACAGCTTTGGTTTGTATTCTGTCTCCAGTATAGCCAATTCCTCGAACCACTCCATGTATATGTTGGCGATGATTGGAGAAAGGGAAGATCCCATGGGGAGTCCGTCGACTTGAGAGGAGAATCGGTCCTATTCCTGGAAATATGAGTTCTGTAGGCAGCACTGCAGTAATTCCAATATGGCTTGGATGGGAAGGTCAGTCCTCTCGTGGAGCTGGTTATTCTCTTCGAGTTTCTTTTTGATGATATTAAGGGATTCCTCTAAAGGCTCTCCATGTCGAAGCTGATGAAACGATCTTCTGGTCCAAGTTCAACATATGTGATGGTGTCTACGAGGTGCTTGGAATTCTTGACGTATGAACTGCTATTTCTTTGTATCGGTAGGAGGTTTATCGATAACTTGTAGGTTGGAGAGTTCCATTACATAATTATGTCATCTACATAACACTTAAGGACGAATATCACTCTACAGCCTCATTTCAGTCGTCCTTCAGTTGTATGATAACCAGGATTTACAATAAAATTCCCGACGAAATAAAACAAACCAAACCAGAGTTCAAAATAATACTAAAAAAACTACTCAATGGCTCCATACATTTTTTGAATTCGATTCGAATTCGATTTGTTCCTTTTCTCTCTTTTAACATTTACCGGAACTAGCTTATGATTTATCATAGTTGATAATTTGTTTTTGTATACATCTTTGCGGTTTTTTCTTTCAACACTACTTGAATATTATGTCAGAAAAAGGTTTCGTATCACTTATAAATGAATTTACAAGAGTAACCTCTAGGTCAGCTACCTGTATAGACCATATGTTTTATAAATCCAAGAAAGAAGAGTATACCTTCTGATATTATCTCAAACATTATAAATTCGAATATTACCAATCACTATGCCATTGCCGCCGCTATCAAAATGGACGATATTGATCCAAAAAAGGAGGTAGAACATACAGTGAGACAAAATACGAATATACAACAGCTCAGAACTTTATTGAAAATGAAAATGAATCCTGGAACATTCTTCTTTGCCTCATTCATCTTTATGAGTTCTCAATTAAGACTGGAATGGAAAATCAAATAACTATCTGAATGAAAATGCAAATTTTCAATTTCAGATCTTTTCTTTTGAGTTAGGGCCTTTTCAGAATATCTATCAGATGTAGTTCAATGTCCAGCGTGGCTTTAGCCGGGGAAGTAGTTGTTTTCTGTTAGACATTCACAAAAAATAACTTCATTTTAATCGTGGATTTTTCAATTCACAGAGAAATCTTTCTATCGATATTCAATTCAACATGAATACCCCACAAGAGGTTATCTTGACGATGGAAGATAGTGACTGAAGTTTATCTTTCAGTCGCAGATGATTCCACATCTGATTTTATGGACATCATGTTTATATTTTCAACAAATCAATCTTTCAATGACCATTTCGCGAGTATTGGAGAGAAACTGACAGCGAAATTGAAAAATAAAATAAAAAAAAAATTGGAAAAAGGAAAACTTTTAGTTCCTCAATGTATCTAGAACCCACCGATACACAAGAAACTGAAAATATTATACAGTGCTTCTCAAAAGTCCCCTCCCCTCCTCTTATTTTTGGAACGATTATACATAAACAAGTGAAATTTGGAAACTGACTATTAAAGGTTGTAAACTAGTAAACAAGTGATGATAGATGACGAAATCGTCAAAGATGACGTCACAAGGCCATTGTGACCAATAATTTTACGGCAAGCGACACCTCTTTTAAAAGGTATCGAAAAAACCTAACCTCCATTTACTTCCTGACAGTGATATATCCTATTTTTAAACTCTTCTCGTACTTTTGCAAATGTGTCTGCGGAAACAGCCTCACATTCTGCAACAATACGTTGTTTTGAAACGTCAATATTGTCAGGTTCAGTGGCGTAAACCTTCGATTTAAGGTACCCCCACAGAAAAAATCCAAAAGTGTGAGGTCCGGTGATCGAGCTGGCCATTCCGTTGAACCTCGTCCAATCCACCTACCCCGATACTCCTCATCCAAATACCGTCTTACTGCACCGTAATAGTGTGGAGGAGCGCCATCCTGTTGGAATGTTATTTCCAAATTGCCGAATTCATCTGGATTATCTTTCAAAATTTCAAGGATTAACGGTTCTATTGCGTTTTGCAACAGCTCCAGATGAACCTCACCAGTTAAATTAGTATTTGAAAAAAAGAGGCCCAACGATGTGGTTTCCCAGGATACCTGCCCTAACATTCACCTTCTGGGGAAATTGGTTATGTGTTTCACGAAACAGGAGAGGATTTTCGTCACTCCAATACCTCACATTCTGTGTATTTACATTTCCATTTACATAGAAAGTACTTTCGTCACTAAAACAAATTGTTTTGACATAGTCTGGCTGTTGGTTAATTTTAGTTTCCATATTTTCACAAAATTCTAGTCTTCGGTCTGGGTCGTCGTCTGAGAGTTGATGAACCATTTTTAATTTGTATGGATGAAATTTGTTTTCTTTCAACACCCTGTGTACTGTACTTCGACTGACTTCACAGGTAGATGCAACGTGAGTTGTTGAAGAAGTAGGATTAACTATTACTTCTGCCAGTATATAAATTTTTTTCTCATCAGAAATTTGTGGTGTGCCAGATCGTTTCGCATCATTAATACTACCCGTTGTTTCAAACTTACGAAGAAGCTCCCTTAAATAAGTCCTCGAAACGGGGCGATCGGGAAACCTCTCATTAAAAAATGCGTTCTGCTGCATGAATATTTTGTCCAGTTTCACCAAGAATTAGGATCGCTGCTACTTTATCACCTAAAGCACGTACCATTTCACTTCTTGAAGCACTTAAACGTTCGGCTCACAACAATTTAACAAATTATTAAAATGTACAAAAATATTAAAAGTACCAAGAGCTGCTAAAACAGTTGAACGTTCGATCAACAATACACAAATTATTAAATGTACAAAAACTTGGACAATTACAAAAACGTCGAATTAGGGAGACTAACAAAAACGTCAGCTTATATGACAACTATCCAGAGGCGGAGCTTGAATTTGGAATTTTAGTATTAACTGATTGAATAGGTTTTTTCGATACCTTCTAAAAGAGGTGTCGCTTGCCGTAGGGTTCCATTTAAAATTATTGGTCACAATGGCCTTGTGACGTCATCTTTGGAGATTTCGTCATCTATCATCACTAGTAGGGAAGTTTACAACCTTTAATATTCCGTTTCCAAATTTCATTTGTTTATGTATAATCGTTCCGAAAATATGAGGGGGGGGGACTTTTGAGAAGCACTGTATATAATATTTTTATTGACTCCATGCTATGTCGACAAGAAGAAATTATTTCATGACAATAAAGTATATTTATGATTATTATTATTAATAAGTGCTGATTCTCTTTAGTGTATATCCTACCTTTTCGACATTTGTTTCTGATACCAACCTACGTAATAATTTCAGCATAGGAATGCTCCACTGTCTTTGAAAAAATAAGAGGGGATGATTTATGGTTCCTCAGTTTTATAATTCTTGAATATATCTATTTCAACTGTTCCGATCTCATTTGGTAGATCTATTGAATGGATCTCCGAAAAGAAATGAGTGGCAAAAACTTTTACTATATCGTGGGTAGGTGAACAGCTTATGAATTCGTGTGAAAAAAATTGCGGCTGGTAAGAAGATTAGTGCTATCATGAAAATAAATACTCTATTTGGACCACTGTATCTGAGGGAAACAGTATTTTTGTTTGTCAAAGGAATAGACTGTCAATTGATGCAAATACTTTTTTTCGCGTTATGGCCTACTCCAAGAATGTTTTGCCTTCTTATTTTGTAGTTCAATATATCAAACATATATTCAATTCAATTTATCCAAGTAATATATCGGTAATAACAATGTGTATGGTAATATGAGTGAGTGCTTGTGAGTGTTGCACATGACAGTTGAGATGGGTCAACCAATTTATGTTTCCAACTAAATAATTAGTGTAGGTTTTTACAATAACAAGTTTGTTATCCTTCCGGGAATTCGCTGGTGTGCCAGGAGTATTTGTGTCAGGAAAAAGTTATATGTAGAAGGACAGGTGAGAAAAATAATTAAAGGAAAAGAGAAAGATAGAGAGAGAGAGAAACGATATTAGAAGTCGAACAACTCAGGATATATTCTTTGATTTTGATTTTGTACTTTCTCATGTTGGATATTTTCCTCAGTTGAAGTGGTAATAAATTATAGAACTTTGGTCCATAATAAAAACCATATCTTTGTGTCTTCTTGAAAAGTGGTGTGGCCATTCTTCGGTTTAACGTGTTTGGAGTAATTTTAGATTTATCAGATAAGATTGTTTCGGTCTCTTTAAAAGTCCGTAGAGTGAAAATATTTCAGCTGATTTGAAACCCCATAATTTCAAATATTCAAAAACAATGTTTATTTGTATTTAGTCACAAAAACTATGAGTATAAATTTTAAAGTGATTTTCATAAATGGAATGTCGAAAGGAAATAACCAAAAACCTTGACAATAACATTCAAAATCCAAACAAGGAAGCTGTCTCACTTGGTATGCTTCGACAAGCAGAATTAGACCAGACAAGAATTTATTTACATAGTAATGGAATGTAAATTAAACTGCCGTGTTTTTTGTATTTTCATTGGCATTCTTAGGAACATAAAAGACGTTGTATACCTACACATTATTGTTAATTAAACGTGGAGCTTTTTAATGACGTGTGGGAAACAAAGGAGAAATACAAAAGACTGATGGAATTCTTCAGTCAGATGATTCCTGTCGGGTTTGTTTCGCGAGAGTAATGTTGAATAACAATGTTTAGCGTGTAAGAAAATAAATGCCTGATTCAGAATTCCATACTTGCCAGTAGATATAGACAATCAATTAACATTAATTCCAAAAGTTTTCAAACTTCAATGGTATGTTAGTGCATTCATGAAAACAAACTATAAAATTTTGCAGAAATCTGTGATGAACGGAACATTGTTTTAATTGCAAAAAACGTTTTCATGCTTTATTATTGCACTGAAAATTGCAAAAGTTCTGCAAACCAGGCAAACCTATAGTAATGGTGTTTTACAACATGCATTAAGTTTGCAACCTTGTTTTTTTTTGTCATTTGTTTAAGTTTTTCATTGGAATTTGTTTAAAAAAATTACAAAAGTTCTGCAAATTGGATAAGTGAACGGAAAAAAAGTTTAAAATATTCACGAACATTTGCAACCATTTCTGAAAAACGCATAATGTATTTATCAAACTTTTTTATCGACGCTGCTATTTTCAATACACACAAACATTGAAATAATGACAATTTTTTTTTATTGTGGTTGCAAATAAAGAGAATATCGGTCTGAGTGGATATATAACTTTGCAAACTCATACGAAAAACGGAACTTAATAATTTTTTTTTTCATTTTTACAATTTCTGAATATTGCAAAAGTTCTGCAAATTGCAATTAAAATTACGACTGAGATTTTTCGTGACGCAAAAAATTTGCAACCGTCATTGTTCAACGGAACATTTTTTTTGTGTATTTAATTTGTTTTTTTTTATAATTTGGCCATAGATTGCAAACATTGTGCAAAAGGTTTAAGATATATATTGGACCGACATATGTCTACAGTGGTCCAGTTAAATACTTGATTATCCATCGCGTATATCTGTTATATTTTGTACTGGTTGATTGAAATTGCATCCAAAGAATAATACGGTTACGTAGGTACCCATTAAAAAATTTGAAACTAATTATTAATCTCTGAAGCAATCACTGTTTTCTACCAATCGGCGACATAAATTTAATCTAATATTTTCGAAGGCAACAATCGAAAGATTACACAATTCTGCTAAAAGACTATTGGAAGACATTAATTTTTCATCGCATTAGAAACGAAATGCAATCATTCTTCATTCAAAATTTGCACTTGTCACAACATGACTTTATAGCCATCGACGAGATTTTAAAATGAATAATCGATGCTCTATGGAAGGAAGGATTAAAAAGTTATCGATTGTATATCTCATCATCATCATCAAACAGAAAAAATTATAATTTACCTTTCCACTCGACTCTATTGAATCCGAATGGAGGACTGAAATGTTATCGACACGTAAAAATCATTTTCTTGATTTATAAAAAAATTGAAAATAAAGAGGGAAAAACATGTTGGTAGGCAATTCTGTTTTAGTTGTAGCTCCAGGACTATTAGATGAATGTGCATTGTTTTTGGTTAGTTATATAGTTGTCTGTCAAAAAAAAACAATTGACAGTCTTTTTGTTATTCTGGTAATAAATCATGTTACTAAACTGCTGTGCACTCATTAATCTGTAAACAAAACACTGTGACGTAACCCAGTTATAGGTTAATCGTACTAATGTACAACTGTACGAGTGTTTTTTAAATCTCAATATTTCCTCCATATTTTAATGAATAAAGAAAATTATGAAAACGTGTCGAGAGATTCTCGATCCTCCATCAAACGTACTCAAGAGTATGCAAATTCCTAATTGTAATAAGATGTTTTGAATTCATATCGAAAACGTTAGCTTTCAACATTCGTGGTCGATAGTTAACTTGGTAACACAATAAATGTCATTTATTAGGTATATGAAAATCTTTATTATTCAGATAGCACAGGTCTTGCAAAAATAAATATTTTTTCAATTCCTAATGTTCTGCATTGTAACATAGTTTGCAAATTATTATACTGCCAAGAATTGGTAAAATGAGTTGTCTGTCCGATTCGCAAAACTTTTGCTTTTTTTTGGTAGAGTACAAATACGAAAATATTTTTCTTTTGATTGTAGCCTCATTTCCGTGTTGTAGACGAGGTGGCAAATTAATGAAAACATTGTATGTCAGGACATCCCCACTTGCAACCATTATTGGAAAATTTTGAAATAATTCCGATAATTATGTCAATAAAAAAAAATCAATTAAATGAAAAAATATGTTTACCGTTTGACGCAAGAGATTGCAAATTGGAACTCTTGTCAAGAACATAATTTCAGTTATTTTTTCGAGTTTGAAGAACTTTTGGAATTTTCATCGAAAAATTAGGACTAACAACAATTTTTTTTCGATAAAACAGACATTTCCGTTTTGTTTGAGTGGTTGCAAATTAATCAGATGATGTTAATTGCTATTTATCAAAACTTTGTTGTGTAGTTATTTGTGAAGGAATGATATTGTCACAAAAAGACGACGGGTGTTTAAAGAAACTACGTCGAACGGTTCACAAGAAATGAGTTATCGATCCCTCTTTGGGAATACGTCTTTGTTTGTTTAAATAGCAGGAATTCCAAGAACTTTCTTTGAACAGCTTCCACAGATTCAATTTCAGAGTTATATATGGGATACCATATCAATGCCCCATATTCAAGTTTCAATTCAATTTAATTCAATTTCTTTATTTCCAATCAGACTTATACATACATAAGTATAAGATATTGTCAGGTCAATTTTATTTGACAAACAATAATTACAGAATACAAATATATAATAGTATAGTTTGGACCTCACATACGCATAGAACAATCATCCTATTGGCTGATGATACAACTTTTGCAGAGAAAATGTGAATTATGATAATGATAATGATTATTATCATAATAAAAGTGTAATGGTATTCCATTGCTCATACCTAAAAGATTCAATTAGCCAACGAAACGACTCGAAAATTGCAATTTCCGTTTTTATGAACGCCCTACTATTCATTAATTTATCGGTTTGATCACCACGTCTAATTAGCGTATTTACTAGTGACTATTGCGATCCATCATGCGTTTCTTTGAACGTGCATTATAATTATAGTCGGTAAGATAATATTTCTCCATACAATTTAGAATCACCGCGTGCATATCTCCGATTGGCGAGTTTTGACGCATTCGAAACCATTAACTTCAAGAAATAATTGATTTATGACAGAGTCTTATGAGATTATTGCAGTTGTTATGAGATGGAGTTTTTCCACCTGTTATGATCTCACTCAGGAAGGGTTATATGGTAGTATTGAGTATTACTGCCGTTCCTAGAATACCTTTCAATAAGATCACACATGAAGAAAATTTTATATTCGGGGCAGAAAACTCATATCTTGAATTATAACCCAGTAAAATGGTAGCGAAAAAACCCTCTCGTGGACAAAATTCAAGTAGTCGGTTTCTTTGCGGTTGTAGGTGTTTTTTGGGGTGCTGAATCCAAATTTGAAGTTTGCCGACAAAATTTCCTGGTGCGTTCCGAGATATTCGCAAAAAACCGCCTAATTTTCGAACCATATTCAGTGTTTTGCCCGTAACTTTAATACTATGCATTTTATCGAGGGTAATATATATATATATATATATATATATATATATATATATAATACAGGGTGGGGCACCCCATACGACACGGTCCCTGTAAACCAAACCATTAATTTTTTCGGGAATTTCTCCATTTCATTATATGTATTTGATTTAACTCTGGCTCATTTATCCAAAACTCAAAGAAAATATATTTTAATTATGATTGCGGTAATAAAACAAGAACTCAAAAGGAAGTCTGTGAAATGTTTAATAATAAATACCCTGTTCGACACGTCTCACAGTCTACAGTTTGCAAAATAGAAACAAAATTTCGTGAAACTGGACATGTAAAAACTGTTAGCGATTGAGGAAAATCCGCATATGAAAAGTAGACAACTTGCCGCCGACAATGATGTAAGTAAATCATCGATATTGTGAGATTAAGGCTGCAAAAGGAAATTATTTTGGAGCTACAGGGTGGCTCAAAAAAGTGTGACATATCAAAGTTGTGTTTTTTTAAATGGAACACCCTGTATTTCGTTACACTTTTGAATAGGTCATCAATTCCGTAGGACTAGAAGTGTAGCTTATGAAAAGGCAAATAGACCAAAACCTATCATTGGAAATGAAGAAAATGAATTTCTTATTATGGGATCAATCATAGAAAACCCTCATACGAGTCAACGTAAGATCGAGAAAGATACAGGGATAAGCAGACGGAGCATTTCTAGGGTATTAAAAAAATACAAATTTCACCCGTACCGCATTTAGATGCACCAGGAATTATATGAAATAGACTTCCATCGACGAATCGAGTTTTGTCTATGGGTTCTGGTCAAGTTTAGTGGGGATCAACATTTTTTGGATTCCATTTTATTTTCTGATGAATCTACTTTTCATAACAATGGCTTAGTGAACAGACACAACTTCCATTATTATAGTGATGTGAATCCTCATTTTTTCCGCACTCTTGCATTACCAGAATAGATGGTCTGTTAACGTGTGGGGAGGAATTATAGGTACACAAGTTATAGGACCATACTTTTTTTATGGAAACTTGAATGGTCAAACATTTTTACAATTTTTACGAGATGATCTGCCTGAGCTTCTGGAGACAACGGATGTGGTTACAATTGGATGGAGCTCCGGCACATTTCAAATTCAGTGTCAGACAGTTTTTGAATATGTGATTTCCGAATAAATGGATTGGTAGGGGAGGACCACAAAATTGGCCAGCGAGATCACCAGATTTGACTTGCCTCGATTTTTTCCTATGGGGATACTTGAAGAATGAGGTTTACGACACTCCTCCAACCACACTGGAAAATATGAAGGAGAGAATAAGGGCTGCTTTTCGAAGAGTGACGCCTCAAATGTTATTAAATGTTAAGAAGTCTTTCATAGAGAGAGTGGCTCTTTGTATTCAACAGGATGGTCGTCATTTCGAGCACCTACTTTGAATTAAATACATTTGTGTTTCATATTTTGTTGTTGTTTCAGTTGAATAATAAAAAAAAATTGTATAGTCTGTTTAATGAACTACTGTCAGAATATGAATGTAAATGATAACTTCATTTTAGTGAATAAATATTTTGATAGTGAAGTATAACAACGTCAATGGAATTCTGTGAGCAAATAAATAAATGTCGTTTCAAAGAATGCATTGAAATAAGAACTACTATTTGAAAAAGCCAATATCTGAAAAACTATTTAGGTTAGGTATAGGGAACCCCAATATGGAATGAAAGATAATTGAATTTTATATTGTTCAGACCAAAAAAATACAGGGTGTTCTATTTGAAATAACAAAGTTATCTTTGTCCGAAATTCTAAAAAAGTGACAATGATTTTTGAACATGCTGTATAATATTGAGAAACGGGTTTTATCGAAATCAATAGCCCAAAAGCTCTTTTATGCTTGGTCAGAATTCGAAGGGATGATTTCTATACATTTCGATGTTATTTAGTTTCCAATTGTACCTAGCATTTTCATAAAAAAATCAATAACTCGAGAACGGTTCTAGTTAGGTACATAGTACCTTATATGAAATCATATTATTTTGTCCTGACCTATTCAAAAGTGTTACAAATACAGGGTGTTCCATTTAAAAAAACAAAATGATATTTGATGAGAATATGTCCCGAATCGCATTTGAAACTGGATAAAATTATTCCAAGTTCTGCCAACTTGAAATAATGAATAAAAATGATGGTGATTTTAATGTAAGTGTGCTTTCGTGTTGGTTTCTGGGGGGTGTAAAATATGTTTTTCGGGTTGTATTTGTGTGGTGTTGTTATATGGAAAAATAAAAAAAGTTTAATTTGAAAAATAAATTTTGAGGCCGCTGGGGCTCGAACTGCCGACCTCTGGCTTCGCAGTCAGACGCAATGCAATGCAATAAAGGTTTATTCATTTTTCAATAATTACAGTGTTATTCCTAACTAGCCCTATCTAATATATATACATATTTATAAATATACAGATTTGGATATTTCCACGGAAATTCCCAATCCGCAGAGAATCAATTATTTGATTAATACTAGGTAAGAGTTAAAAATTAGTACAAAGCAAATTTTACCTACATATGTCTCCAAATTATTGGGCAAAATGTCTTGTAGTCCAATTCTCGACTTTAATTTACTTCATTTCTATCCCCATGACGGTAAAATTGACCTTTGCCAAATTGGGCACCGACATATTCGAAGGTCGAAATGATGTAAATTTCACTTCTAATGTTTATTGAGATATACATGTACACGCATAACCTTATATTTTCGTAATGCTCAACTACGATATAATATTGTTACGAACACCGTGCGCCACTGCCACTCTCCAGACGGAATTCCAAGAAGTGGCGTGACGTAACGCTGGGCTTTCCTACCAAACGATCGCGATTTTTTAAAGGATCTAGAAACAGGAAGGTTCAAGAAAATTCGAGTGAGAATAACTTCCTATATTGAAGGATGAGTGGGTCGCGGTAACAGTTAGTTGGTTATAGGACAATCAGTTTTGAAGAAAGATTGATTCAGATTAGTAGTATAGTGTCGCGAGCGGTATTTTGGACAGTGAATTGTGATTGATTTAATTGTCAGAGTGTATTATTGTGTTGTATTTGTGAAGTGTAAATGAACGGACGATAATTAGTCGAGTATTTTAATAGAGACGAACCCCAGTTTCCTAACAATCATTTGAAATACAAACTTTGTATTAGTACACTTTTCTAGGACAACCAATAAACTGTTAAAATATTTTGATAGGAGCTATAAATGACCACTGCGCAGTTCGTAGGACCCCGTATATTGTCGAATGAATTCAAACAAAGAAATATAAGCTTCTCGAAATACAAACCACCCACAACACCAACAATCTCCATACGATTTATAGCTGATCATAAAAAACAAACAGGACACCAATTCGTCGAAAACATTTGAGCTCTTTATCTCCATGCTCGTTTTATTCTTCACGTAAACCATTGAAATACGAAAATATCCGCTTCAAAAATCGTTTCAGTCCTCAGATTACAACACCCTGTGGTGCCTTCACCTGTACGTCGCAGGTGCAGAACAAACATAATAGTTGAAAACCAGTCCCGAGGAGTATGTTTATCGCCTTCATCCAAATACATCTGCATTCATTTATTTAAGGTTTTTCGATAGTACAGAATGTCTCCAGGGTGAAAATATGGGGCGTTTCACCAGCTTAGTGAATTTAGATGTGACAAGTTATCAGGGGCGTTCCGAGCAATCCAATTTAGGGAGATGTGTGACTATAAATATAAAATACCATCATGTGTACAGGGTGTTTCATAATTGAATGCTGATCCTAAAGGGCGATAATCCTTGGATGATTTTAAGAAAAATTCTTCATATGAACATAGGTCATATTTCTGAGATACAGGATGTTGAAATTTAACAAAAAAATCAGTTCTTCCCCAATATCTCTTAAACCGCTTTGGCTTTTTTTTCCATTTTGGTACATGCAAAGTACGCATAAAAATAATTTTTTCCATGATAAAGGATTTCTTAATTTTCATCAGTGTTAAAACATGCCCTGCCATATTTTTGATCAAAATAATGATACTCCACTGTCTTTTTTTCCAAATAAATATCATTTTTGTAATTGTCCTCTATCTTCTCATAAAAATGGTATCTTGCCTTTTTTTTTTGTCCGGCGAACGGTTTTTGAGTTAGAAAATAAAATGCATTGATTTGCTTGTCCCTATGCGAAATCAGCCGTAGAAGAGTAGTAGGATTATCTTGTGGGCTAGAAACATCTAGTATGCTAAGAACACATTTCGTTGTTTTCAACTTAAACAATTTTGACACTTCTTTAGCTGGGTACTGATACGTAATATTATTTACGTTATAAAAACTTGTTTATTAAAAAAAAAGGTAAATTTTACAAATACCGAATTAGCAGACGTGCATTACTTGTATGGGCTTGCTAACGGGAACGCATATGAAGCCAGGCGACTGTATCAAGAGCGCTTCCCAAATAGAACGGTTATATGAAACAGGAAGTTTTGAGCCAAATCATCACTTGAAAGGGGCACATCGGACTGCAAGAACTCCAGCAATTGAGGTAGCTGTTTTGAATTCAGTTGAAGAAAATCCTGAAATAAGTACTAGGTGTGTTGCTGATAATTTGAATATCGCCCATATTCTAGTATGGAGGATTCTTCATGATTATTTATTATATCCCTATCACATTCAACGGGTCAGGCTCTACTTCCTCGAGACTTTCAATTGCGAGGGAATTTCTGCCAATGGTTTCTCCAAAAAGTTATCGAAAATCCTTCATTTGACAGGGAAATTTTATTCACGGACGAAGCTAGTTTTACTAAAAACAGGATCAGAAATTTTCATTCATCAGTTTTGGGCCGCGGAAAATGCGCATGCACTCGTGGAATCTCATCACTAGGAGCAGTTCTCATTAAATGTCTGGGCTGGAATTATTGGAGATTACTTAATTGGGCCTTTTTTTTACCACGCAGGTTAAATGGACATAATTATCACCGATTTCTTGAAGATAATTTGCCAATTCTGTTGTAAGATGTTCCTATTTTAATGCGAAATCCCATGTGGTTTATGCACGATGGTGCACCTGCTCACTTTCATAATCGCTGGATAGGTCGTGGGGGAACAGAGTCATGGCCAGCTAGATCCCCAGACTTAAACAGTCTTGATTATTTTCTTTGGGACATCTTAAGACTTTGGTGTACAGTCAACCAATTCTAACTGAGGAGGAATTGCGAAATCGCGTAATAGTTTCCTGTGAAGCAATAAGGAATACTCCAGGAATTTTCCAAAGAGTACACGAGTCAATGACAAGGAGGGCTGAAGCGTGCATACTTGCAGGAATCGGACATTTTGAACAGTTAATTTGATTTTGGTATTTTTTGTTCATAATAGTTGTGTTTAAAAATAAAAATTGTATTTTTATGCGTACTTATTTTAAAAACTAAATAATAGTTACCATACAATTATGAAAATCTTGCCTAGATGCTTTGGTTACTACAATTGTGAAATTAAGACTAAGAGAAAAAATCGACTAGGGACAAGCAAATGAATGTATTTTATTTTCTAAATCGAAAACAGTCCGCCGGACGAAAGAAAGGCAAGAAACCATTTTTATGAGAAGATAGAGGACAATTACAAAAATAATATTTATTTGGAAAAAAGACAGTGGCGTATCATTATTTTGATCAAAAATATGCCAGTGCATGAAAATTAAGAAATCCTTTATCATGGAAAAATGTATTTTTATGCGTACTTTGCATGTGCCAAAGTTGAAGAAAAAAGCCAAAGCGGTTTCAGAGATATTGGGGAAAAACTGATTTTTTTGTTAAATTTCAACATCCTGTATCTTAGAAATAAAGCGGTTGCGGACATATGTTTATATGAAGATTTTTTTTTAATCATCCAAGGATTATGGCCTTTTAGGATCAGCATTCAATTAGGATATACCCTCTCTAGTTTCTTGAATAAATTCCCCTTTGTATACACTACTTATAGGTAAATAGGTATTGAAGGAAACAAAAAGAAATTGAGAAGATACATAGTTGAAAATCAAATATATATATATATATATATATATATATATATAATAAAAATCAATCTCCATTCTCTGTAAGCACAAAACGTGAGAACGGCTCGACCGATTTGGCTATTTTTTTTTTAATGCTCGTAATAGCCCGAGGATGGTTGATACGGAAATTAGGAAAGTTGCTTGGAAATACGGGATAACGGGATAATGGGATAACGGAAAAACGTGATAACGGGAAAACGTGATAACAGGAAAACGGGAAAACGGAATAATGGGATAACGAGATAATGGGATGACGAGATAACGGGAGAAAGCGGTAACGGGAAATCGGGATAATGGGAAAACTGGATAACGGGATAACTGAAAAATGAGAAAACGGGTTAACGGTATAACTCGGTAACGGAAAAACGAAAAAACACGATAACGGGAAGCGGACAGAGTCAAAGTCATAACCTAGATAGAACAACGCAAAAAATATAGGAAAAAATAAATTCTACGCGGACGAGAGTTTTCAGGAATAAAAATTTAGGGAATATAGAAATTTGGACAGGACAACGTCTGTCAGCTAGTACTGAATAAAACAATTGCAATCTGTGATATATGTTTAAATGGTCGATTTTTTCATTGGAGTAGAATATTGTTATAGTTACTAATGTTAGAAATATTGATTGATAATTGTTATATACTTTATACGTCTGCCATCAAAGTTATTCCACAAATTCATCCATTTTATTAATACTCTCCAAAGTGGATTAATACATTACACAATCAACTATTGCGAATTGCAAATCTGAGTGTACTATCAAAAGATTAAAAAAATAAATGTACAACTCGAGTAGATCTATCGGTGATAAAAAATATTGTTTCTTATATTGAAATTTATATTATTTCAAAGTAACTGGAAAAAAAAAATTAATTAAAAAATCTATTAAAATTGTGTAAAAAATCTAAATTAATCTTTTCTCTGAATACAAGAGTGAAAGAAGTTTCTTTAATATTGATTTCAATACCAAAAGAACCGATGACGCAGCCAGTGAGAAAGGTAGATTTCACCATTAATTGCAATGTATGTGGATTCGCCAATGTCAACCCCCTTAACACACGCCAATGCATAATTAACTGCTGACAAATTGTTCGTTTGTCAGCTACTTTTCTCAAATTCTCCAAAGAAAGAAAACTATGAGTTGGGTGAGTTGAAGAGATGAATTTTCGCAACTGAGACGACCGAACGCACTTCATATGTGTTGGAACATACGGGGCATTAAAAAATTATGCATTTATTGAAAACTATCAATAGTATTTAACAACGAATTTATCCTTTTGTGCACATCCTAGAGAAAAAACTTCAGATGAAAATTGTGGGACTCAAAAAGCTCTTTCAAATACCGATATTGCTATAAAATTAGAAATTGGAGCATTTTTTCAAGGACTCAACTTCCAACTTCGAGATATCGGGACATAGTTTTTTTTTGTGTCTCAATACGAGGTAGCTTTGAGAATGTTTGTTGTGAAACAAGGACATTTCAGTCAATCCAATTCGGGTTGACCACCTGTAGACCGGTTTCGGGGTTTTTGCCCCTCATCAGTACAGGGTAAGGTCATGCAGACACCAACTAATGTCTGCGAACTCGAATGATTGATTCAAATATCTCAATTCTACTTGTATGTATGTATGTGTTTTTTAAATTTTTTTTACGAAATATTAATATTTTCCTTCATTCCGAACATTTTCGACCCTGGAGCTTCATGTGGGACATCCTGAATATGATTCATAAGATTGGTTGAACATTGGCGATCACCCAATATACACAGATACCGAACATGTTCCGCAATTTGGTTTCTGAGAGGGATTATCAAAACGACTTTATGAACAATCTTTTTTATCGCAGTCCTTTTCTGCTGTTTCTATATCAAACAGCCTGTGATTGAAAATTTCCTATCCTGAATGAACTGAAAAAAAAGTTCTCGCATCGAATCTTTATCAATCGATGATTATGAAAAGCAAACTGTTTACCTCCATCATTCCCCAACAATAAATATCCTTTCTCTGTAAAATCCGTATCAACGGCCACCCACGATTTCGATTCTTTTGATGTTAACGAGCCCGTTTTAATTCGAATTGAATGAAAATGAGCGGCAAAGTTTTATTTACGGAACGCGATGACGTTCAGAAATGAAAACAAACATTTCCGTTGGAGGCTGAATGATGGCGTGCAGGCGCTTTTTATATTTTTGTTCGGTGTTGATACCATAAAACAGATGGGGGTATACGAATTGAGGAAACGTGAATGGAAGGTTGCAAGTGAAACATATTGTGAATATAACATTGGATATGTAAATTGAGACACACAACCGCATGTTTTATCAATTTCACATTCAAGAAATGTCAAATTCGTTACATCACCTGCGCTCAACAATCAATTGTTATTATTAAAATTCCAAATAAAATGCAAATAAAGGAAAAATTATCTCTTGGGATATTGAACTCCCCTTCAACGGGTATTTTTCTAAATTAACAATTGTCCCAAATAAACAAATTGGTGAACAAACGATCTTTCTCACAGGATTGCATAGTTCTCATCCCACCAACGCCACCGTAAATACGGTGACACAACGCTTTGTGTAGCCATCTGTCAACAAGAACTGCCGAGCAAAGACAAAGACAAGATAAACCGGCACGTGGTACGACGCCCATAGGGGTGTTCATGCTACCTTCAGCCAGATTCGATCATGTGCACATGGATATAGTGATAATGCCATTGCTTGATGGATATCGCTACTGTATCATAATGGTCGATCCGATGGTCCGGAGCCATACCTCTACGCGACCAAGAGACAACAACTGTAGCTGCAGCAATTTACAACCACTGGATTTGTCGGTTCGACAGCTACTCAGGGTTACCACCATCAATCCATTGGGGACTCTCAAAAAACCCAACGGTAATCACACCAACACTGGGAAGGAAACTATAGAACTCTTGCTCCATACACACTTCCCAGGATCCACTGTCACCACAAACCAGAACCACAGATATGAAATCTCTGCAAACCTTCATTTGAGGGACAAAAAGTCAGACTGGGAAGTGGCTAAACGAACGGTAACACTTAAAAGTAGTGTGGGCAATAAACTCTTTCAAGCCTTAAAAGTCTCCTGGCCCAGATGGAGTATTTCCCATACTACTTCAGAGCGGAGTTGAATATCTAGCACCAGAACTGTGCAGACTGTACAGGCTGAGCCTAGCATTGTGATGACTACCTCAAACCTGGAAAACTGTAAACGTGGTCTTTATTCCAAAACCTGGACGGGACTCATACGACCAGGCAAAGGCATACAGACCAATTCATTTCTTCTGAAAGGCTTAGTAAACTAATAGATAGAGACATAAGGGAAACCGCTCTTAGAGAGCGGCCTTTACATCAAAACCAACATGCCTATCTAACAGGAAAATCATGCGAGACAGCACTTCATCAGCTTGTTTCAAGGCTTGAAGAGTCTCTAGCAAACAAAGAAATGGAAGGAGCCTTCGACAACACCTCCTTTGAAAGTATGGTCTCTGCGGCCACTCGAAGAGGCATTGATATTTCCAGAGGTACCCCACTGTGGGACATGGTTGTAGATGAACTGCTAATTTCTCTGAATAACCAAGGGTATTACTCTCAAGGGTATGCAGATGACTTGGTCATCCTCATCAAAGGAAAGAATACTCGAACAACCTCAGAGCTAATGCAAAATGCACTGAGGACAGTAGAGGAATGGTGCAACAGAGAGAGCCTAAGGGCAAATCCGAACAAAACAACACTAATTCCCTTCACCCGGAGAAGAAATATGGGAGATCTCAAACCTTCCAGACTATTCGGCGAAACATAACAAGAAGTAGAGCAGGTGAAATATCTAGGGCTGATTCTTGACAAGAAACTAACCTGGAACCCGCATCTTCAACATGTAACCAATAAAAGCCAGATAACCTTCATGATGTGCAGGAGAGCTTTTGGAAAAACCTGGGGCTCAAACCGAAAGCCATGCACTGGCTCTACACAGCGGTAATAAGACCAAGAGTAACTTATGGCTCACTCTTATGGTGGCCAAAAACAAATGAAAGACAGGCAAAAACCAACCTTGGGAAAATCCATAGGCTTGCCTGTCTCTGCATCACGGGTGCAATGAATAGCACTCCAACAGCTGCAATGGAAATCGTTCTAAACCTCGAACCCCTTGACTTACATGTCATTGAAAGGCCAGGATGAGTGCATACAGACTGAAACAAACAAAAAAACTGGAGAATCCGAGCAACTGGACACACCAGAATCACTCATGTAATCAATATCGACAAACTCGAAATGATTTCAGACTACATGCAACCCCTATACTCATTCGAAAAACCATTCGAAATACGATGGGCCCCGAGTATAGAATCACAATCAACTGCGGACATAGTCTGGTATACAGACGGTTCAAAGACAGTTGAAGGAACGGGAGCAGGAATACATGGGGTAAGGCCAAGAAGGGACTACATAATACCACTTGGCAAATGCTCCACGATATTCCAAGCTGGAACACATGCTATTATGGTATGCATTCAGAAGAATCTAGAAAGTGGTTATAGGAAAAAACACATCTACATTCTATCTGACAGTCAAAGTGCTATCAAAGCCCTCAACTTTATACAGATAAAGTCTAAACTGGTCTGGGAGTGCCTCCAGAACCTCATCTAGCTGGCAAAACACAACAAGGTCACCTTGATGTGGGTGCCAGGTCATAGAGGCATTGAAGGCAACGTAATAGCGGACCAGCTGAAACGATATTCACAGGGCCAGAACCTATGCATGGGACTAGCAAAAACCGATGCAGGACCCTGATCGATAAGTGGATAAAAAGAAGACACCAACAATATTGGGATCAAACTGTCGGGCAAATACACTGCAAAGTCATGGTAGGGCACGCAAAGCGGACCCTGACGGTTGACCTTCTGAACCGGAATAGAACGAAGGCACGTATAATAGTAGGTCTGTTGACTGGACACTGCGGCCTAAGAAAACACATAAACACCATGGGAGTACGCATGGAAACCGTGGAGTGTAGGCTATGCGATGAAGAGGAGGAAACAGTATCTTCGACTGTAGTAGAAGTAGACTAAGTAGAAGGCGACACAGAACCTTTGGAGAGATCAGCCCGGAAACAGGCATGAATCCGAAGAACCTTATTGACAGGTTACTAAACCTAATTAAAGGCACAAACCTGTTTGAATGAGGAACCACTGACGACAGAGTGATACAATAGACCCCAGCTGGTCGCAGTGTCAAGGGAAGCTAAGTGTCAACCCTGTCTCTGGCTCGTCAGTTTTTAACCAACCAGGGTTAAGGATCAAGGCTGTTCAAGCATTTGAACCGATTGACTCACCTGCGAACCACTGCATACCATCCAGCAGCGAATGGAATGATCGATAGATTCTGCCCTCAGCTGAAGGCAGCAATCAGATGTCACAACACTCAGCAGTGCACAAAGACTCTTCCTACAACCCCCCTAGATATTCGATCTGTCTGGAAAGAAGATCTGCAGTGTACGGCAGCAGAAATGCTTTACGGACAGATCATCCGGATTCCGGGTATGTCCATTTACAGTTGAGGAAATGATTAAAAATAACATATTAAAAATTTCCCAAGAGAGTCATAGTACTATTAACCTATATATTTAACGTTTAACGTTACACTATGACCAAGCTACTTTCCACCCCAATGGAGAGTCGCAGAAATCACCCTTTCTCTCAAATCAGGAAAAGATTCGAATTTATTGATATTATATACTCGTAGACCCATCAGCCTGTCAACATTCTCAAACAAACTTTCAGAATTTTGTTGATTCATTTTGGAATTTCATTTTGTTAAAAGACACTCCACGGCCAGACATGGTCAAGAAATATTCACAACACATCTTATCTAATCAGTGCACCTCAGCAAGGTGTGCTGAGACCAACCAAGATTTTACTGTTTACAGCTGACTTACAAACCGACACACATACACACATATTTGCAGTAGACACGGCTACCTTAGCAACACATATAAATTCCAACATTGGTGCAAAGATGAATTGACGAGGTACAAAAATTGACTACGACCTAGAAAATGAGACCCAAGAGACACTATGTGACAAACACATTGGAAAACACTGAATAGAAACAATTTTATTGGCTTCTCGAAAAATAAACTGAAGTGCATTTGAAAAACATACTACTTGCAAATAAGATTGCAGTAATGGAAGATGTGAAGTTTCTTGGTATATACCAAATGAAAAAATAAGATACCCAGATTCTAGAATGGTAATGTCATTAGAAATATATTATCCTACAACAATAAAATATTCTTCTAGATAAAAACCTGAGTAGTATTATTGGATAACAATTCTCACGTTATAGTTATTAATGACATCAATTTATTATTCTCGTTATCAACATTTTCGCTCATTTTGCAGATTGTAAATAGTAATAACGCTGTGAAAAAAGGCACCAAGGGATACCAATGGTTCCACAAAGTAAAAGAATCTGGATATAAAGGCTAAAAATTCAGAATTTAAATAATTTTCACCAAAACTCCACTGATGGCAGTGAGAATCTTTGTAATGTCAGCTACTAGGCGCATTTTTTACAACCATTCAACTGGTTTGAAGGTACATTTTCCAATTTCTTTCATTATTTCACAAGATCTATATTTCAATTTTACTAATTAATGACTTCAACCTATCGTACAGCATTTTTTATACCCTCCTCGACTTTTATTTTACTTTAACTGTTTGAAAGTGACAAATTGCGCAATTCACACAAAATAATTGTCGGGTCGAATTCATTATTATTTTGATCGACATTTATCAGTTACCAGTGTTTGTTATTTCACAACTACCTTGAATAGGATAGTAATTGCCCTGTCCATTAATCAGTTCCAAATAAATTATGCATTCAAAGTGGTTTACTGACGGATGCGAAGAAATAGCCAGCTTATTTTACTGGTGTGATGAGAGCCGCAGGCAAAGAAAAAATGCAATGAAGACCGTTACGAATTCTGCTTATTTGGATAAGTTTTTGTGATTAGTGATCCGTCAGTTAATATGACACGATTCTTCGAGTCGGTAATTTGATATCAAAACAACACGCACGACTTGGATGTTGAGATATTATTTTTTTCGTAGTATCAATGCTGGAGCCACGAATCTATTCGGCTAATATATGATCGGATTTTTTTAGACTGCTGGATGAAGTACTTTCGTCAGCGAGGGATTTTGTCCACCGGATGAAGTCGGATATTTGAGACACTTAGTCCGCCTGATAAAGCCCTTTGATTTGGTCCACAGGATTTAGTCCTCATATGAGCTCACAACCCGCCATACATATGCTGGTATTTTGAGTCCGCCGATTAAACAGATTTGGTCCGCGGAAGATTTTGTACCGAATTGAGTCGCCCATAAATGAGCTGATAAACTGATTTACTGAGACCATAGACACGTACATTTATTGTTACAAGCTTTTATTTAGTTTCACCTGTCCTGGTGTCTATCTGTCTGTAATAAAATCTTGCAAGTTAAATTTGAACCACTTCTAGTTTCCCGATAAACGTGAAATTTGGCAGGTGTTCATAGTTCCCGTGACAATGCATTATGGAATTTTTTTGTTGGAGAAAAAACAAAATGGCGGCTCTAAGATGGCGAAAAATTCACGAATGGCCGACGAGTTTTGAAATTATGGTCCGATTTGATTCAAAATTGGTATGTGGCGGATATTATGAATTTATTGTTATAATTCATAAATTTAAGATAGCGGCTCCAAGATGGTGGACAAGTTTTGTGATAATGAACCGTTTCTATTCAAAATTGGTATGTCGGAGTTTTTGGGGTCGGAGATTATGAATTTAGTCGAAAATTATTGATTTTTTGTCAGAATTCATAAATTGAAGATGGCAGCTCCAGGACGGCGAACGAGTTAATCTCTAGATGGTCTCCTCATTGAAGAACTAGATTGCTCAGAACTTACAGGAAAAAAGCCTCATAACGACGATGAATTAACAAAAATGCTTAGATTAAGGCGTACTAAAAAGCACAAAATAAAATAATTAATAAAAAAAGCTTTTTAACCCTTTGAGCCCGAATTTAATTTTTCTTTGAATACTGGTTCCACATTTATGTAGGTGACTTATTATGTGTACAATAGATGCCCCGTATAATTATTATCAATATTTATTTCGAAAATTTTACAAAAATATGTGGGTCCATTTGGTGACGTATATAAAACTGACACAGCCGTTTTGGCACAATCAATTGAAAATCATCCAGTATTTAATAACTATTTATTAACTATTTTCTTACACAAACCAAAATTTTCTAACTCAAGTGGTTAGCGAAAAAATGGTGTTGTGCTAGCTTAACTGTTAAGCTGGCACAACTATCTATAACTTTTTACCCAAAATAGGTATGGAATTGATTCAAACGCTCAATTTTCTAACTTTCGAATGGTATAAAAATAATTTGAAATCGAGCGAATTTGAATGTTTTACGAGGGCCGAATTCGCATGCGTTACCTAAAATTCTCGAAAATTCCTACTTGGAATTAAAAATGATATTTTTTAGCAAAAATCAACACATTTTCAGCGATTGCCAAGTATATGCGCGATGTATGATCAAGTATTTAACTGGACTACAACATTATTCAGTGATCCAGTTAAATACTTGATTATCCATCGCGCATATCTGTTTTATTTTGTGCTGGTCGACTGGAACTATATGCCTATAATCTTATTCCAGATCTGTATTATTGTTGTAAATGCCTTTTCGTCGATATACTTATTCCAGCACAATCGCTTGAAATAATAAGACTGTTGTTTTTTATTTTAAATAGTGATTCGAAATTTTCTATTGTCACGAAATGGCAAAATAATGATTTTAAAATGAGATTTCGTCAAAGTACTATTTGATAACTTCAGCACAATCGCTTGAAATGAATATAAAGTTGTGCAAAAATCTAGCAAGCGATTGTTTATCAATGACACAAATGTCAAATACTAGTCAAGTATTAGTGTTCATGTTTCATGAAATAAGCATTCCAAAAGATTATTTCGAAGAAAACGTGTGCTGTCACAAAGAAATTTAAATTTTTTCCAAAGGTTTTAATTTAGATAATCAAGCATATAAAGTATTTGTATTTTATTCTGAATAAACAAAAATAGTCCGATAAAGTGTTGCCATGACGACCGGCTTAGTCCGCTAAAGTAATATTTTGCTGACTATTTTCAGTATCCAAAGTAGGCATTTTGTGGAGCGTGTACAAAAAAATTATTGACGACTGAACTGCAACCCAAATATCTGAAATATATTCGAGGAGTAAAAAGCATATTGTAATATTTAAACTGTAATGAAATACTGAGAATGATATTTTGGTAATGAAAACAATATTAAAACTAGTAAGTATTTCTTGGAAATACTGACAAATATTGAAATATTTTAAATATATTGTAGATATTTTGATAGTGTGTAGTATGGAGTGGATATTTTTGGAATAAAAGTAATATTCAAAGTATGAAGTGGTATTTGTTGATACTGAATTACTGAAACTGATATTGAAATAATTTAAATATATTTAAGATATTTTGGTACTGAAGGTCGTATGGAAATATTTAATTGTCTGTTTGTACACCTATTTAAAGAGTTGTTTCCCCCTCGGCTGGGGCTAATAAATAGTAGGTTGACGAAAACGCATTTTGATTCATTATTTTGTCATTTTCCGGCTCTAAAAATCTTTCTCTTCGGATATTTCCCATCACGACTGTACTATTGTTGGAAAGTGCATAATAAAACTCTTAACTATATTCATTTCAAGCGATTGTGCTGGAGTTATCAAATAGTACTTTGACGAAATCTCATTTTGAAATCATTATTTTGCCATTTCGTGACAATAGAAAATTTCGAATCACTATTTAAAATAAAAAACAACAGTCTTATTATTTCAAGCGATTGTACTGGAAAAAGTATATCGACGAAAAGGCATTTACAACAATAATACAGATCTGGAATAAGACTATAGGCATATAGTTCCAGTCGACCAGCAGAAAATAAAAGAGATATGCGCGATGGATAATCAAGTATTTAACTGGATCACTGAATAATGTTGTAGTCCAGTTAAATACTTGATCATACATCGCGCATATACTGGGCAATCGCTGAAAATGTGTTGATTTTTGCTTAAAAATATCATTCTTAATTCCAAGTAGGAATTTTCGAGAATTTTAGGTACTGCATGCGAATTCGGCCCTCGTAAAACATTCAAATTCGCTCGAATTCAAATTATTTTTATACCATTCGAGAGCTTGTAAACAGTTAGAAAATTGAGCGTTTGAATCAATTCCATGCCTATTTTGGGTAAAAAGTTATAAATAGTTGTGCCAGCTTTAAGCTAGCACAACACGATTTTTTCGCTAACCACTTGAGTTAGAAAATTTTGGTTTGTGTTAGAAAATAGTTAATAATAGTTATTGAATACTGGATGATTTTCAATTGATTGTGCCAAAACGGCTGTGTCAGTTTTATAGACATAATTTGGTGACCACTAGGAACATGTGGACATTTTATTTATTAATATTAAAATTTTACATTTTATGGAATTTAACTTTTTTTTCAAACAGAGCCTGTGGAACTCGTTATCGGAGGGAATTTCACTTAGAAGGCTTCATCAGAGGTCAAATTTTTTAGATCATTTATCCGTTTTTCGCGTCCTCCTACAAAGAACAGAATTACAAAGATAAATTGTTGGTATTGTTTTACTTCCTTGTGGTTCCAATTGGAACCTCCTACTTTTCTCAACAAAATCAAATCAAAATTGCACAAAATCCAATCAAAGTATTTATCTACATTATTTACATACAAGTCGTGCGTATACAACGAGCAATGACCTGACATTATTTCCAAGAACGACATTACATCGATTTCAAAAATACTGCCACAAAAACAGGTAATAAGTCGTCTGACAGCTGATGAAATGGTTATTTAATCAACTATAGTGTATTAACGGTGGCCATTAATGATCATTTTAACGCTAGAGCGAAGCGAGCGCGTCTTCTGTTCTAGATCATTAATCGCCATTCTAATATACGAGTTGATTACAAAAAATTTCCGTCGACCTCGTTCCTGGGGTCAACGTGAAATTTTCGCTATATATTTGCTTCAACTAGGAGGAAACTTACAATATTTGGATTTTAATATACATAAATTTCACAGCATAAACATTTGAATAATATTCGAATTCGTGTATGTTTAGTTGTCTATACCACAATTATACATAAATGGACCAAATCGACCATTTACAGGTTAAAATGGTCGATTTCGGTGAATGTTTAGTTGCATATATCACAATTATGCATTAAAAGAGAAATTGAAGGTTAATAGGGGTCATTAATGATGGATTTCGCGTAGATTAAACAGACTCGTTAATACGAGGTCGCCGGAAATAGTTATTTGATCAACTATAGTGTATTAATAGTGGCGATTTTAGATATTTTAACGCGAGAGCGAAGTGAGCGCGTTAATGTTCAAGATTCTTATTCGCCATTTTAATATACAGTGTCATACATAAAGTACGCAACATATGGAAGTTTTTTTTATTAATAGATATAATGAAAATTTGACTTCGCAGTTAGTTTGTGCTTGAAAAATGAGTGGAAAACAGCCTCTTTCTTTTTGTCATGTGCTACTCTGAACCTGTCAAATTTGACATTCTTTTAAAAAATCCTAAAAAAATCAGTTTTTTTAGAAAATTTCGAAAAATGCCAAAGAAAAAAGTTGCTCGGTTTCCAATGTTATACCTTTGCTCCAAATTTGGACTCTCTACTGTCACTTTGACTTTTTTCAATTTTTTTTAATTTTTGGAATCTTTCGTTCTGCCGATTCGAACGAAACATGATTCAAATATCATAATTTTGATGAATACGAGACATCAATGTCATACATGCCTAGTAAATACCTACATTGGCCTGTTATCAGAAAAAAAAATGCACCTCCAGAAATTCGTCTTTGTTGTTGCAAAGTTCATCTAGTTTTTTCATTTCATTATGAAACGGATTCGGATTTTCAATGTATGGACGTTAATATGTCAGTAATCGAATGAACGATTCATTCTTATTACACTCGTATTTCTTTTTTTAATAGATTTTTATCCAGTTTTATTATTTTTCTGACCAATAAGTCAGTTACAAACAAACCCGAAATATCCTACTTTTCTGTAAACTAAACAATGACCTACAGTTTCATAACTATTCAAAAAAATTTCGTTCCATCGATTTGTACTAAACATGATATAAAATTTCGTGATTTCAAACAATACAATATGTCAGTAATCGAATAAACGGATTTCTCTTCATTCTTATTACACTCGTATTTCTTTTTTTAACAGATTTGTATCCCGTTAGCTGCAGATGAGTTCGAAATATTTTGATGTAGTTTACACCCAACAGTGTGACTGTTGGATGTAAACTGTTTGATGTAATGTAAAAAATAATAATTTTTCGCAACGTTTCTTGAATTAATTCCATAAATCTCATATTTTTTATTTTTACCATTGGATGTGTAAAAAACATTAAACCAAAATAACTATAACCAAATTCACAACAAAACATAGTAACATTCATTGATTTATCTAAATAATCTTATAAAGAACCCGAATTCATCATTCAGTATGCCGTCCTTCCCGTTCTATACAAATTATAGTCCTTTCATTCACAGACTTTGTGGCATTTTTAATAAATAGGAGATTTATATTAGCACAACCCTCCCGAATGGTATTCTCTAAATGTTCTCTGTTTGCAAATGGTCTGTGCTTATACACATTTTGTTTCAGATAACCCCACAGAAAAAAGTCCATTGGAGATAAGCCCGGTGATCTTGGTGGCCAATAATCTTCCCAATCTCGTCCTATCACTTTGCCCCTAAACATCTGACTGAGACACTGTTTCACTTCTACCGTTTGGTGGATCGGTGCCTCGTCAAGCGATACCACAAATTTCGTCAGAGGCAGATTATCCAAAACTTCAGACAACTGATTCATAATGAAATTTCTGTATATGTCTGCGATCAAATTTTCTCTAAAAAAATATGGTCCAATTATTTGGTTATGTAATAAACCACACCACACATTGGTCTTGAATAAATATTGGTCACGGCATTCTATTACAAAATTTGGATTATTGTTGGACCACCAGCGACAATTTTAGGAACTAACTGTCCCGTTCGACGTGAAAGTTGCCTCGTCTGTCCATAAAATCCTGTAGGGAAATGTGATATCATTTTCTCTCTCACCTTGGAACCAAAATGAAAATCCTGCTCGAATATCGAAATCTCTTTCTTTAAGAGTGTGTATACCTTGTTGGATTATGTGGTTTCTTGAAACGATTGTCCACAGAGCCAGTTTCTTTGAATGTTTTCAATATCCTTCCCACGGTACTAAAGTGAATATTTCTTCCTGGATGCCGGTGATTGAAAATACTAACAACATCTGGATAATGGCACATTCTCACCACATAAGAGAACGATTTCCACTTTGTCTTGTGTGGATAACATTGTACATAAAACTTATTTGTGAATTATAAATGTAGGAAAATCTGTACACAAAACAACTCGATTTATTAAACGCAATTATTTGACATTAACCAAAACTAAAAATTTGTTTCAAAAGCCTACTAAGGGAAAATTTTATTTCGATTCGATCAATTGTACTATTTTCTTCTCGGGATGTTGCATTAGTCTTGTATTGTTTAAAATCACGAAATTGTATATCATGTTTAGTACAAATCGCTAGAACGAGAGTCTTTTGAATAGTTATGAAACTGTAGGTCATTGTTTAGTTTACAGAAAAGTATGATATTTCGGGTTTGTTTGTAACTGAATTATTAAAAAAAGAAATACGAGTGTAATAAGAATGGAGAGAAATTCGTTTATTCGATTACTGACATATTGACGTCCATACTTCGAAAATCCTAATCAGTTTCACAATGAAATGAAAAAACTAGATGAACTTTGCAACAACAAAGACGAATTTCTGGAGGTGCATTTATTTTTTTTTCTGGTAACAGGCCAATGTGAGTATTTTCTGGGCAAGATATGATATTGAAGTCTCGTATTCATCAAAATTATGAAATATGAATCATGCTTCGTTCGAATCGGAAGAGCGAAAGATTCGAAAAATAAAAAAAATTGGAAAAAAGTCGAAGTGACAGTAGAAAGTCCAAATTTGGAAGAAAGGTATAAAATTGGAAACTGAGCAGCTTTTTCTTTGTCATTTTTTGAAATTTCTAAAAAAAACTGATTTCTTGAGGATTTTCGGAAAAAATGTCAAATTTGACAGGTTTAGAGTAGCACATGACAAAAGGAAAGAGGCTGTTTTTTACTCATTTATCAAGCACAAACTAACTGCGAAGTAAAATTTTCATTATACATCTTAATAAAAAAAACTTCCATATGTTGCAAACTTTATGTGTGACACTGTATGAGTTGATAACAAAAAAATTCCGTCGACCTCGTTCCTGAGGTCAACGTGAATTTTTTTATATCCCTTCGCTTCGACTAGGGGGAAACTTACAATATTTGTATTTTAAAATACATACATTTGACAGGGCGAAGGTAATATGATTTGACATTTGAATAGTATTAGTTGCCTATACCACAATGATGCATTAATAAATAAATCGACCATTAATAGGTTATTAATGGACAATTTTGGTGTATGTTTTGCTGCATATATCACAATCATGCATTAATAGATAAATTGAACGATCGGTTTCGTGTAGATTATTTTGATTATTCTGATTATTTTGATTATCATAACCCTAAATTCATTTGTCTGACCGAAACATGGTGTATGGCTGAAAATATTAGCTATTATAACTTTCCAAACTATTGCTTAACCAACTACTTCTGTAGAAAAAATAATAGGGGTGACGGCGTGAGCATATGGTCCAAATCCAATTTGAATGTTATACCTTTGGATCTCCACAAATTTTGTGACGAAAAAAAATATAGAAATAACAGGTTTATCATGGGAGTATTTGCCTGGTATAAAATATATAATACTAACTTGCTACCGATCTCCATCCGGTATTTTCGATATCTTTGCTACAAATCTAAATTCTCTATTAGACAATATTTTTAGCAAAAATGTATTTATAATTCTGAATGGTGACTTCTATCTGAATGCACTAGGAAAAAATGATGTAACAAAGTTTTCTAATCTACTGACATCGTATAATCTCAGTCCTAGGGTTATACCTGAAAATATATAGCAATAATTCAGACTACGACAAACATATAGTCCTGGACAACAACATATCAGATCACCGAACAATATTTTACTCCTTCAGTGTGAGAAATCCCGATATACCTGAAAATAACACCTTATATACTTCCAAGAGAATACTAAGTGATTCCAACATCAACAACTTCATAACAGAACTGAAAAATGAAACATGGGAAGACGTATATTCAGCAAAAAACGTTGAAACGAAATTCAACTTTAAAGGTTTAAATGTCCACGAAAAAGATAAAATCTTTAAAAATACTGAAAATGGGAAAGAATTGGTTAATGACAGCATCAAACAATCGAGCAAAAACTTAAAACACCTGTTTTATGCTCAAAAAAAAGATTCAAATTTGAAAGAAACATATAAAATCTCAAAAAGATAGCACAATGAGCTCGTTAAAATCACAAAAAGCCAATTTTATCACAACAAAATATATACCTCTTCCAACATTAATAAAACTACATGGAGTGTTATTTCTATGCTGAACGGAAGATCCTCCACGAATAAAAACATTTGTATTAAACTGAATGATGAAGAAACGGAGGACCCACAAATAATATCCGGAGCCTTCAATAACTTTTTCATACAGGCCCCTTATGATACCATCAATAAAATCAACACAAAAGGAAAATCTCCACGCACTTCTCAAAGAAGTATAGCTAACAGTATTTTTGTAAAAAATGTCACAGAGGAAGAAATTAGGGACATCATAAAATATAAAATAAAGAAAAAACATTCCTGCGGTCCTGATGAAATATCAGGTTATTTGATTACAAAAATTGCTGATTACATCATCGAACCCCTCACTCATATAATAAACATATCTTTCCAAGAGGGTATGTATCCAACCAGATTGAAGAACGCACTAGTCTCCCCGATTTTCAAAAAATCAGATCCGCATAATTTAGAAAATTACCGGCCAATCACAGTGCCTCCCGTACTCTCGAAAATGTTCGAATATTCTATGCTTTCTCAACTCTTTAACTTTTTAAACGTGAATAACTTACTTTATCCCGATCAACATGGTTTCCGTACAGGACATTCAACTATCAGTGCTATTAACTCTTTTTATGGAAACATTATACAATCTATTGAATCTGGACAAAATCCAACAGGAGTCTTCTGCGATCTTAGTCGAGCTTTCGACTGTGTAGTACACGAAAAATTGCTTGATAAACTTTATCTTAATGGAATAAGAGGTAAACCTTACGAATGGTTCAGTTCCTTTCTTGAAGGAAGAATCCAGCGGGTAAAAATCAATCACACCAACAATATTAAAACAATAACCCATGTCTCAAATCCACAACAAAATAACATTAGTGTTCCCCAAGGGTCCGTCCTAGCACCTATACTCTTCATAATTTATATAAATGAACTGCCAACTGTTCTGCCAAGAGCCTTCACCTGTTTGTATGCTGATGATGCTACCCTGCTTTTCTGTGATGAATCCGCAGTAGAACTTCAAAATAAAATAAACAACACAACTAATGCCCTACATAGTTGGCTGAGCAACAACTCTCTGTTTCTCAATACGTCAAAAACAAGTTTTACTACTTTTCATACCAGGCAAAACACCAATCCACCTTCCCTGGACCTGAACATATGCGGCACACCTATTGAACATAGTACATCCTCCAAATTCTTAGGTATCATAATCGACAACGATCTTAGCTTTAAATCACATTGCAAAAATCTGACTAGCTCTCTACACTCCAAATGCTACCAAATTAGAATCCTCAAACGCGTTTTGGATAAACCTAGTTTGCTCCTATTTTATCACGCCCATCAGGTACAATCAAGAATTTGCTACGCAATTACAATATGGGGGAGCTCCCCAGCAGCGAAAGACGTATTCATCGCACAAAAGCGAATAATACGTTGCCTTGCAAACGTCTCCCAGCAGACGTCATGTCGAGATCTTTTTAAGAAACTTGGAATTCTACCACTTCCTGGTCTTTTTATCTTAGAAGTCGTAACATATATTCACGCGAATAAAAAAACGTTTCCCACAAACAACCAATATCACAATTATGATACGAGGAAAAAAAACGACTTCCATTTACCTCCCTCACATCTCACCATTTCTCAAAAATCACTGAACGTGATAGGACTGAGATTATACAATGTACTTCCAAATGAGCTGAAAGTAATAGAACAGACGCATATTTTCAGAAAAAAAATCAAAGCATTTTTATTGGGCATTACTCCATACAACCTTGATGAATATTTTGAATATTTTTAATGTTTTATTTTATTTTATTGTTATAACAAACATTTTACCTGAAACATTTATAATTGTTCAGATATTTATAATATTTTTATCGATTTTGTGAGTTGATATCGTTGATGTGTGTCTCACTTTATCTATATTCAACTATGTATTGTATTTTATGAATAACTTTATTTATACATGTACCTTGTTTTGACCTGTCCTATAGCTTTATGAGCTCGCATTTGGATCAATAAACTATCTATTTATCTATCTATCTAGATTAAACAGACTCGTTAATACGAGGTCGCCGGAAAATAAAATTACAGATACATAGCGCGAGTTTATTTGGAATGCTGGTTGCCACCGCGGATAACAGATGGCTCTAGTGAATATACAGATGAGATCTAGTCCCAGCCTTTGCTTACTAGGACATACCCGGAAATTTATTAAAAGTGTGGTTTCACCATGGAACCCCCAGAACTCGAAGGGTTGAAAACAAGTTTTTATTCAAATGCGCTAAAAAGTGAAAAATAATTGTTTTGGATGTGCGATGTAGGTTATTCCGTGAGTTATAGATTCAAAAGCTTGTCGCTTTTGTATTCGAACTGAAAACTTTGCGCGACAAGCCTGAATCTGTAACTGACGGAATAACCTACGTCACACATCGAAAGCAATTATTTTTTACTTTTTAGCACATTTCAATAAAAGCTTGTCTTTAAAAAGGTGTTTTTTATTAATTATTTTATTTACAATCATCCTAGGAGTGAATTTCTAATTCGCGAATAAATAAAGACCCACTGTCCACATTAATTCCGGTTCATTAGTGTACTATGTTTTCCAGTTTTCCTACCTAAAAGCAATGATCGTAAAGCTATTCAACTAATGTGAAACGCCTGAAGAACACGAGGATAAATTGGAACAAAAAAGGAGTTCACACCACACCTATACCCAACGTACAATATACAGCGCGTATATAAATTACCGCCCCGTTGTAATTCCGAAACCGCAAACCTACTACTAAAATTACAGTGGTTATCGCGATTGTGTTTCTTACTACAAATGCGTCTCAATAACATGTCGCACTGGGACATCTGAAGTAGATTAGAGAGAAACACAACCTCGCATAAGACTCCACCCAAAAACTCTTGAAATATTTCGTAAAAATGCCATGTCCAAAGTTTTGACTTAAAAAATATCCATCAAAACCTAATCTTTTTGGAATGAATAAAGGTTGCTAACAAATAAAATGAAATCTACCGTGTAATTAATGGAATCATTTGTAACATAATCTTACAATCCCATTCTATTATTAGTGTAAGTATTGTGAAACTTTACAACCTTATGAAACAGTAAAGCAAGGAACGTATAATTTGGTATTCTCTTATTTACCTACCCACATATCTACATAAAATACAAACGAAAACTGGAATATTTTGATGGTATCCTTAATAAAAACTTTTTAACAAAAAATTAAACCGACGAAATACGGAACTGAAAAGTAAAAAATAAAATAAACCTTTTAAGTCTCAATAACTAAGCTCCTAAACTAATGTAAGTATAGTTTTCCCAATATCAATTGCAGAAGCATAAAAAAGTCTTGCGGCGAAATCCTGTGAGCAGCAGTGGCGGAGAACTAATTTTATTTAGATATTTTAAGATTTTAAAAATACTTCATAAATTATGAAAAATGAAAAAAAAATCAAAGACAAGCTTTTATTTATACAAATACATTAAGAAAGAAAAATAATTTATTTCATTGTTTGATGTAGGTTATTATTATATCCTAAAACGTATTTCGATCGGCACACACCAAGACCACAGACGCTACTGGTTTTTAATCTTTCAGAGCTATTAAAACACAAATATAACGCGTGATTTATGACCTCCCATCGTATAGACACACCTCCAAGCATTGTTGTCCGTTTTGATTGGCCCAGACGAATCGGTGACAGAAGTCACTCAAGTCCACGTTGACTATCGGTTCTTTTGATCTTCCCTTCGCCGACGGCGAATGTTTACGAGTAGTACACATTATTTTTCGTTCTGTTTCTTCGCGTATACGCTCGTGTTAGCGAAGTGAGTTTTTATTTGCTCCCTATAGAAACAGCTTCTGCAATTGATATTGGATGGACTATAATTAATTTTGAGTCGGCACCAAACAAACAAGCAAATGAATTAGGTAAGGCGGAAAATGATGGTATCGAATTACGCGGTGACATTCTGATAATTTTTTTGAAGTAATTTAATGATCTTCGTTAATTGTTCGTTTGGCGCCGACTCAAAATTAGTCACTTACAATAGTTTAGGAGCTTAGTTATTGAGACTAAGAAGGTTTATTTGATTTTTTACTTTTCAGTTCCGTATTTCGTCGGTTTAATTTTTTGTTAAAAAGTTTTTATTTTTCAATTTTTTGTGTCTGAAATCTACTAATTACTACCTAATTGTTTTTTGATTACTTCCGAAATACTTACTCACCCACCTTACTTCAACTATTACCAGTTAAATAATGATTATCTACTTCTACTAGTTGTTGTAATATAAATTATTTTTGTTGTTCTGGTTAGTTTATTTCATTACTTTGTATATCATTCCATCCTCTCATAGAATATAATGATTGTGACGGATGTAGGAGAACAAAAATAGTGACATTAGCGATCTGTCATTGTCAACTACATATGTGTGCCAATGTTCACAAGTGAAAAATCAAATATCCCCCATTTTTCTACCCGTAAGGATGGATAATTCCATTCGAAATCCAAATATGATCAACTATGAGGTATACCCTATCTTATAAAAAATAATCATCCAAATCGAAGTACCAGTTATGCCTGATAGAATCGGTTAACGGACCAGAATTCAGAGGGTGAGTGATCAATATCCTTCATTTTGCCACCCTTAGGGGTAGATTTCATCTTTTAAATTCAAATGGGTCCAACTTCGAAGTACACCCTATTCACTGAAAAAAGAATTATCGGAATCGGACGTCTCAGTAAAAAGTTATGCGTAATCATACATAGAAATATATATATATATATATATATATATATATATATATATATATATATATATATACGCGTCGAATAGAAAACCTCCTCCTTTTTGGTTTCGTCGGTTAAAAATTTGGCGAGCGTTGTGACGAAAACTCTGATATCGCTGAATTTTCGAGATTAAACAGTCTGTGTCATCATCATCAAATCAGGTTTATAACAATGGAAGAGTTTTCAAACCCGGTTACTGAAATAGTTATTTACCTAACAAAAGTGGTACTTTTCCGCACGTGACGGCAGATGACCGAACGATTGTGTAGTTTGAAAAATTATATATATTGAATGACTGAATAATAAAATATTCATTAAATGTTTTTGGTGCAATTGATGAACGACATTAACAACAAAACCATACAAGAAAAAAATCATTTGTATTTCCATAATTATTGTGGTTTATCAGTTTTTTTCCTTTAAAGGTGCATTTGCATTGATTTTCTCTTCATGATTTTTTTTACGTGCCTTCTTAAATCGTAGTAACGCTTGCACTCACTATACTCACGAGTAACGTTCACGTTCATTGTTTATTGAAATGCTTGAACTGGAAAAAACCAAACCAAACACTCCACACATAAATGATCGACGATTGTGTTACGAATGTTCTGACGTCAGCATATGGACTTCGTACCTCTGCACGGAATAGGATAAGGTTTTAACGTCTAGTGTGGCTGTCAGTCAGTTTACAGATAGCGTTTAGAGCGCAGTTTGAGCTGAATAGTGAATGCGTCATGTACTGTGGCGACCATTTTCAAAAATACAAAACGGAGAGTGATAACCAGATAATGTAGCGTCATGAGCGAAAAAGTTAGTTAATTGTAGTTCCGAAGAGAGGAAAGAAGGTCGGAAAGTTGCAGTGTCGCGTGCGGTATCTTGGAACTGTGATTGATTTATTTAGTTGTCAGAGTACATTGTTGTGTTGTTTTTGTGAAGTGTAATAAACGAACAATAATTAGTTCTGTATTTTAATAGTCGCGGACCCCAGTTTCGTAAAAACACTAAAGATTCAGTTGGGAAAAATACATTGGTCGCATGGTTATAGTCACCTACCACTGAAACTCGATATTTTTTACTTGTTCTAATGGTACAAAAGTGTATTCATCTGTTTTAAACTTTTCTCAAGTGTACGTTTTGCTCTGGGTCAGGTCATTGGCAAAAAGAAATCAAAAAGAAATATAAAATGGATTCTGAATTTCACTCCTTATATAGTACCACTCTTATGAATAATAATGGGATGTATTTAAATAAATGTATTCATTACTCAAAACGAGTTAGCGATCTATCTCTAACAGACATTAAGTCTTGTCGTAACTGCGTGTCAAGAGGTCTGAATCCAATGTTTATGTCTGTTAGTTGTTATGTCACCTTCAACACGAATGTCAATTTATGAGCTGGTAATCACATTAGCCTTTTTCAAAGTTTAATTATGTTGAACATACATTTCAAAACTAGCCAGTCCAAATAACTTGATTTTTCATGAAGTTGAGGAAAATACTGCGATTGCTTTGTGAAGGAAGACGTTCAAAAACGGCTCCAATTAGCCATTCTTGGAGGTGGGCGATATTTAAACCTCCTCGTGACACATCGAATCGAAGTTGAAGAACATTTAAAAGCGGCCGTATGGACAAAAATGTACTTTTGTAGGACTGCCTTTAAAAATGACGTTTTTAATTCATAGGTAAGTATGTGAAAAAGATGTCTAAAAACCCTGGTGCTTGGCGACACTTGGCCTACTTGATAATAGAGATCACTAGCGTTTCACATGACGCCAATTTCATTTCAGTTTTAATTCAGTAAACTCTAATAATAACAGACCACACATAGTATATTTATTTCCTCAGCTTTCTTTTTGAGGCGCACTGTTCGCAGGTTCTAATTTTAGCTTTGCTATTGGTAGAAAAATGACACCTACCAAATTTGACCAATAGCAAAGCTAGTAGAAGCCCCCGAATATTGCACAAAGAAAGCATCGTGTTGTTGTTTTTCGTATTTTGTACCCTTTGAGTTCGAAACTGAATGCTTACGTTTATAATAGTGAGTACTTATTTGAGTATTTCAATGTTAAACCACATTTATATTATTGTGGTGCAACTTGAAATCATTTCACCAGAAAATATGGTTCTTTTGACATCAGGCGGAGAATTGGAAATGAAATTGTCAGAAAATTTGAAATTAAATGCATACAATATGATAGACTATGAAAATATCATTACTAGTTCATTCTTAAAGATTTGTACTTGCCTTTGGTACTGAATACAGGTGTATATTCGAATCTGCGGCTTTAGACTGTCCACACAAAATGCAAAAGGGGCTCATTTTACAAAAAGTACCCTTATACACTACACTGCTTAAAATTTAACACTTCCTTACGCATTAATAAATGACGTAATTTTTGAAAGAACGAACTAAAAAATTTGAAATCAACGAGAAGACACCGACAAAATAGAAAATAATTTCAATAGATGCTGCAGATGTCAGAAATTAAGTTTGACATTAGGGGGATATAAAAAACATTTTGGACGGCGCCATCTACCACAGATATTGAAGCTCTATTGAAGCAACAGGTAGTGTCCCCTCGAAAATCTAAACAATATCGAATCAGTTCTAGCACCAGGGTTTTTAGACATCTTATATGTGAATTAAAAACTGACGTTTTCGCATAATGTGTCAAAATCACTTTAACACTAGTGCTAAAAATATTTTCAACAGTAGATATTCAATAGGGTGAAGTAGGGTAAGCGTAATCATGGGACAAGTGTAATCAGGCACTTCCTAAATTTTTTATTATCGTTTTTAATTTTTTTTATCTAAAATTTAAAAGTGCAACTAATTTTTGTTGAAAATGTTAGTTATTTATAGATCTCCCTGTAATTTCACTTGTTGTGCGAGTATCGATTGTAATTTTTCATTTCATATTGCTTAAACAAATAATTCAATAAGTTTGTGGTATTTTGCTTCCTTAGATCGTTTCCAACAAGGAATCGGATTCTGCTGCCAGATTTCGATTTGTATGCCAAAAAAAAGAAAAATAATAGTTATTACGTTTACCCCACCACAAAATATATATGGGGTAAGTGTAATCACAGAGATTGGGGTAAATATAATCAGTGATTACATTTGCCCCAGCCTAGAATTAAATTTTTTCCACTTCACTTCATTCAAAGAACATTTGAAAACTGCACAATCTGCCTCACAAGAAAATTATGATGAGCCAAGCATAAGCAAACAGCAAGGGGCAGGCTGAAACATCATCTTTGGAGCAGCAACCACTTCCAGAAGCAAAGCCCATCGCAGGACCAAGTAAAAAGAATGTGTCATTTGAAGATTTGTTGCTAGACACCGTAAGACAATCCCCCCGACCTCATGAGAAAGAGAAAAGAAAAAGAGTAGCTTCTGGAACTGAAATATTCTTCTGGAACTGAAATATATATAGCACTGGAAAATATAGAAAAAAGATAAAAGGCAGAGCAAGATAAAAAAGAAAAAAAAAATTGAATCAAGGAAAGCAAAAGATCTAGCAAAAAAAGAAAAGATTGAAACAAGAGAAAAGAAGCCCAAAAATATTATTCTATGAAATTCTTTTTATGAATAGGACGAAGCCCAATTTCTGAGCCACAGTGAGTCAGGAGAGGAAGATTTTGCAACCTATTTACAAAGGTTAGATGGAGGAGAGGAAGCCCAGAAACAAGACGAATTGTTACTCACTGACTCGACCTGATGTTAGAAATTGGCTTCTGGTCTCATTCAAAGGAAAGAAAAATAATTTTTTACTTTGGTCAAATAATAGCATTCGATGAAGAATCACAACCTTTGATTATGTTGACCTGAACATTGGCCTGAACAAATTGACCATCACTCAGTGTCTGCATCAGACATCAAGTTAGTTTTACCAGAACCAAATTTAGGACGAAGAGGGGAATTAATTTTTCCAGTATCCTTCGCTACATATAATGTAAAATAAAAGGAAAAAACTACATTGTACAATTTGTTATGTTCACTTATTTCAATAAACGTGTCTAAGACAAACATGCAAATTGTACTCATTCCACAAAAAATATTTTAACGTCCTTATGAATTGAGCTATTAGGCTAATTTTTTTTTTGGTGAAACTGCATCATTCATACTTTATTACAATTGCCCCAAATACTCTAGCATACGATGCATATGGAAATTACAAACCATGATTACATTTGCCCCGAATGCTGGGGTAAATGTAATCAGCGAACATAACTTATTATATTTGTTTATAAAAAATACACTATGCCTAGTAGAACAAAATAAATTACTTTGGTTTTTTAACAATTAGATATGTAGTATTACTGTAAAAAATCAGGAACGTATCCCTTTTGGGTACCTTGATATTATAATTTAAAGTGTAACTATCGTTTTTCTGATTACACTTACCCCACTTCACCCTACTATAAATATATTCAATAGTACAGTTACCTACCTACTTATTATTATTCATAAACATTAACATGTATTTGGCAGTTTGAACAATTGGTAATATTGATTCCCTGAGAAGTAACTGAAGAAGTATTCAATTCGCCAACTAATGACGGTGTTATAGAAGTGGGATAGCCAACTAATGCAGGTGCAGAGATAGAACTAGTACTTGTACCAGGAAACATTTTATCAGCACTTTTATTTTTATTCTCAATGGAATCCTCGATGTAACCCTCAGCTACGCATCCTCCATTGTAGTCAAATTTGCTCGTGAATTTGCTAACAAAGATGATGGAAGAATATGGCCGCTAAACTGCTGCAGATCTGGTAATTCGGCAATGATGATAGGCATCTTCCCAAAAGTATTTATTCCAACTGGTTAAACAGTGCGTTGGGCGTAATGCAGCATATTCACGCGGAAAAGATTCATGTAGTTTCCAGCGATACAAAAACTTCGTGTAATGTTGGTTTTGATGTCCGAAATATGAACTACTAATGAGTTTGTTGTTTCTTCAATGGCATCCACGCTCAATTTGCAGAGTTCTTCACGACGGCACGCTCCGAATAATCCAAAAATGGCTGCCCCTTTTATCATAAGATATTTGGAGCTTCATTGAAAAATCTGTCAAATTGTTCACTTGTCAGAATTTTCGATTTTTTTAGGTCGATATCCGACACTCTTTTGTTTCAAAAATGCTATCAAATCATGGTAACTGCTTATATCAACGTTTTTCTTGATTTTCAATCCATCTTTCATCAAAGAGAATTCAGATCACAGCGTTGATGACTTTCAAAACTTCGATACCATCACGAAGTTCCTTATCGCACGTTGCGAAAGGGGGCTAGACGGAATAAATTAAGACCAAAAGTTGTAACGACACTTTTTGCTGTAGTTGTAAGCCGTGCGGCGTGCTCGTGTTTCTCTGTCTGTCTCTCTCTCTCATAGAAAGCAAGCCAGTTATTTTCGTTTCTTTCTTTCGCATTGAACAGTGTGGTGTCGCGACGATTATTTTTGTTGAGCGTATACAGGTTTTTTGTACATAATAAATAATAAAAAATAATAACAATAATGAATCCTGACAGTGTTTCTGCACAAGTTCCGCATATTGCTGATGGAGTTAGGTAAGTAGAGATTTTATACAGACAATAATAAATGCTTATGTATTTTTAGCAAGTACGCATTATAACCTCTCTTTACTATTGTGCTAACCAAGTAATACGCGTTATAATCTCTCCATTATTTGTTTTAGCAAGTATACGCATATAACTTTAATAAATTTAAAAGCAAATTATATTTCAATATTACAATATCAATGCGTATGTACTAAAATTGAGCCTACTGATTGAGTTTATATTACATTATATTTGTTAATAATAAAAAAAAAATTATAACTAAAAAAAAAATTTTATTACAATTCCTTCACTAATTAATCGAAAGGAACTTCGTTCCATCCGGGTGTCCCTTGACACCTCTCAACTTTGTTTTTTTTTTTAATATAATATCGAGGAATCTTTCAAACTCTCCAGAAATGTTTTTTTTGTTATTTTTCAATTTCTAGTAAATATTACTGGAAATACAGAATTTATTACCAAGTTGTTAGCTCAAGTGGCTGGAGCATCTGTCTCGTAGTCCAGAGATCATAGTTTCGAATCCTACAGAAGTTAATTAAAAATGTGTTTTTTTTACTATCAGTAACAGTTGTAAAAAAAAGTTAGTGTTTTTTTAAATTTTGTTCGTGAGGATGCTACATTCGCCAACGCTCGTTTCACAATATTTCCCACTCACAAAATAAAATGCTACTTTTACCACTTGTATCATAAATAACTATTTTCTGATTCATTGTGTGAAAATTACGTTAGGAATTTATTTGAAATTTTATGATAAGCGTAATTTTTACTGCCCGAGATGCAAAATGGAGATTTGACACAAAATCTTCCTGGGCAAAAAAAAACAAAATAGGTAGTAATTAAGTGTTTTGAATTTTTTTTTCAATAACCAATAAATAAAACTATTTCAATATTCAGGCAGAAGTTTTTTGAAAAATCCTATTACAGTAATTACCTACCCCTGGAATGTAACCCTCAATCAAAATTTCATTATTTACCTCTTTGGAATAATAGGGGTGGTTTTCACTGCCCGGGTGCAAACTAGAATCAAGTATTCCTGCCACGCTTCTCATATAAGAGCTAATTTCAGAACCTAAACATATCGATAGAATGAGTTATGCAATGTTTTCCCATTTTTTCGAAGTAATCAAAATCACCCGACGCCACTGGTCTTTTGGCAGCTATTTGCAAAACGGCTGCTGGAAAATGGCCGCGGTCTTCACACCAGTTGTGCAACAAACAACTATTTGAATCAATGCCGAATCTGAACAGCAGAAGGTTGAAAACGGTCATTCTCTTTTATCGTTCGACGGCCTCTATTACTATTCCAAAAAAGGGTATTATGAGCCATAAAACACACAGGTCGTATGTTCATGTTTTCAACAGCCATTTGCCGACAATTTATTACAAATTAAGCAATAAAATGTAGGGCGTTATGAAATTGTTCAAAGTAGATTTCCATCGAAACGAAATGCAGAACTACATACTAGTAGGAGTGAGAACAAGAACGCTGATCTGGGTCCCAGATTGTTAAACTTCATTTACATTTTCTGAGAACAATATTTTTTTACGGTAATGTTTCTCAAATCCAACAAATAGATCCTCTAATCATGCAACCTTGATTTGAAGAGCCACCAAATGAATATAAATAGTCTACTGTTGATCAAGTATATCGACTACAATTTTTTACTTGCAAAACTTGAATCTCTGGGAATTGACGAAAACATTTTTGCTCTGTTTAATCATTGGAATTGCTGGGGCTTGTCGAAGAGACGAACTACGTAAAATAACGACTAAAGATATTGTTGATCAAGGCGACATAATAATAATAATAATAATAATTTTTTATTTCCTTAAGACAGTTACAAACCATATGGAAAAAGTCAGTTGCTTACATTCAAAATGTTTATATATCTACACACGTAAATTTTGAATGAAATAATACTAAAAAGATAAAATTGATTTCACAGCAGACTGCTACGACAAATATTCATCCAGTCTATAAAAACACTGTTCTGTCAAAAAGGATTTCAACTTATGTTTGAATGATTGTTTTGTGAAGCATTCTTTCACATTTGAAGGAAGAGCATTGTATATTCTAGGAGCCATATGACTGGGAGATTGGTGAGTTATTTTGAATTTTCCAAATGGAATTGAAAAATCATTCTTTTGTCTCGTGTTGAAATTATGATTTTGTTTGTTCCTCACATATATTTCATCATTATTGTCAAATACTAGCATACTCATCTCTGATATGACTAGACATGGCAACGTTAATATTTTCAGTTTTTTAAATATATCTCTGCATGAATCAGTCTGTGAAAGCCCCGTCATTGCTCGTAAAATTCGTTTTTGTGCAACGAAGATATCTTTTGCTAGGGTAGATAAACCCCAAAATATTACACCGTATCGTAGCCTACTCTCAACTTGTGCATAGTAGAGTTGTGTCAATTGATCTATATTGAGTACATGCCGCAAATTTCTGAATTGAAAGGCAATCGAATTCAACTTTGAGATTAGGTAATGGGAGTGAGCTTCCAATTGAGATTTTCATCTATCCGTAATCCTAGAAAAATGGTTTGATCCGAACTAGTTGAAATCAATGGACTCGATTCGTCTGACTGGAATGACAACTCGTTACATTCTTTTTGGATATGGCAAAACCTCAGTGCTAGCGTTTTCGAAGTATTTAAAAACAAATAATTTGCTGAAAACCATTCATTCAAAGAAATCAAGACCTCTTTGCATTTATCACGCAAGGAAGAGTCCATTTTTTCCGATATGATTACCGACGTATCATCAGCGTACATTGTGAAGGATGCAGGCACAGGAAGTTTATCCAAGTCATTAATATAGAACAGGAACAGAATTGGTCCCAATATGGACCCCTGAGGGACACCAATATCTGTTTCAGTTTTCTGTGAGAAATGATTGTTTATTGCTACGTACTGTGTACGTTTGAGTATAAATGATTTTATCCAATCTAGAGGACAACCTCTAATTCCATGCCTATACAACTTTTCCAGAAGTATGTCGTGATTGATACAGTCAAATGCCCTGCTGAGGTCACAAAAGATTCCAACAGGGCATTCTCCCGCTTCAATATATTCTATTATTTTTTGATAATAAGAAAACACTGCGGTCTTCGTAGATTTTTTGTTCAAGTATCCATGTTGGTTTCTCGAAACTATATCATATTCTTGACAAAATGACATTAATCTATCTAAAAAGCAATACTCGAATACTTTGGAAAAAGTTGATGGTACTGTGACTGGTCTGTAATTTTCAAGGCTCTGACGACAGTTCTTTTTGTACACAGGTGTTATTTTACCACATTTCAGCAATTCTGGAAAAGCGCCAGAAGACAATGAGAGATTCACCATAAAAGTGAGTGGCAAAATAAGTTCTGCTAGGCACTTTTTCAATAGAATTGTAGGTACCTCATCCGATCCCGAAGAAAATTTATTTTTTAATTTTGATTTAAGTAGCTGAAATAGTTCAAGCTCCTGATATGGCCTAAGAAAAAGAGAATTTGGAGGTGACGTAACGTCACGCAGAAAATGATTGAAGTCTTTATCATTGGAGACTATATTGCTCAATATATTTTTAGGCGCATCTGTGTAAAATTTATTGAAGAGATCAGCCACGTCTTTTGGATCGCCAACAATGGAATTATTATCGTTTATTATTATCTTTGATTTAATAGCCTTCGATTTATTGGATAGCTCTGACACCAGTTGCCATGCAGATCTTGAAGGATTGTCTGAATTCTTTATTTTATTTTGAAAATATTCCTTTTTTGTTTTAGTTATCAAGTTATCGTGGCTTTTTTTTCTGACTTTATAGTAATTTTTCAGTTCGGGACAAAATTTTTTTAGGTCAAAAAGGTCTTTTAAATTTTACTAGATTGTTTTACTTTATGTGTGATCCATTTCTTTTATTTTGCTCTTTTGAAGGAATTGGTAATTTTGGGAAATTTGTCTCAAAATAATAAGAGAATGTCGACAAAATGCCTGAAATGCAAGATTAATATCAGTATTATTCAAGACTTCAACCCAATTTTCATTACCGATATCTATCTTGAATTGATTTATATTATCATTCGTAAAACGCCTGCTGTATTCTGTTTTTTTTTTGTTTTTTTTTGACATTTCGCTTAGCTCCATATCGCAAAATATGAGATTGTGATCGGATATATCATTATCAATGACACAACATATTGTTTCCTCGTATAAGTTAGTGAATATTTGATCAATTGTAGTGGCACTACTAGCAGTGACTCGTGTCGGCCACGATACTGTGTATTTCAGATTAAAACATTCTAAAACCTCACAAATTTTGTTAAATGCCGGACTGAACTTATCATAACAATCTGCGTTGAAATCCCCACATAAAAAGATATTCACACCCGGTTTAAAAATATCATTTAAAACCTTATATATAGTGTTTAAAAAAACATTCAAATCCCCAGATGGAGAACGATAGCAACACAGTATTATAGTTTTTCCTATACTCAAGTTACAAGAAATGCCACAAATTTCTATGTCTTGTTCAACACAATATTTTGTAAGGTTTATTTTTTACAGAATTGCCAACCTCCCATTTTTCTATTTTTTCTACAGTAACTACTTTTCAATGTAAAATTGTTAAAATGAAAACTGTTTTCTGAGTTTTCCCTAAATCCAGTTTCTGTCAAACAAATAAAACTAACATCATGGCTGTGAATATCAACATATAAACTGTTTATCTTGTTGTGATTGACACTTTGTACATTCAGTAACACAATATCGGGGTTGAATATCATATTTCTACCGTTTTCCTTTTCCTGTGGTATAAAAAACGACTTATGACGGCTCCGTGAGGCCAAATTTCAGGATTCATAGCCTTTTTAAAGTTTTCAGATAATATTTTTACTTTAAATGATGAATAAATTGTGGGAAATTTTGACTGAATCATTTCACACGTTACTTCAGGAAAATACACTTTCATCACATCGGTGAGGGAGGCTGCGGTTGCCTGCTTTTCAATTCTTGTTACATGTAGGGTTGATGTTTTTGGAACACCCTTAACAATCTCACTGTCTTTATTTCTCCCTACAACAATTTTTCTTCCGCTGTAATGCCTTCTGGAACTCACTGTTTTCCATTCTGTATTGGTATTTCCAACCTCAAAAGGTTGTTCGTCCTGTACTAAATTTATCAGCTGATTCATTTTCGATTTACTCTGTTCTTGAAGCAGTTCTCGGGAAACATCTGTGGAATTTATTTTTTGGGAGTTCCCTTGTTTATTTGTTACCCGTTTTTGTTGACTCCTCATCTGGTTGTTTTGTTTGTTTTTCTTTGTTTTGGATTTTTGATAACGTTCTCGCCTTTTTCTGTGGAGACCTCGGAACTGTGATCGTTCTGAATAGTGAAATTCACGCGATTGCTGGTGGATGGCGCCACCAGTGTTTTAGAATTAAGACCATTATTTAATTGTTTTAATAAATAAATTAGATCTTCCTGCTCCTGACATCTTTTCTCAAGGTGATAAGAAAGTTTACTTACAGTTTCAAGTTCTTTTTTAAGAGAACTGTTGTTTCCTGAAACTTTTTCACATCGGGCACAAATCACATCTTCTACTGAGTTATGGGATTTTTCACTCTCAGTATCAATATGGTCACCAATTTTACGTATGTAACTGATCACTTGTGGATTTGTTAAACTCACTGGCACTTTGAAGTTAATAATTATATCAATTAAATCATTCTTCTTTAATTTATTCAGCTCAGCCACCAACACGGCTCGAGTTGCCATGGCTTCTACTACTACTACATGCTTGTAATAACCATTCCAGACTCAAAAAAAAATTTTTTAAGAAAAAATTAAACCGACGAAATACGGAACTGAAAAGTAAAAAATAAAATAAACCTTCTTAGTCTCAATAACTAAGCTCCTAAACTAATGTAAGAAACTAATTTTGAGTCGGCGCCAAACAAACAAGCAAATGAATTAGGTGAGGCGTAAAATGATGGCATCGAGTTGCGCGGTGACATTCTGATAATTTTTTTGAAGTAATTTAATGATCTCCGTTGATTGTTTGTTTGGCGCCGACTCAAAATTAGGAGACTACGAAGGTTTATTTTAATTTTTTACCTTTCTAGTTCAGTATTTCGTCGGTTTAATTTTTTGTTAAAAAGTTTTTATTTTTCAATTTTTTGTGGCTGAAATCTACTAATTACTAACTGCTTGTTTTTTTATTACTTCCAAAATACTTACTTACCCACCTCACTTCAACTATTACCAGTTAAATAATATGTTTATCTATTTTTACTATTTGTTGTAATATAAATTGTTGTTCTGGTTAGTTTATTTCAATACTTTGTATAACATTCCATCCTCTCATAGAATATATTAAAAAAATTATCCCCTATTTTTTACCCGTAAGGGTGGATAATTCCATTGGAAATCCAAATATGATCAACTATGAGGTATACCATATCTGATAAAAGAAGAATCATCCAAATCGGAGATCCCAGTACAGGGTTATAGCTGATAGAATCGGTTAACGGACCAGAATTCAGAGGGTGAGTGATCAATATCCTTCATTTTGCTACCCTTCGGGGTGGATTTCATCTTTTAAATTCAAATGGGACCAACTTCGAAGTACACCCTAACCACTGAAAAAAGAATTATGGGAATCGGACTTCTCAGTAAAAAGTTATGCGTGATCATACATTATAAAAAAAATTTAAATATACGCGTCGACTAGAGAACCTCCTCCTTTTTGGTTTCGTCGGTAAAAAATGGTAATAGGCAAGTTTTTACAGTTACAGACGCACTTTGCGACGGAGTGAATTCTTTAGAAATATTTCGACAATACGCCAACTTAAAACGGAAGCATTGTAACCATAATATATTTTCCGACAATTATAAATTAGGAAAGTGCACAGTGCAAGTGATTGGTGTGCATACATTTGCGAAGATACCTAGCTTGATCGCAAAATACTTAAAATTGCCAAACGAACTAGAGTACACCGGGCATTGTTATCGGCGCACATCTGCAATACTTTTGGTCAATACCGGCGTGATATTCTGTCATTAAAACAGCACGGAGGATGGAAATCCTCAACAGTCGCCGAGGGATACATTGAGTATTCCATTCCCAATAAAATAAACGTATCAAAAAGCATTTTAACAGGTAAAGCACTCCAGAAATAGTGCTGCTGGGGCACCTGCATCTGAAGTTGCATCAACAAGTACCCAAAATCAAAACATGTCTCTTGCATCTTCTTCGACAGCAGGAATTAATATCAATAATTGCACAAACTGTACGTTCAATATTCATTTTCGAGATTGATTTAATTTTGTAGTATAATTAAAATAGAGAGTTGTTACACTTCAAATCAGAATATATTTTGTTTAAATTCATTAAAATTATTATCGAGTCTGCAGTTCGGAGAGTGGGACGTAGCCGAGGCCAGCAAACAGGTGAGTGCTTATCAATTTGCAGGCTCGACTATAATAGACAGTTTTTCGTACTTGGTACATAAATAACTATTTTATTCCATATAACTAGCACTTTCAAACCTCTAATTCAACCCGACGTGTGCTCACGCCCAAAAGTCAGCGAAAAAAATCAATATCCTACTATTGGTAAGGCCTACAAGTTTCCATAACATCTTTTGAATGTTGATGAGGCAACTAAGATGACAGTTCGAAATTGTATTTGTATTTATTTATTAATTTGGTATAACAACAATTTAGTTATAATATAATATAACACCTGATCTCAGGATGAGATCGTTTTGTGCCTGAATAATACTAAATGACAATAATTTACTAAGAGTGTTACGAACATTTGTTAGCTAATATAAGAAGTTAGACTATATAATAATGATAATAATAACAATATAAGGATAAAATAAACTAAAGTTATAAGAAATCAAGTAAATAGTAAGAGATAATATATCTACTATCTATTGTAGGAGTATTTCAAGAGTTCTAGAGCTTTGTAAAATGAAAGATATCAGCTTTCTGCAGAATGTTTTATAAACTACAAATATACTTGTTTAAACAGTACACAGAAAAAATTGAGGACCAAACTCTCTCCATTTTTAGATACATTTTTCGAGTTCTAACTATTGGGAAATATGCGAGTTATTAATTTTTTTATATTGGATTAGATAAATATACTTGTTTAAACAGTACACAGAAAAAATCGAGGACCAAATTTTTTCCATTTTTAGATACATTTTTCGAGTTCTAACTATTGGGAAATATGCGAGTTATTGATTTTTTCATCTTGGACTAAAAGATGTCATATGACAAGAATTCAATTGAAGAATCTATACGATCATACAAATTCTCAGCTTCCAAACAAAATATTTCCCATTACAACATCACGTAATATAAAACATGGAATGTGAACGGATGTGGTCAGGTCTCTCTGAAAAAGTGTTTTCAATAGCGTAGAATACAAAAAACCAAAAACAAAATTACGCATATAAATTATACATTATACCCTACTCTGAAACGAAATCCCCAGGGTCATTCCATCCATCATGGGTATAACCTACCTCTCTATGGTAAAAGGCCCATCCCATTGAATAACATCTTGAAAGGTGATTAATGATCTCGAGAACTAAGAACAAAGAAACTTTAATTTACTGAAGGACGAAATGAAAAACGAAAATGGATACAGTTTGAAGCGGTTGAAACCAAACGGTTTGTTTCCCAGAATATGGACCAGAAGAAATCGATGAATAATTGATAGAACTACTGGAGTCAACGTTGTATAAAAAGAGGTTATGTGAAATATGCGCAGACATTTTCTATACAATTGGCCATTTGCTATACATAGAACTCAAAATTATAAATTTTAAATAGCTAATAATACATCTGGAGAAAAGTTCTCTTCGGTGTTAAAACCCCCACGCTATTTCAATTATTTGAAAAACCTGAATATTGATCTGCATAATCTTATGCTCAATCAGTGGAAAATATTTTCCAGACAGTATATTGGAAACATGCTACAAAAGGACCTGGCACTTTACGTGTGGAAATTGGTAAACCTATTAGATTTTGATGAAATTCCAATATGTTACTTCTAGGGTCAAATGATCAACTTTCATAATTGCCCTGAAGTTTCATTTCTACAGAGTGAGACAAGAAAGCAGCTCAAAGTTTAAGCTTCGTTTGTATATATTTATTTGCTAGATAACAGTTTATATATCGCGAAGACATAATAAGAATTGTGTATGTACATAATTGTATAATTTTTCACAAGTATAGTCCAAAAAACTGCCTAATTATATTTTTCCTAGAATTTGTTCGTTATGTTTGTTTGATATTGTCAATATTTCTGTATATATTGAAATCACGGGCTCGCTATAAATAGGGGCCGATATTGTGAATATTTACTGTTAGCGTTCTTCATTTAGTACATGACGCACTTTTTACCAAAGCCTAGTAAAAATATCGATTATAATTATTATGTTTCTTCAAGAACATTACCGTACTACATTGAATCAAATAAATATTATTTCAGTCAATAAACTTTGTTATTTCAATATTATGAGATAAACTTATGATTTCGAAGAAAACAGCAATATATTTGTTTTCAAATCGGCTATTTGTTTGTTTTAACGTCATACTAGATGAAGTCTGTATAAAATTATCTACTCCAATATTTCCATATTTTTTTTAAATAATCTTATATCATTAAAATAAATCTGAATCTAGTGAGAGTATGTAGATATGGAGAAATAGTAATGTTCTGATATTCGATATTTTTCTAGATTTTGATCCAAGTAGTCTATCGGGTACTTAAAACGATAACAGTACTTAACTATTCAAAAATATTTATTTAATTCGAGCTTTTGAGCAACTCTCTATAACAATATGTACCGAAATTTGAATTATATTGTAATTTATGAATAATTTTTATTTTAATGAACACAAAAAAATGATAATGGTTGTAGAAGAGCAGATTTCCAGAATCATTTTAAAAATTTACTTTTTCTAAAGGAGTTTATAATCAAAATTATTAGATAATGAAGTAAAGTACATATTTTTACATTATCTGACCTGACTCAGAATATGTTTGAAATGCTGTTTATCTAAAAAAACAATAAAAACATTTTTGCAAAAATTTAAAGGATAGGAAGACGGCTTCTTTTGGTCGAGGATTTTGAGATGAGCCAGTCCGACACTGTGTGATTGAAGATAAAAACGATACAAAATACGTCTATAATTCGTATAATCGAACAAACCTATATCGAAAAAAAAATAGGCTGAATGTGTTCAGAAGATTTTTTTTAGCAACAAGTAAAATTGGACATGGAGTGTAAAAGATTTCTTATACAAGCACCACTTTTCATCCTAAGGTAGGACTGACGATTCCATGAGTTTTGTTTAGCCCATCCCAAATATATCTCGCAGTTTGTAGTAGTAAATGTCAACAAGGTATTACTTCACAATTTTATATACCAGATGTGTTTTATTTACCCGAAAGGTATAAATATACGAATATAAAACTATCAAAGCGGTAAAGATAAAAGGCAACATGACTGATAACAAATGAAATACAGGCTTACGTATTCCATACAACTCTGTTGAAATTGTAAATTTCTCTATACTACTACTACAATGAGGAAGAGTTGTTTCTGGCCCGCTTTGTTTTTTCCACTGTTAGGAACTTAAGTCAATATATATATATATATATATATATATATATATATATATATATTTTAATAATAAAATATTTATTCAGTTCATTTGCATAAGGATTATCAATGTAAACAAACAGTTTTGAATAAATAACAGATTTTGAATAAAATAAAATATCAGATATTTCAAATTGATCAAATTTCTATGTCCAGGTTCACTTTAGCCTAAGCTAGACTGTGTTCCAAGACACAAAGCGGTATTTGATCTTTTTGAAATATATTAAACTAATGTAATAAAAATTAAGTACTAGTAAAATAATATAAAGTTACTTAAGGTAATTTAAAGTATGTGAGAGAGAATTTACATAAATGTACAATAACAGTGGTCACAGACTGATATTAGTAAACTCACATTATAAATACATATACACTTCACTCACGAATGTAGAGTAAAACATGTACAACACAATAATAATAATATTTATAGTATTTATAGCTAGATTGAGTGTTTCTAGCATAATGAAAAATTAAGACTTTCTGAAATATTACAGACTAATAAAAATACTACTATGTTGATAAATGAATATTGTAGTTAGAATATATAAGTATAGAATTTGGACTTATAACAATAGCAATGGTGATTGATTAGCAGATTTCAGATTGGATTGTATATACATGTTAAAGTGGATTTGTAGAAAACTTCTTTTTAAAAACTTTTTATTTTATTATAATATAAATACAATTTTACGTATATGAAAATACACGGACGACTAAGGGAATAGAAGTCAATTTTACGGGTATGAAAATACACGGACGACTATGGGAATAGAAGTGACGCTCCTCTGATCGGGACATCCTTTTATAAGTTCGGAAATGCTGATGCAGAACTGCGTCTTGTTTACGATTCTGGATGCTTCTTGGGGCCCAGGTGTCTGGATGCTGACTATGCTGTCCTTCTTAACCTTGCAACATTGTTGCATACTACGTCGCCAATAACTGCGTAGAATACGGTGATTTTTCGATATAACAACTCCCTTCTTTTGGAAAAAGTTGATGCTAAGGGTGCAGCAACTTTTAGGCGTGGACTCTGTTGGTACAGGAATTCAGTTCTATTACTTCTTCTTCAATGTCTTCACCAAGATGTATACTAGGACGTCTTCTTGGAGGAAAGAGCCTGGAAAGGACTCTCAGGGGAGAATGTTGGCCTGGAGGTTTTGGGGGATGATCATCTCCTCTTGATGTCATAATTCCTATTTTTACAGATTTATGTTTCCTACACTTACAGAAAACATATAAGATGATCAAACAGACAATTAATACAATAATAAAATAAGTAAACCAAGAAATATGTTTCGTAACGAAAGGTTCATTTATAATTTTATCAAGATCATCAGAGTATTGACTCAATTTATGTTGTGCAATATTTAAATCATCAACGTTTAGTTTACTTAATTTCAATGGTTTCAGGACAGGCATATTATGTTTTCAGGAAGGTGCTTACAGCATTCAAATGGTATCAGAATAGGATTACTATTATAAGTAATATTTTTCTCAAGAGTTACGTGCGTGGAATGTACTCTGGTGTTACCCACAAAAGCATTACAATCTGCCTTTAATTTCAAAATTGAATTGTTTTGAATAATTTTGGTAAATGGTTCAACATTTAAACAGGTTATTGTCAATGGTAAAGGATCTGATAGTGTTATTAACCAGATATTCGGATCCAAATTGAATACATTATAGTCCTTTGCAAAAAGTAGAGACATCTGACAAGTTCTAGGTATTTTGACTGAATATTTAAATAATTGAGCTTCACAAATAGCATCATTATCTATAGGAAATGGTAAAATGTTTGAACAAATTCTCAAACTAGGGCCTACAATTTTACAATCATCTAAATTTTGAAGTGTAAAATACAACATGGAATCATCTTCTTTCGCTATATATTTTGAATTTGTAGGTAAAATATGAGAAAGTCCAGTCCTGTTATCAGGATAGGAATGGGGTATAATTGATAGGAAGTATATAATTCAGGTTCAACAAGAGGGATTTTGAGAATAAAAACCACTCGTGATTCGGTCTGAAAGGCCTGAAGTTCAATCAAATCCAGGTATTGAGCAATGGATGAGATTTTTGCAGGAAGGGGTAAATTACTTTTCTTCACTGATTGTGAAATGTCTTGAAGGGCATGTTCTAAATCCCATGGGGTAATTATTGAAGTATGGAGTATTTTTAATCTTGCGAAAGTGATTGAATCCAAAATGTCGTCTAAATATGATTCAATAAACAAATAACTTTCCATAAGTGATTCACAGACTTCCAAAGTTTTTACTTCTGAATCTATGACTAATACATCATTTGCAATATCTGAAATGGAATCTTCGATTTCCTTAAGATCCTTGTTGAATGTCTCCTCGTCAATTTGTAATTTTTGAATAGTTGTATTAAAACTTTTTATTACTGATGTAGTTACTGAGATTTGATTTTTCAATAGGTTTTCCAATTGATATTCATCTCGCGTAATTTTATTAATACATTCGTTGAAATATTCACCATCACTGCTATCCAAATTGCCGGTAATGGCTTTCCAAAAAGTACCAATACCATTAATCAATCCTCTTTTTACTCGTTTTCTTTTTTCAATATGGTTTGTATCTAAATATATTTCTTCAAGTTTTGAATCTAATGATTCGGCAATTTGTGTTAATAAACTAACATGAGTTTTAGCTTTTGCATAAAGAAAGTTTATCCCTGTATTTTCAGTTTCTAAAAATAATACTAAGCTTTTTAATAATTCATGATTATGATTCAAAGCGTTGCCTACTGCAAGTATATCTTTGTAAACAAGTAATGTCCACTTCTCATTTGAGAGTTTCAGATTGTCCTTTTGATGATAATAAATACCTATGGTATTGTTGATGGGGACCACATCGTATTGTCCGAATGCCATCGCTGTAATTACTGCGATAACTGTGAGGAACAGCATTTTTATCTGAAATGAATTTATTCAGAATAAGGTTTCATTCTATCGAAATTTATTTTTGATTGTTGGTTTGTTTCTAAATTCTTTAAGAGTGCTGAATTTTTAAAAATTTCAAGTATTTGAAAGGGTCCATTAAATTTGTTTTGAAGTTTATTTCCAATCTGACTCTCTTTAACGTAGACTTTATCTCCTACCTTATAGTCAGGGGGATCATGTTTGATGTTTTTATCGAAGCGTATCTTAGCTTTTTCCTTACTACGCTCCGTTTTTTGTCTAGCAATCTGGTAATAGTATGAGATTCGATTATTCAAGTCTCGGATATATTTAGTTATTAAATTATTTTCATTATATAAGGTTTCAGGTGGTCTAGTTGAGGTGTGTCCGAATATTAATTCGTACGGGGTGAATCCATGAGTTTTATTTTTTGTGTTATTGTAACAAATAACCGCATATGGGAGAACATTTAAAGGGTGTTCATCAGGGTTTTCCGTTTGATGTGCTCTAATCATTTCCATCAGGGTTGCATGAAATCGTTCTATGCTTGCATTACTTTGAGGGTGATTTACACTTGAAAAAGTCAATTTGATGTCGTATAATATACACAAGTCTTTCATAGTATGATTATTAAATTCTCTTCCACTATCACAATGAATTCTTAAAGGTGTTCCGTAATGTTGAAAGTATAATAAGAGTGTGTTAATTTATTTATCTTCTAATGGATAAGCCTGGGTAAATTTTGTAAGTTCATCTCGAATTGTTAAAGCATAGTTTTTATTTGGAATTTCCATAATGTCGATATTGATTCTTTCGAAAGGTGTTTTTGGTGTTTCAGTTAGAACTAATGGATTATTTAAATTTTGTCTGCAAATTTTAGTTTTTTGGCATGTTTCACATTGTTTTACATATTTTTCTACATCTGTTGTGATTCTGGGCCAATTATACTTTTCTCTAATTCTTCTTAAGGTTTCATTAATACCTCTATGTAAATTTGCCTTTCCATTATGATATTGATCTAGAATCAAGGGGATTTGATCTTGATCTGGGACCTGAACTATATCTTGGCATATTTGAAATTTAATTTCGTCATCATCTGCTAAAATGTATGACAACATTTCTTGGATTGGGAGATCTGGATTATTTTCAACATGATATATTTGATTTGATTCAAAAATGTGTCGATCTCTATAAAGGGAACTAAACATATATTCGATTGCATTTTCGGGTTCAGTCAATTTTCTTTTTTTTTGTTTATTTGAAATTTTACTAGATTCTAGTCTTAAGTTGTTCGTTCGTGAACGCAAATTTTGAATAATCAATCAATGATTTTTCTTTGAAAAGTCTCGAAAAAATAGTTAATTCCTCTAAGACAGTTTCTTGAGCTACTTCGGTTTCAGTGTCAGATATTTCTTCCTCATCTTCATTTGCCATTAAAATATTTGAATGGAATTTAGCACATTATTTGAAATAATTAATTTTAATTCGTGATAGGGCATCTGCGTTCTTGTTGATTTTTCCGGGTTTATAAATAATTTCATAAGAGTATTCCTCTAATTTCAATCTCCAGCGAGCAAGTCTGCTACCTGGATCTTTTATTGAAAATAGCCAAGTTAAAGGTCTATGATCTGTTACCAAAATAAATTTTCTACCGAATAAATAGGGTCTGAAATGTTTCACTGCCCATACTATTGCTAATAATTCTCGTTCAATTGTGGAATATTTCGTTTCTGCGGAACATAAGGTTCTTGAAGCATAGGCAATGGGAAGATCTTTTCCAATGGGACCTTGCGAGAGTATAGAGCCGATTGCAAAATTACTTGCATCACATGTTAAAATAAAGGGTTCATTGAAATTCGGATAAATTAAAATTGGACTTTGAACTAGGAAATTTTTCAAAGTTTCAAATGCCAAAGAGCATTCTGAAGTGAAATTGAAAGGGACATCTTTTTGTAATAGGTATGTTAAAGGTTTGGAAATTTTTGCAAAGTTAGGAATGAATCTTCTATAATAACCAGTTAGTCCAAGGAAAGATTTTATATCTTTAGGATTCTTTGGTTGTGGAAAATTTTGAACACATTCTACCTTTTCGGGATTCGGTTTAACTCCGTCCTTAGTAATTATATGTCCTAAATAAACGACTTCTTTTCTTAGAAACTCGCATTTATCGGGTTGAATTTTTAGGTTAGCTTTTTGTAATCTTTTAAAAATTTCCGTTAGTCTCATAATATGTTCGTGAATGGTTGCTGAGTATACAATGATATCGTCCATATATACTAGACATCTCTCGTTTTGAATACAAGTGGACTTTACTATATTTTTCTATTTTATTTTTGATATACATAATTTATTTTATATATTTTTCGGGTGGTCTACCCGAAGTATGACCTGAAAATTTCCTTTCAGGAGGTCTACCTGATTTGTGAGGATAAGGTTTAATTTCAGGAGGACGCAAGCTTGTCCAAATACAATTTTAAATTTGTCGAAATTCTGTTTTCGAATTCGCTTCTGAAATCTGGATGTGAAAACAATTTCTAACTTCTTGATTCTGAATATGTTTCTATTATTGGTTTGAGTTTTTCAAAATTTTCAAATGTTTCTAATGATTCATCTGTATCATTAATTATTTTCGGGTAATATTTTTCCAATGATTTTCGTAATATTTCCTACGAATTTTGAAACGTCAATTTTTTTTGTAAAATTGTTCTCGTCAGGTTTTATTTTTGGAATGTCTGTATTTTTGAGATATGCTTTTGCTGATTTTATTTCGAGTAATTTTATTTTCATAAATTTACATTCTTTAGGTGTGAGAAATTAGAAATTTTATTTTTTGTTCAGCAATCTTCGAGTTTAATTTTAATTCAGAACTTCCTTCTGTTTTCGAATCAACAAAAATATTTTCAAAAATGTTGGGTGTTTTTGGTTTTACTTTTGGGTCAATTTTGATTGGGGTTTCAATTATTTCTTCTTTCTGGGCTAACAGTATAGCCTCAACATTTTTCAAATCGCTTTTCATTTCAAATGGGTGTTCTATTATTTCACCTATCGAAATAATATTTTCTATTTTAGTGTTTATAATTAGAGGGACTTTCAAATTTTCTAGTGAAATTTGTTTTTCGATTTTGAAAAGAGGGACTTCTTTGAAATTTGTAATTAATTTTCGATTTTTAATGTCAACTATACCATCATAGTGTTCTAAAAAATCTGAACCTAAAAGTCCGTCGAATTCCATATCAAGATCGTGAATATAAATCTTATGCAAATCTATGTCGTTGAAAGGAATCATAACAGATTCTTTAATTACAATTTTTTCATTACTAATACCTTGTATAGACAAATTTTCAGGTGATCGATAATAAGTATATTTTTCTACGGCATGTGGTTTGAAAATTGAAATTCCCGCTCCTGTATCAACTAAAATTTTGAATTTCCCTGTAGAATCATTAATGTAATACAAATTATTGGAGTTTACTGTATTTAAATGAATTTCTGGTAATTGTTGATTTGTGATGGGTTTTGAGATTGAGATTTCACTGTATTCGTGCAATTGATCTTCTCCGGTTGTTTGTCTCGTATTTCTAATAAATTCGTTTGCGTCGTAAGGTTGTTCATAATCTGATCGTCTGGAATTTCTTCCACAATAGGCGGTTTGTCTCGATCTATGCGCTGGTAAAAATCCTGCGATTGTAATTCGTCTGAATAATCATAACTGTTTACGTACGATTCATCATAATATTGCGAATAATCATTTTCAATGTCAGATGGAAAGTAAGAGTCTTCTTGATAGTAAAAGTTGTCATAATCAACATATGATTCGGGTTCATAATGTTCATTAAAATGATGAGCTCTTTGATTCGGAAAATTCGGGTTTTTCTGGATAACAGAAGGTCTTATTTGGTTTTGTTGAATGGGTCTCATTTGTGATGGATTTTGTTGGAATTGATTTCGTTGAAATTGTATTGGTTGTTGATTTGGAAATTGTTGTGTTCGAGTGTTCTGGTATACTGCTTGTGAGTTTTGGAATCTCTGAAAGTTTGGATTTGGATTCCTATTGAAATTTGGATTCGGATTTTGATAGAAATTATGGCTTTGATAAGATTGGGGATTTTGATTTGAATGAGAAAAATTGGGATTTTGATTTCTATTAAAATTTGAATATTGATTCGTGGATTAGTTGGTAATCTTCTTGGTTGAAAAGAAGTTGGTCCTTTATTGTTTGAATTAGATTGTCCGAATTTTTGGGTTTCAAAATAGGATAGTTGGAGTTCCTTTTTTATTCTGAGGGATGCTTCCACCATGTCTGTTGGGTTACTCGCACGAATAATATGTCCGAGTTTTGGTTCTAATCCGGTTAATAAGGTATTGAGTACCATTGATTCTATTAAATTTGATTGTGCCGCTTTTTGTGTTTGCGCCAAATTCGATTTTTGAATACACGAGAGCATTTTTGCGTTATGTGTTTGTAATCTAGAAAAGAAAGTGAGGGCATTTTCGCCATTTCCCTGTTTTATTCTTTGCAAATCTTGGATTAGTGATGTTAAATCTCGTGAATCTCCAAAGTGTGCATTCAAAAGGCTTTTGATATCTGTATACGTTTCTGGGTTTCGTGAATTTATCAATTGGGCTGCCTTTGATTTTAATTTATTTCTGATATGAATAGTCAAAAGAATTTTTTGTTGACCTATTGCCATACGTTGGGCATGATCACAAGAATTCAAAAAGGTACTTAAGGAGATTGGATCTCCGTCATATTCGGGTACAATTGAAAATATTTCTGAAAGTCTATAAGGTTCGATTTCGGAAACATTTTCGTCTTGGTCATGAACATTATCATGATCATTGTCATCAGAGATAGACATTGTGAATGGAACTTGAGTGAAATTGGGTGAAAATTGGGTGAAAAATGGGATATGTCACTGTTTGGGATGGACAAAACAGAACTTTCTTAAAATTAATAGTTAGTTTCAGTTGTACTGCTGAATTTAATTCATACAGCTGAAATCTAATGACTAGGAAAGATGATTCTATGTTACTTACAATTATTTTCCTACTGCTAGGCGACAGAAGATGAAATCCTTTCTACTGTGTGAGCGTAGCTACCCTGGGATGAGCCTCGTTTTGCGTGTTTCTCAGAGCCACAGAGACCGTCTTCTTGTCTTTTCGTTTTTCTTTCTTCTTACTTGCTAGGGTTCTTGGTTTTCTTCTTGTTTCTTTTTTCGTGTTTCTTTCTTCTTGTTTCGCTTGCTGTTGGGTGACGGAAGATGAAATCCTTTCTACTGTGTGAGCGTAACTACCCTGGGATGAGCGTCGTTTTGCGTGTTTCTCAGAGCCACAGAGACCGTCTTCTCGTCTTGCGTTGGGTTCTTGCTTCTTGAAGGTTTGGAAACCACCACCCTGGTATTTCGGGGTGTTGTAGAAATCCGCACGACTGCGCCAATTTGTTAAAGTGGATTTGTAGAAAACTTCTTTTTAAAAACTTTTTATTTTATTATAATATAAATACAATTTTACGTATATGAAAATACACGGACGACTAAGGGAATAGAAGTCAATTTTACGGGTATGAAAATACACGGACGACTATGGGAATAGAAGTGACGCTCCTCTGATCGGGACATCCTTTTATAAGTTCGGAAATGCTGATGCAGAACTGCGTCTTGTTTACGATTCTGGATGCTTCTTGGGGCCCAGGTGTCTGGATGCTGACTATGCTGTCCTTCTTAACCTTGCAACATTGTTGCATACTACGTCGCCAATAACTGCGTAGAATACGGTGATTTTTCGATATAACATACATGTATGTGTTCTGTTATTGGTGTGTTTATAATAGTATTTTGACTGTTGATGTAAGTAGCCAATTTGTTACTATGTTTTTGAATTTTTTTTTGTTCATTTCTTTTTTTGAACTTATTGGTAGATAATTGTATAATTTCTGTCCCACGTGTAGGAAACTTCGCTGTCCAATGGACTTCTGAGACTTAGGGAGCACTATATTGGCATTTTCTCGAAATCTTGTTGAATAAATGTTATTCATATCTATTAAATTATGTTTGACTACATTGAGTATATATATATATATATATATATATATATATATACACGGCGTTAGGTCTGGAGACCTAGCAGGCCAAGGATTACCTGAATATTGACCTATCCACTGCTCACCAAACTCATTGTTCAACCACTCCCGCACTTCATTACAATGAATAGAAGCCCAATCTTGTTGAAAGAATAAACGAATCCGCTCTTGTAATGGTAGGTTGTCGATAAACGTAGATATCTCGGTCCGTAAAAAGTTCAAATACCGTTCGCCATTTGAATTTTGTCTAAAAAAGAAGGGACCTACAATTCGCTCATTTAAAATTCCACACCATACGCATTCACTTTGAAAATATGTTATTGGTCCTTGGCTTCAATAATAAAATTAGGATTATGATCTGCGCAACATCTACAATTTTGAGAACTGACTTTTGAAGTAAAAGTTGCTTCGTCAGAAAATAGCACATTTTTTGAGAAATCACGATTGTCTTCTAACATTCCCTGGAACCATGCCCAAAAATAAAGTCGAGCGTCATAATCCCTGTCTCGCAGTACTTGCACAAATTTTGGTTTGTATGGGTGAAAGGGAGTTTGCTTTAAAATTCGTCCAACCGAGATTTGAGATATTTCGGCCTTTTCTGCCATAATTTTCGTCGAAACTCTTGGTGTCTCAGTGACTGTCAGTCATATTATTTTCATTATTTACAACAGGCTTAACGTGAACACTTTTATATTTGTTTTCAACCGAACCTTTCCTTAAATTTTTGCAATATCTTTGCCATCGTAGTAAAATACAAACTTTGGTCTGGATGCCTTCCATTGAAAATTTCAGCAACTTCTCTTGTGCTATGATAATTTTCGCCATATAGCAATACTATTTCTATTTTTTCTTGTATACTCAGTTTTGGAGCCATTTCTATTGATAGATTGAAAAACAGAGAACTGATAAAGAACGACAACTCCAACAAAATTGTCAACAAGTTATTGTTACAACAAAAAACTTTTTAACAACAAATTAAACCGACGAAAAAATCAACTGAAAAGCAAAAAATAAAATGAACCTTCTTAGTCTAAATGATAATTGAGCTCCTAAACTAATGTAAGTAACTGATTTTGAGTCGGCGCCAAACAAACAATTATCGAAGATCATTATCTATGAAAGAAGTCATCAAAACGCAGCCGTGCATCTCGCTGCAATCATTTTACGCTTCACCTAATTCAATTGCTAGTTTGTTTGGCGCCGACTCAAAATCAGTTACTTACATTAGTTTAGGAGCTCAATTATCATTTAGACTAAGAAGGTTTATTTTATTTTTTGCTTTTCAGTTGATTTTCGTCGGTTTAATTTTTTGTTAAAAAGTTTTTATTTTTTACTTTTCAGTTCCGTATTTCGTCGGTTTAATTTTTTGTTAGAAAGTTTTTATTTTTCAATTTTTTGTGGATAAAATCTACCAATTACTACCTACTTGTTTTTTTATTACTTCCAAAATACTTACTTACCCACCTTACTTCAACTATTACCAGTTAAATAATATGATTATCTACTTTTACTATTTGTTGTAATATAAATTATTTTCGTTGTTCTGGTTAGTTTATTTCATTACTTTGTATATCATTCCATCCTCTCATAAAATATACTGATTTTGACGGAACAAGAATAATGTCAGTAGCGATCTGTCATTGTCAACTACGTATGTGTGTGCTAATGTTCACTAGTGAAAAATCAATCATCCCCTATTTTTCTACCCGTAGCTAATTCCTTTCGAAATCCAAATATAAGGTATACCCTATCTATTAAAAAAAGAATCATCCAAATCGAAGAACCCAGTACAAAGTTATGCCTGATAGACGGGGCTTGTGGCTCAGTGGCAAGAGCGTTGATCTTGTGTCGACTGTTTCCAGCCGGCGCGGGTTCGAATCCCACAGCTGGTGAAAATTTTTTTCAAGGTCCCAAGAGTGGTTTCAGATCCCACTATAAAAGGTAAGGTCCCCGTGATTTTAACTCGTACAAGTTTTCATTAACTTCTGAGGGTTGTTCAAACAACTAAGAAAGCGGTTAAAAACAAAAACAAAAAAATAGAATCGGTTAACGAACCAGAATTCAGAGGGTGAGTGATCAATATCCTCCATTTCGCTACCCTTAGGGGTGGATTTCATCTTTTTAATTTAAATGGGACCAAACTCGAAGTACACCCTATCCACTGAAAAAAGAATTATCGGAATCAGACGCCTTAGTAAAAAGTTATGCGTGATCATACATAAAAAAATATGATGGAAAAACATAAAATATACGGGTCGAATAGAGAACCTCCTCCTTTTTGGTTTCGTCGGTTAAAAAGTAGATCTTTTTTCAAAGCCGCTAAGTCATTGAAGTTCAAATTTACTAACCAACATTAAATTTAGCAAGGATAAATAAGGTATTATTAAGTTTTAATTACAAATATTAGTTGGTTTAAATTTTATTTACGGGTTGAGAATATTGAATAAGCTCATGTGCATCAATATACAGGACAATGACTACACCTAATGACAAGACTAAATCGTGTTTTCATAATGAATCTCCCGCAAAATGTCTATTCCACAGATATTTGATTAGTTTTGAACCAAACTCATGTGATTTGGGTTATTAAAGCTGTTTCCAGATAAAACAAGAATGTATAATGTTTCTTAGTAAGGGTAGAGAAATAAAATGGTATTTTTCATTTTTTTTTCAATTTGGTTCAAAATTGGTACAAGGGGTCCTCGCTGGATTCCAAACACATTCTCTCAATACATTTTTTCGATATCATGTCTATTTGACCAATTTTTCGGCACCACAGACAACTTTTTAAAATTCCCGCCAAATCTGAGGTCACGTGATATAAGTCGCAACGGATTTTTTAGTTGTTAGATATGCAGAAACAAACCGCCATTAGAGTTTTTCACAAATTTCAATAACAAATTTTTTTCCCATATTTAGCCAACTTTATGACGTACACTTTATTAATTATATATATATATATATATATATTTTTTTTTTTTTTTTTTTTGGCTTGGACATTTCGTCATTTGGCCAGACACAAGTGGAATATTATTATTGTATGATGGGATGCAGGTTGTCTTGCTCTAAGCAATACTGCATCCCATATTAATTTATTTCAAGACAATCACAACATAGAATGTATCATTCACACAGTATTCTGGGTAGGCCTTGTTACTAACTCCATACGCCACCTAGGAGCAGCACTGTTAATTTGAACGCAACAGCGAATCGTCGAGGATCATCCTCGGCCCGGCTACGAAATTTAACATTTAATTCTCTCAAATTAAATGAAAAATTTCTGCCCTGGCCGAGAATCGAACTCACGACCTTTCGATCATGAGTCGGACGCTAACCCACCGCGCCAATCCCCCCTTTATATATATATATATATATATATATATATATATATTATATATATATATATATATATATATATATATATATATATATATATGTTGGTTGTGTTATTTTCATTATTATTCCTTGCAGTATGTTCATTATTATTTCACCCAGTATTGTATTTTCGGCATTCGGTAGGAATCGCCTTAGCTGGGGTTGGTTTTTTGAGGGAATAATATACTTTTGACATTGACGGGATATTTCAAGAAAGTAGAAGTTTTTCTTGAAAATATCAACTTATTAGAAAGACGAAAAGACGTAGTATTGAGAGTCGAGCCGCGACGGATATACAAAGATTCAAAGAAACCAAAAGGGTTCAAACGTATTAAATAGGTACCCGAATACGATGACGTAAAAACTTGAGTAAGCTGTCAGTGTTCATGTTGATTCACAGTTTATATTGAATAAACTTGTTCATTCACCCCTGGGATTATCATTCTCCTAGACAAAGAAATAAAAACCTACATATATATATATATATATATATATATATAAATCAAAATAAATGCGAATGTATTGTCACGAGTAAACTACGCCAATGCTGTGGTCTCAAGCCTTCGACAAATATATTGGAATGCAAACACCCCAAGCAGATAACTGTGACGCAGCACGAAAGGATCGAGGACATTCACCGACATTTCTTTATATCCCACCGGGCGTGGGGACAACTATATAAACGTATCGGATAGAGAAGAGATAGAAGAAGAGATAGACATGTTCCCGAAGACTGTTAATTAATTTACTTTAATCCTTAGATTTTATATTTCGGATCGAAAAGTGCCTGCTTCTGTCTAAATATGAAACTGAGATGAGAAGTAGAAACCCAAAATCCTCAAACTTATAAAATGTCCATATTTTTTTTGAGCATAACTGAAAATGTTTGCTCAGTAACTAGGCTTCATTAAAACTAGCAAAATCCAAAATCAGCATTAGCAATACATAGCTACTCTACAATAAATAAAGACCTTACCCCAAAAGATCAAATCTTTTCGAAAAAGTAATAAATAAGGTGTAAATTTTTATTTTATTTTTACTTTAATTTTCAACGAATTCTCCATTTGACAGCTACCTCATGAATTACATGAATTGCGGAAAGTTTTTAATCAAATAAATCTGCTCGGGAAATACAAAATTCGACTGAAAAATGCTTTTTTCAAGTGAAAGGATTGTGTGCACATTTCCCTAAAATAGATATTATTGTAATAAATAGTAATTCCACTAGAATTTATTTTCTTTTGAATATACATTTCACATCTCCTTCATTGATATTACAAGACTTCTATATAAATTGGACAGTTAGACCAATTCAATATACGAGTTAAAAACAAATTGACATTTTCTTGAAGAAAATGTTTATTAAAAACAGGAACTCACTGGAGAAAGGATGTAGTACTTTGTTACTTTGCTTAACAAATCAGATGGAAAAAACCTTCCCCATCTCATTACACATAAAACTTTGCTTTTTGAAACGTATAGGGGGATGTTGTTAGTAACAAGTTGTGACATATGATTTCAATCAAAAACAAATATTCGAGTTGTCCTATATAAAATGGACTTTAATCGAAATCTAGTGGATTTAAAATACCTAGACCCAATTGAAAAAATACAAATGTCTCTTCGTGCTATGCCTCTTTCGGTAAATTATCTTCGAGTACATAAATCAAACAAAAGTTCTGAAAAATATATCTTATATCACATAACGTCAGGAATCTTAACTCAAAACGTTTCAATTGAGTAATATAAACAAAACCCAACCCATGATTCAAGTGAACAACATACAAAGTATCATAAATATTCTCGAAAAGTAGGTTCTTCTTTGTTATGTAGAAGATATCGGTGAATGTAGTAGCTACCTGAATCACGTATTCACAACACATTCTTATGGAACATCTTAAAATCGTTGAAATTCGTAATTTATCACGGAAGCACAGCAGGTTTCTCGTAGAACACTCTCCAATTAGCTTCTCATCTATTCATTGAATGTGTAGATACGTCGTCCAGATTATTTGATCTCAACTGAAGTACGGGGCCTATTTTTAACCGACGAAAAACACGAGGAGGTTCTCAAGTCAACTCGTATATACACATAATATGTCTAAACGCCAGAGTCATTTCTGTCTAATACCGTTTTACGTACGAGAAAATCGGCATACCCAATAAAGTTTTCGCAATCCATGCTCACACCTGGTTCTACGAAGATGATATAATAATAATAACGTTTATTCGCACAATAATTGACAAGATACATATACAAAGTAGCAAATAAACAAAAGGAATCTGCAAAGCCTAATTTAATCACTTAAATAAAATAAAAATAAAATAGTTTTAATGATTTTTGTTATGTTATCTACTGCAATCAATATACAAACAATACAATACTAAACAATAATAATAGGAAAGTGAATAAAATGAATTAATAAATGATAGTGTAATCCCATAAAAGAAGCCTTGTGCATGGGAAACACTGTAACATTGATCCACACCGTGTAATCATGGTGCCAGTTGCATAGTTTTTTTTTTGGGGGGGGGGGAAGTTATGAAGATGGAGTTTTTAGGACAAAAGTGGTGTTTTGGCTATTTATAAATTGGTGTATGTCTTTTCTAGGAATGGATTGGATCCATTTTTTAATTTTATTTTTGAACATGTTGAGCGAGTTCAATCTTTTGATTACATTGGGTAATTCGTTATATAATTTCGGACCAACGTAAGTGAAACAATTCAAGCCTATAGCTTTTTCCGGGCGAGGTACAATCATCCTTCTATCGGTGTTATGTCTGGTGTTGTACACATGGTCAGTATGCTTTGAGGTATTCCTATCTTTATGTTGTTTCAATAAAATAATTCTAGTATAGAGCTGGTTGATGTCAAAAATTCGAGTTTCACTGTATAAAATATCTGTTGAGTATTGGCGAGGTTTTTTGTAAATAACTTTCAGTATATACTTCTGTACTTTCCCCAGGTTATTCTTGAAATTAGTTGACGTTGCTCCCCAGGCTATAATACCATACGTTAGATGGCTTTCAACTAGAGAGAAGTATAATGTTTTCAGTGAATTCAGGGGTAAAGTGTTTGATAAGAATTTAAATCTGTATATCATTGGTCTGAGTTTTTTTATCACATATTCAATATGTTTGTCCCATCTGAGGTGGTTATCTACGTAGATGCCAAGGTATTTTATATTTTCAGCAGATTTCACTGTTAGGTTCTCGTTGGAGTTGTTTTTTATGTGCAGCTCTTTGTATTCAGGTAAAAATCTGGAGTAAGAGGAAAAAGGTACAAAGAATGTTTTTTTTAAATTAACGGTTAAAAGTTTATCATCAATGTAGCTGAAGATGAACCCTAAATCCATCTCAGCAATCTGTTTCAGCTCTTGCCAGTTTGCAGCTTCATAAAAAATTGCTGTGTCATCTGCAAATGTTGTGATCTTTCCTCTGATGTTTAGCTGGAATATGTCGTTTAGATATATATTGAATAAGAGGGGACCTAGGATTGTGCCTTGGGGTACTCCATATTCTACTGTTCGCATAGCACTCAGCTCGTCTCCAATACGTACGCACTGTTGCCTTTTTTGTAAGTAACTTGTGAACAGTTTGTGCGAGTTTCCTCTAATTCCAATATTTTCCATGTACTGGAGTAATTTGATGTGGTCAACAGTGTCGAATGCCTTGGCCAGGTCAACAAAGATACACATAGAAGATAGCTTTATATCAACTGAGTTGTTGATAGTACTTATTAACCTGGCTATAGCATCCGATGTTGACCTATTTTCTCGGAATCCAAATTGTAAATCAGAGAGTATATGAAACCGGTTCAGATAACTATCAAGGCGCTTTTTTATAATTTTTTCGAAAACTTTCGCTAGACTAGATATTATCGATATAGGGCGGTAATTTAATGGGTCTGTGTGGCAGCCATTCTTGTAAATGGGGGTGGAGACTTCCGGAAAAATACCCTCAGTGATTGCCTTATTTATTATATAAGAAATAGGTTTAGATTTGGTGTTTTTTAAATATTTCAACGTTTCCGACCTGATACCGTCTACTCCTGGAGCTTTTTTGTCTTTCAATGTTTCAATTGTTTGAACTATTTCAGTTTCATCAGTCATCATCATAACTATAGAGTTGGGTATTCTTACTAGTATTTGTGGTTCTTTGGATGCTCTGTTGTTTGATTTACTTTTTATATTGTCCTCCAGAATTTTACCTATACCGGAGAATTTTTTACAAAAGACGACTGCTATTTGATTTGGGTTGTTTATGATTTTTCCATCACTCTTTATTTCTTTAATTATACTTCTTGGCTTTTTTTCGCCTATCATTTCATTCAAACTGTCCCATAGAGTTTTATTGTTGTTTTTGTTTTCATAAACTTTTTTCGAATAGTAATCTTTTTTTGTTTGTTTCATCAGATCATTGAGTTTATTCCTATAGCTTTTATAGATTTCAATATTTTCCTGTGTATAATGTTTCTTCATTACTTTAAATAGTTCGTATTTTTTTTTTATGGAATTGACCAGACCTTGTGTTATCCATGGACTTCTTTTACATGTTTTCGAATTATATTTGATAGTGTTCGTACACATATAAATGTAAAATACAGATACTGCAGTGAAAGGTGAGCTTATGCTTTCATATAACTGATATACTTCGAGTTATCTCGAAGTGTTGCTGATCACTTTTATAAAATCTGGATAATAATATCGTTTGCTAGACTAGTATAGTCAAACCATTTACAATTGCAGAAGCAATTGAATCACCCCAGGGTGATTCAAAAGTACTTTGACAAACTTCAGGAGGTGATTCCTCACAATATTCTAATAGTCTACTCGACAAGTTGAAAATGGTCTAAAATAGAGATACTGCTCTTAAAATTATGTGTGATAGTTCATTGGATCCAGAATAACGCATAGAAAAATGTGCCAAAAGCGTTTATTAGCACATAAAAAATTGCAAAAGTTATAAACAATTGAAGATGAAAAAAAAATGAGCTCCCGGAACTCTATCTCCATTATTTATAATTTTAATATAACGCTGAAAATGGGTCTCCGAGCGACATTTTTAGGTTGCGCGCGCGGCGTCAAAAGCGAGTACGACACATTAATTAATTTATTTAAGGTATTAAATATTTTTTTTTTATTTGAAAAAATCATGGTGTATTCGGAACACTATAAATAATTTATTCCCGTTGGAAATTTTACTAAAAGTTCATTTTTTTTATTAACCAACAAAATTTTCTCGAACTTCTGTCTTAATTGTAAATGAAAAAAAATGTTTAAATAATTGTCGTAAAAAATTTTCGCTTCGTAGAGCCCCTCTTATATACATACTTAACAAGATCACGCCATAAAAGTTGAAAAAATATTCATACTTTGTTTATAATAATTTTTGTACTTGAACAAAAACTAAAAAATCCAAGTAATTTAAAAAAAAATTGTTTTCTTAATAACAATTTTTAATTGTTTATAATCGTTTTTTTATATTTCTATTGTTTAAATAATTAGTTGAGATTTTTTTTCTTTCTAAAAATCATAATTGACAGTCCTCTATGGAGTAACAAAAAACAATTTTTTTTATCAACAATTCCATTGTTTATTAACCTACCAATTTGTTATAAACAGATTTTTAACTTTGTTAGATTTTTTTCTGAAACTTCTAAAATTTACGAAAACAACCATATACATTAAAGTATAGAAAAAAAAATTTCCCAATATTTCCCAATTCCAATTCCCAAAGTACAATAAAAAATTAGAAATTTTTTTTTCTATACTTTGTTATACATGGTTGTTTTTGAAAATTTTGGAAGTTTCAGAAAAAAAATCTAACAAAGTTAAAAATTATTATAAAAATTATTAATAAACAATGGAATTGTTGATAAAAAAATTGTTTTTTTTATTAAAGGACTGTAATTATGATTTTTAGAAAAAAAAAATTCCTAACTAATTATTTAAACAATAAAATATAAAAAAACGATTATAAACAATTAAAAATTGTTATTAAGAAAAAATTTGTTTTTCAAAAATCATAATATTTCCAATATAATGAAGTTGTGGAAAAAATTTTTTCAAAAATATTGAAATAATCAATTTTTTATAAAAAATTATCAACAAATGGCGGGAAAAATTTTGTTTGCAAATCAATTTATATCTCGTATTAATGAAAAAACGATAATATGATGATTGAGAAAAAAAAATTTTGTTTAACAACATTACTTGGATTTTTTTGTTTTAGTTCAAGTAGGTACAAAAATTATTATAAACAAAGTAAGGATATTTTTTTTACTTTTATGGCCTGATCTTGTTGAGTATATTTATAAGGGAGGCTCTACGAAGCGAAAAATGTTTACGACAATTATTTAAACATTTTTTTTCTTTACCATTAACACAGAAGTTCGAGAAAATTTTGTTAGTTAACAATCGTTTAACTTGTTGAAAAATTAACGTTGAGTAAAACTTCGAACGGAAATAAATTATTCATAGTGTTCCGAATACACCATGATTTTTTCAAATTTAAAAAAACATATTTAATACTTTAAATAAATTAATTAATGTGTCGCACTCGCTTTTGACGCCGCGCGCGCAACCTAAAAATGTCGCTCGGAGACCCATTTTCAGCGTTAAATTAAAATTATAAATAATGGAGATAGAGTTCCGGGAGCTGGGAGTTTTTTATTGGAAATTTCCTCCTCTTTCAGAATCTTCATTTGAAATTTCTTAAATATCAATAGTTCATGAAATATTAGCAGAAAACGAAATGCCATTTTTTTTTCATCTTCAATTGTTTATAACTTTTGCAATTTTTTATGTGCTAATACACGCTTTCGGCACATTTTTCTAGGCGTTATTCTGGATCCAATGAGCTATCACACATAATTTTAAGAGCAGTATCTCTATTTTAGACTATTTTCAACTTGTCGAGTAGACTATAATATGAATTGTCCAAATAAATATATGTCCGGAAACGCTTCGTTTCCAAGATACAGGGTGTTAAAGTTTCATTTTTTTTTTTAAATAACTTTCGAAATACTGACCTTAATTAAACGAAAATTGGTATTGAGAGGTTTTTTGAGGTATCGAATTCGAACCTGATGTTATTATTGCTCTTACTCGTAGGGGGCGCCACCTACACGTCTTTTTCGAAGATTCATATTTTTTTATCGTACTTCTAGCACATTTTTTAGTGAAAAAAATCAATTCTTCTATCATATCTACGTAAAAAAGCTACCCTTGTTACAAGTCGCTATAAGCAACCGTTTTCTAGATATTTGGACTTTCAAGTCGATTATTTGATAATCGATGCGTGTTGAAGTAATTACCATTATTTTGCATTTTTCACAAGAATGCTTAGGAAATGAGTTTGACGTTTAAGTAAGTAGTTTTTGTAATAGTGAGTTTATACAGCAAGTAAAATAAAATAAAGAATAAAATAAAGTAATTTAAAAAGTTAAAACTACACAACATCCATACCACGTTTATACAGAAATAAAATAAAATAAGAAGTAATATAAAATAAGAAGTAAAATAAAAGATGGTTAACTTTTATGTTTTATTTTATTTTACTTGACAAGTTATTAGGCACATGTACATATTGAATAATTTAGACAAATTGACGAGATAGGATGATACATGACATGATATAAAAGCAGTCCCCATCATATTTTTGTTTTCATAACCGGAAAACGGTGTGTTCACTGGCATTTTTTTAAATTTCTTTTTGTCTTTGTCAACAATGGCTTTATTTTACTCAAAAAAAATAACGGGGACAAAATTTTCAAGTATTCATCATTGAAGTTTGAGGAAACAACATAAAATCCCAAATTTCCATTGATAGCTTTCTTACTTCTTACATTAATTTACTCAGCTCTATAAACACTCTGAAAATTATTACTTCTTATTTTACTTTATTTTATTTCTTATTTTATTTTACTTGCTGTATAAACTCACTTTAATTACATATTACGTGACAGTTAAACGTTTTGTTGAAGTTTCTGTAAGTTTTAAAACACTAATTTTGAAAAAATGGATTATTAACAATAATGCTCATTTAGCCGATATGCATTTCGTTTATGGCCTTGCGGGTGGCAATGCGCGCGAAGCAAGACGTATTTACCAGGAGCGATTTCCTAATCGAGTACTGCCTTCAGCTCCATCATTTACCAGTCTCCACCGTCGTTTGGCAGAAACATGTAGCTTTAAGAGGGCAACTGATATTATTGGAAGACCACGAGCAGTCCGAACCCCAGAATTGAAAGAAGCTGTTTTGAACGCTCTCGAGGAGAATCCAGAAACAAGTACAAGAATAATTGCTACTCAGTCCACAATTTGGAGAATTATCCACGATCAACAATTTTATCCATACCATATTCAAAGGGTACAAGCTCTTTTGCCACGAGACTTTCCCCAACGCATTACTATGTGTCAGTGATTTTTGAGAAAATTGGCAGGAAATCCTCAGTTTTTAATATATGTACTCTTCACGGACGAGGCAAACTTCTCCCGAAATGCTATCACAAACTTTCATAACAACCATGTTTGGGCTCTAGAAAATCCGCACGCAGTTAGTGAAAGACAGTATCAGTATCAATTTGCTGTAAATGTATGGGCGGCAATAATTGATAATTACTTGATAGGTCCTTTCTTTCTTCCGTTCCGACTGAATGGCGCAATTTTAGAAAATGAATTGCCGGGACTACTCAGAATGTACCATTACAAATTCGTATCCGTATGTGGTTTATGCATGATGGGGCTCCGGCCCATTTTAGCGTTGTAGCCAGGGAATTCCTTAACACTGTCTATCCAAATCGATAGATCGGTAGGGGTGTAGAAGAACCTAACCAGGCGTGGGCACCAAGGTCCCCAGATGTAAACCCGCTAGATTTGTATTTTTGGGGACATTTGAAGTCACTAGTTTATAAAACTCCAGTAGCGAACGAGAAAGATCTAAGAAACCGAATAGTAGACATCTGTGAAACAATAAGAAACACACCAATAATTTTTGAGAATCAATGACTAGAAGACTGAATGCCTGTATCTTCGCTGAAGGTGGACACTTTGAACAATTTATTTGAATACAATTTAGTTTCCTTTATGTTAATTTATTCTACATATTCAAAATTTCTTGAAATAAAATGTAGATATTTCTTACAAATTTTATTAAAACAAATACAGACTTTGCACTTTTGTTACAAAAATAACTATTTCAAACGAGTAAAAATAAATAAAATAGGTGGCGCCCCCTACAAAAAACCAAAACTACTTACCTAAACGTCAAATTCATTTCCTAAGCATTCTTGTGAAAAATGCAAAATAATGGTAATAACTTCAATACGCATCGATTATCAAATATTTCAAGTCCAAATATCTAGAAAACGGTTGCTTATAGAGAGAGAGAGAGAGAGAGAGAGAGAGATTTATTAACTACGTCCATATATATAAATACATTTGTAGCAGGTCCTTAGAAAAAAAAATTAAGTTCAAACTTACAAGTTACAAGACTTGTAACAATGGTACCTTTTTTTACGTAGATATGATAGAGGAGGGGGGAAGGGGGGGGGGTATCGTTAAAATCGATGGGGTCAACTAGGAGAAGGAGTTTTTTTTTCGCGTTCAGACCCTCAAATAGTCCCCCGTCCTTCTTTAAAAACTCCCCTGGCACAATCCGCATTTCTCTACGACCCCCCATCCCTTTAGGCTGTGCGCTTCCCCGTGGACTATTTTGAATAACGAGAGTAGTTTTGATTATATCTGTCAAACTAGATGGTCAATCACTTTGATTTTTTTTCACAATATCTGTGATATCCTGCTCTAGCTCCTCCTCGTTTTTCATAAACTTCTTAATTTTAGTACTAACGGTAGAATTAATAATGTGATGTTTGCCTATGCATGGTCCATATGTTACGTGTTAATTGAGTCAACTTCAATTATATATATCCCGGGTTCGGGATGGTAAAACTTGTTAAAATGTTATAGAGGTGTTGTACACATGTTGAACAATACGTTTATAATTTCCTAATTCAACTGTCTCGTGGCGGTACTACCTCAAAAATCCACAATCACAAATTTTCAGGAATCTGTATATGGGTATAAATCTGTATGGGGCTGGAAGAAATTATTTTTTACTTTTTAGTCAGTTTTAAAAACGTTGTATTTTTTCATATTTAAATAATTATTTCATACTTTTTAGTCCGTTTTATAAACGTGGTATATTGAAAAAAATATTTAAATAATTATTTTATACTTTTTAGTCCGTTTTATAAACGTGGTATAGGTATTGAAAAAACGTAGGTATCTAAATAATTATTCATTTCATTCATCTGTGAGCCGCTCATTGTCCCTATTGAATTTTTCCTTCTGAGTATCCGGATTTTTTGGGAGTGTTCTTCCGTTCTATGTTCGGATTTTTTATGTGCCCGTTCCTCTTGCCTATTTTCTGGAGCTTCATTATCGCGGAGCACACTACAGATCGCAAAACAACGTCTCGTCACCGGTATGGAGAGATTGTGCAATCCTAACCTCACTTTTTGTGGTCCGTAAAAAAAACAAACAGATAGACAAGAAAACGAGTTCATATTGTATTGTCACCCAGTTCTGAGCAATTTCCGAAGTTTCAAGTCTCCTAGCTCATCGGGAAGTTTAAAATCGATTGCAAGATTTGTACCGGAAAGACACATAAGCGAGCTAATAAAAACGTGGTGAAAAGGGAGTTTATCGATTTTCTTTCAAATATTCATCAACCTGCCCGGTTTTCATCGCATGCATTAACTGCACCGATTACGGCAAAGCCAAAAGATGGGTTATTTGGTAAATTTATGAATGGTATCCCAAATAACAATTGATGGTATTGTGGTATATTTGAATCGTTAATACACATTTAATAATAACTGAACTAAACTTAATTTCATGAACTGTAACTCCTAATTACTCTCAACCACCCTAATTTATGTGCCTCGCCACGTGACTATAACACTTAAAAACTCAAAACTTGACTCATACAATAGCGGGAGAGATAGGGGTCGCATCGAATGGTTCTGTTAGGGGTAGGTCAGGCACCCTTTTCAAATTGCAGACCATTGTTCCCGGTCTGTCATCGATAACTACGAATGTCAGTAGGGACGGAATATTGGCCCTTCGAGACTCGTTTCACGTAAAACTGACCTGTAATAAAATTCACTGCTGTCAAAGAGGGTCAATGTTGATTGGAGATTCTCCGAATTATTCAAAAGGTTGGACGTACGGCTCAACTAAAGACGTCAGTAAAGCATTTATTTATAGTCGATAAACCCAGAAGTGTTTGATTTTTTTAATGCCACAAACCAACACAAAGTAGTATTTTGGTTTAGTTTTACAAAGCTCTTGAACTACAAAGTATGTCGGATAATAGTGGATCACAAGAGCGTTAATTTTTCATCTATTTTCAGAAGCGAATGGAAAACAAAGCTAATATAAAACTTTTTAATCGACTATTTCCTTCATTATTTCTCAATCAACCAAATGGCTCCTGTCAACACAATCAATTCCTATAAAGGAATGCAAATATGATTGATTACAGTGATTTAATATTGATATTCGAAAATACCTGACTCTGGCTTCAGTTCTGCATACACATTTCACATTATCTTCACATAAATATCAGTCACTTATTGTTCACTATTTTATGGAGGTGGTCGTCTAACACACTAATTTTTGTTTCGGTACAAACAGCTAGACCTGCCAACCCCCCAAGAATTCAATCTCACTCATATCTTTCATTCTAACCCGTCTAGGAATGACGTCCAGTCAACCAAAGTCTAATCAGTGCTTGGTCATTATTTCAGTTAAAGGGCACTGAATTGTATGAATCATGTATATCCTATTGTATTTAAAATTCTGCTTAATATTTTTGTTTATCTCACTGATTATTTTTATTATATATTCGATAAATAATTATTCATGATTCGACTGCTTGCGTTAAATTATAAGTATTTCGAATACGAGTAGGAAATGAGCTTAGAGTTTTTTAATAGTATCGAGAAAAGTAATTAGTCCGGATTATTTAACAATTATTTTCAGAAGCATATAGAAAACACAAAACTCAGGACAATAGATATTAGGAAACTAGTCCTTCGATTTTGGATCGAGAGGACTTACTTTACCTAATTATGCCCTTTGAAAATGTAAATATAGAACGTGATTTTCGGAACTTTTATTCAGTTTTCATTGCTTTCGGTTATATATTTCAAATTCCAAAGTCATTTCTCTGATTGCCGACAATTCCTCTGTAATTCATATACTTTCCATAAACAAATATTTGAATAACTTTCCTTGGCTAGTTCGAAATAAAATCTTCGTGAAGTGTCGAACCAAAAACATTACTCTGAAATACTTAACTTATTGAAATTGAGGAGTACCTATATGGATTTGAGAGGATTTTTAGCGATTGGCAAAGTCTACAAACCACGATATGGCTTTTGAATTTGATAAACATTCCCCATACATTTTTTATTTTAATCCTTTTTATATAATTTGTAGAGGAGTTAGACATCTAATTTGGAAATAACACAATACTGAAAATGATTTTTAGTTTTCCACTTTGAAAAGAGTATTTAGTTGATTTTTTCACATGAAATCGCAAAATAGAAAGCCCAAAATATCAAAGACTATTATTATTTCAATTCGGAAACCATACAATTGACAAACTTTCTTCATCCAAGAAAGGGGACGAATTTTCTTTTTGAATTTCAGTATGAGACTCCCAGGTAAATATTGAAAAAATGCAACTGTCTTTCGACAGGGATAAGTTAAAAAAAATTCTTATCAAAAACAAAACCATTTTCTTACAAATTCATGTTATTCTGCTAAAAATAATTTCACTACCTGAATTGCATCGAATGGATTATGCGATTGAGATGGCTATTCTTAGTAATACCTACCTGATCTTTATTTGAAAATTAAAATCCTAGCCATTTCAGAGAGTATTTGTTTAGAATACCTGTTTAGGTAAAGGCGTGTTTCCTTTTCATTTGTCTCGGAAAGTTATTTTATCCTCAATGAAGCATGGTATTTTTCCTAAATGTGCCCCTTAGATCTCCCTTTAAACCTCCGACATTCTCTATTCACTTCACATATGAGATATCATTTGTAAATATTAGTTATAAGCACCAAATTTTTGTTTTGAATTCTGTGTTGTGTAATGTTGCTGAAACTATCGAAACTAAAATTTTAAGGAATACTATTTAAGGTTTTATAAAAGCTTATGTTTTCTTGAGGAACTTCTACTCGGTTAGAAAAAGGGAAATTAATTGCTAATTCTATTTCAGTTTCCAGTAGAACGATTCACATTTTTTCCCGAAGATACAACAGAACAAACAATGTTTTCAGAAACGAAGGCACTATCAACAAATCTCATAATAAATTGTAGAAATAGAAACTGTTCTGAATCCAGGTCATTTGAATTCTAAAAAGAAATGAAGTCGTTTAATTCCAACCAACTCAGGAGTACCTTCGAAGAATGTTAAAAATCTCATGAATATTCTCACAAAGTAGGAATTTTATGTCATGTTTGAAATACCGGTGAAAAACTAGATACGTCTTATCTTATAATTGTTGGAATTCACAAATAATTCTAGGAAGTTCGGCTTATTTATCCCGCATTACAGTTATCAATCCACTACTGAACTATTAATTGAATAGTCCATTTATGAAATTCACGGTAATAACATTTCAGAAAATCAGAAGCTGTTCTTTAGAATCATTGAAATGAATGTAATCATATGAAATTAGAATTTTCTTAGGAATCCAACGAAAAAGAAACACCTCCATTTACCTTCTTTACATATTTCAATACCTTTTTACCATTGGTTATAAGAGTGTTAGGACTAATTTGTGATGTCCTTAAAGCTACACCGACATTATGGCCACTCTACAAGAAAACTAGTTCAGAATTTTGTGCACATTTATTACAAATTTGCGAAGCAAACAAAATTTATTTTACAGTTCCCGTTATCCAGGAAAAGGGCTTGGGCTAGCTTTTGATTCAAGCTGCACCACACACTCTGTATTTTTGAAAATATGCAATATATAGTGATCGGACGGGTGCCAGAATTTCTTACACATTTATTACAGATCAGTGACGTGTAGAAAATTCCAACATGTTGATCACCAAGGGGTTAAATACCCCCAAATATTAAATAATCCCTATTAAATATACATCAAAACGTGAACGGTAAGATAATTTTTTACAAAACTTACACATCTATTACAAACAATCTCGCAAATAATTGACGTTATGGAAATTGCATAATGATGTTACCCAAGGAGTTAAACACCCCTAAACATCTCAAAATTCCTGTTGCATATATGTGTCACGACGTAGACTCGGTGGCAGAATTTTCCACGGACTAGGACAAATATTTGCAAAGTTACCGTTTTTGAAAACACAACCCTCAAAATGTTGACAGTCCTTCATTGAAAAAAAAGTTTTTACTTGTGAAATCAATAACGGTTTTGATGTCCCTCGTACCTACTACTGAACATAATATTTATTCATTTTATTTATTTATTTATTTATTTGGTACAACATTCAACACCCGAAGCCATTTACAGAATGGGAAATATACATTCAGGAAAGGTTAAACAGAGTTACTCCTAATGTACAGACATACAGTGCTTCTCAAAAGTCCCCTCCCCCCCCCCTCTTATTTTTGGAACGATTATACAAAAACAAGTGAAATTTGGAAACTGAATATTAAAGGTTGTAAACTTCCCTACTAGTGATGATAGATGACGAAATCGTCAAAGATGACGTCACAAGGCCATTGTGACCAATAATTTTAAATGGAACCGTACGGCAAGCGACACCTCTTTTAAAAAGTATCGAAAAAACCTATTCAATGATACTAATTTTGTTTGTGTTTATGGCAGTTTTTGCAACTCTCTTTTAAAAAACGCAAAGCTGTGATGAATTAAATCAGTTAATACTAAAATTCCAAATTCAAGATCCGCCTCTGGATAGTTGTCAAATAAGCTGACGTTTTTGTTAGTCTCCCTAATTCGACGTTTTTGTAATTGTCCAAGTTTTTGTACATTTAATAATTTGTGTATTGTTGATCGAACGTTTAACTGTTTTAGCAGCTTTTGGTACTTTTAATATTTTTGTACATTTTAATAATTTGTTAAACTGTTGTGAGCCGAACGTTTGAGTGCTTCACGAAGCGAAATGGTACGTGCTTCAGGTGATAAAGTAGCAGCGATCCTAATTCTTGGTGAAACTGGACAAAATATTCATGCAGCAGAACGCATTTTTAATGAGAGGTTTCCCGATCGAGGATTTATTTAAGGGAGCTTCTTCGTAAGTTTGAAACAACGGGTCGTATTAATGATGCGAAACGATCTGGCAGACCACAAATTTCTGATGAGAAAAAAATTGATATACTGGCAGAAGTAATAGTTAATCCTACTTCTTCAACAACTCACGTTGCATCTTCCTGTGAAGTCAGTCGAAGTACAGTACACAGGGTGTTGAAAAAAAAACAAATTTCATCCATACAAATTAAAAATGGTTCATCAACTCTCAGACGACGACCCAGACCGAAGACTAGAATTTTGTGAAAATATGGAAACTAAAATTAACCAACAGCCAGACTATGTCAAAACAATTTGTTTTAGTGACGAAAGTACTTTCTATCTAAATGGAAATGTGAATAAACAGAATGTGAGGTATTGGAGTGACGCAAATCCTCACCTGTTTCGTGAAACACATACCCAATTTCCCCAGAAGGTGAATGTTTGGGCAGGTATCCTGGGAAACCACATCGTTGGGCCTCTTTTTTTAAATACTAATACAACTGGTGAGGTTTATCTGGAGCTGATGCAAAACGCAATAGAACCGTTAATCCTTGAAATTTTGGAAGATAATCCAGATGAATTGGGCAATTTGGAAATAACATTCCAACAGGATGGTGCTCCTCCACACTATTACGGTGCAGTGAGACGGTATTTGGATGAGGAGTATCGTGGTAGATGGATTGGACGACGAGGTTCAACGGAATGGCCAGCTCGATCACCGGAACTCACACCTTTGGATTTTTTTCTGTGGGGGGGTACCTTAAATCGAAGGTTTACGCCACTGAACCTGGCAATATTGACGTTTTAAAACAACGTATTGTTGCAGAATGTGAGGCTGTTTCCGCAGACACATTTGCAAAAGTACGAGAGGAGTTCAAAAACAGGATATTTCACTGTCAGGAAGTAAATGGGGGTCACTTCGAGCAATTTCTTTAAGTAGATACCGATTCTTAAATCTGTAATTAATATAATACTGAATGGAATTGAAATTTTAATGTTTACTAATGAGCCATTAAAACTGCCATGAACACAAACAATATTAGTATCATTGAATAGGTTTTTTCGATACCTTTTAAAAGAGGTGTCGCTTGCCGTAGGGTTCCATTCAAAATTATTGGTCACAATGGCCTTGTGACGTCATCTTTGACGATTTCGTAATCTATCATCACTAGTAGGGAAGTTTACAACCTTCAATATTCAGTTTCCAAATTTCACTTGTTTATGTATAATCGTTCCAAAAATAAGAGGGGGGGAGGGGACTTTTGAGAAGCACTGTATACAGAGATAATCCTAATGTACATGAAATAAGACAATTTATTCCAAGTAAATAATAAGAGCAATGATGTATATGAACTGAAAAAAACTCAGTGAGAAAAAAGTTTATATACATCACCACAAATATGAAACTATATTTAATTTAAATTTTCCAGTGTGAGGCAATCGATCTGAAGAGGTGCTAGGATTGTTTATATTTATTCAATGCAAATGAAGGTAGTACCGCCACGAGACAAAAATATTATTTTCGACGAAATCGAAAACTTTCAAAGGACTTTTCGATTTGAAACGCGAAAAAAATATTTTTCCCCCCAATCGACTCTAGAAAATTTCTTCGTTATAGAAAGTCGGCGACTCAAAAAATTGATGTCCCCGGAAAACGCAGCAAAAAAAAAAAAAAGAAACCCGGGCCCCCCTCACTAGAAATTATACGTCATGGGAAAAATTATCGTTTTTCGATAAAACTTCAATGGACTTTTTTGTAGTCTTTGAACTTTTTGGGGGGGGGGTCGTTGAAATCGATGGGGTTAACTAGGAGAAGGAGTTTTTTTTCGCGTTCAGACCCTCAAATGGGCCCCCGTCCTTCTTTGAAAAGTCCCCTGGCACAATCCGCATTTCTCTACGACCCCCCCCCCCCCCTTTAGGCTGTGCGCGTTACCGTGGACTATTTTGAATAACGAGAGTAGTTTTGATTATATCTGTCAAACTAGATGGTCAATCACTTTGATTTTTTTTTCACAATATCTGTGATATCCTGCTCTAGCTCCTCCTCGTTTTTCATGAACTTCTTAATTTCAGTACTAACGGTAGAATTAATAATGTGCTGTTTGCCTATGCATGGTCCATATGTTACGTGTTAATTGAGTCAACTTCAATTATATATATCTCGGGTTCGGGATGGTGAAACTTGTTAACATTTTATATAGATGTTGTTCACATGTTAAACAATACGTATGCCAAATTTCAATAATTTCCTAATTCAACTGTCTCGTGGCGGTACTACCATATGGTCCAAGAAAACAACCCTTCTAACTAATCGCAAAAAATTCACTGGAACCCCAAAAAACAATATTATAGGAAATGTATTCAAATACGGTATGCATACATTTTATTTTGGTTAAAGGATTGGGACTTTCAGAATTAAAGTAATGAACTCACTTTCATGGTTACTGGAAATTTTAAGAGTGGGATGTGTTAATAAATTTTTGGAAGGCTTTATTACAAAAAAATGTGACAAACGTTTCAAATGTGACAAACGTTTCATTATTTAGTTTTAAATTTATTACAGTATCCCACGAGTTTCTAGATGCGCATGGACTATTTTGATTAAAAAAATTCTGAATTCGAAGAGTGGGATGTATTAATACATTTTTTTTAAGGCATTATCACTAAAAAATGTGACATTAACAGTTTATTTAGTTTAAAATTTATTACAGAATCCCACAAGCTTTCATCACTAGTTTGTGGGTGCGCATGGACTATTTTGATTGCGAAAATTGAAAATTGGAAGAGTGGGATGTGTTAATAAATTTTTGAAAACGGTAACTTGACAAATATTTGTAATGATCTCTGGAAAAGTGTCACATATATGTAATAGGAATTTTGAGATGTTGGGGGTGTTATGCAATTTCCATAACGTCGATTGTTTGTAATAGATATGTAAGAAGTTTTGAAAAAAATTCTGTTACCATTCACGTTTTATATATTTAATAGGGATTATTTAATATTTTGGGATATTCAACCCCTTGGGCATCAACATATTGTAATTTTCTACACGTCAATGATCTGAAATAAATGTGTAAGAAATTCTGACACCCGTCCGATCACTATACAGGGTGTTTCCTAACTACGGTACGAAACTTCAGGGGGTGATTCGTTAGGTCATTTGACAAAAAAAAGTTCCTATGAACATATGTCCGGAGTTGCTTCGTTTCTGAGATACAGGGCGTTGAAGTATTGGAAAAAAGGTATTTATAAAATATCCTGAATATCCTGAAACCGATGTGGTTGAAATGTGGTACAGCTATTTGAAGTAAAGTAATAAGGCAATTATTTGGCCCCAAGTAGGTCCAGGGGCGTCTCAGTGGGCACCACAGCCAACAATACTGAGAAAAAAAAAGTACTTTTTTTTTCAGATTAAACAACTGAAAATACAACTCTTTGGTCCCTTGTGTTTTATTCATATCAAGCTTCGTTTTCGAGAAAAAATACTTTAACTTATTCTACAAATTATCCATGGACAACATAAAATACAAACCTAAAGTAAAAAATAAACAATTTTGACCTTAAAGTAAATGAGCAAAATGTCCACCGTCTGATAAAATACACGACTGCAATCGATGTGTCATTGATTGTCTGACACGTTCAAAAATACCTGGAGTATTCCTTATGACATTGCAATTGTCACTTATTCGATTCCTCAAGTCATTCACATCTAGTATAGGGGTTTTATAAACGAGAGCCTTCAGATGACCCCATAAATAGAAATCCATCGATTAGGGTAGGTGATGTCGAGCAAGAACACTAAAATGAGCTGGAGCTCCGTCGTGCATAAGCCACACGTTGCCTCTTACAAGTATGGGTACTTCTTCCAACAAAATGGGTAAATGATTTCGCAAAAAAGCCGTGTAGGATGGACCTGATAATCTTGCTGGTAAAAAAAGGGCCCAGTTAGGTAGTCACCAATAATTCCTACCCAAACGTTCAGCGAAAATCGTTGCTGAAAATGACTTTCTCTAATAATGTGGGGATTTTCGTCGGCCCAGAAATGGTTATTGTGAAAGTTCATAATAGAATCTCGTGAAAAATTTGCCTCGTACGTAAATAAAATATTTAGTAAAAAATGATTATTGTGTGCCATCGTATAAATCAACCACCTGCAAAACATTAATCTTGGGTGAAAATCCCTAGGCAGTAGAGCTTGGACCCGCTGTATGTGATATGGGTATAGGAGGTTTCTTTTTAGAACTTTCCAAACGGTTTTTGGGCTTACTTCAAGTTGCAGTGCAATCTTCCTGGTACTATTTGAAGAATCTTCTTCTATCGCATCAAGTATAGCTTCTTCTAGTTCAGGCATTGTTACAGTTTCTGGTCTTCCACCACTTACATTTTTATTAAAACTTCCAGTTTCACATAATCTTCCATGTTTTAGCACATGGAATTACTCTGATATGATATCTATCCTGGTAGATTCTCTGTGCTTCTTCCGCATTTCCATTTGCTAATCCATAAATAAAGTGCATGTCAGCCATTTCAGCGTTAGTAAAAGTATTCATGATGGAATCACTGCTAATTGACAACTCTGACTTTTAATGATATGACAATACTATCACTGTCAGCTGGTCTCCATAGCAGGTAATCATGATTGTAGAGTGCCTTCATTTTTTTGTTCTCGAAAACTAAGCTAAATATGAAAAAAAAAACACAGGAGGCCAAAAAGTTGTATTTTTACCACGCTTATAAAAAACTTTTTAGAACCCACGCTTATATTCAAATGCACTGAAAAGGAGGAAATAATTTTTTTCTCAGTATTGTTGGCTGTGGTGCCCACTGAGACGCCCCTGGACCTACTTGGGGCCAAATAATTGCCTTATTACTTCAAAAAGCTGTACCACATTTCAACCACATCGGTTTCAGGATATTCAGGATATTTTATAAATACCTTTTTTTTAATACTTCAACGCCCTGTATCTCAGAAACGAAGCAACTCCGGACATATGTTCATAGGAACTTTTTTTTGTCAAATGACCTAACGAATCACCCCCTGAAGTTTCGTACCGTAGTTAGGAAACACCCTGTATATTGCATATTTTCAAAAATACAGAGTGTGTGGTGCAGCTTGTATCAATGTGGTGCAGCTTGTATCAAACGCCCACGCCCTTTTCCTGGAAAACTGTGTGAAAAAATGTTGGTTCGAGACGCAAATTTGTCATAAATGTGCACAAAATTCTGAACTAGTTTTTTTAGTGTGCCATAAATGCTGGTGTAGCTTTAAGGACATTAATTTGTGTGTGTAGGATGCAATAAGACAAACAAACAAATATATAAATACAATGTCATTATCAAAGTATACATCATAATACCTATAAATAAAGATTACAAGATATTGCGGTTCATAAACTTATTTCTGGGTTCTCCTTGATCAATGCCTCGAATTCAAGTATAGGTACTATAGAAACAGTTGTTGGACAGAACACGTTTTCATTGGCATTTGAATTGTATTAATGGTTTATTTATAATCTCTTTGGATAGAAGGTTGAAGAGCCGCACGTCGTATCTTTGCAGAAAACAAATTGTTTTTGTGTCAAGTATCGTAGGGGTAAATTGACGAGTGTGTTGAATGTTCACTTTTGACTTAACCGATATTATACTTCGATAAATGAGTAGAGAGTAGATGGTCATGATTTTTAATGATGGAAATAGTAATCCACAACTAGTATAAAATGGTTCTTATTGCCGCTTTCTGCAATATAAAAATTCTGGTAATATGTATATATCCTGTATTATCATAACACTGTATTCCATACAATGTGAAACAGTGCATAATACGCGGATAGTGTTTGCTTCCAAATATCACTTATGACAGCTTGGTACATAAAAAGTTAATATGAGCTTCCACTTCAGTTGTGGGTCTAACTATACCTAGGAATTTTATACGCTCATCTTCATCCAATTTGTACCACTTACACTGAAGGTTTCGCAACGGGTTTTGGTTTCAGTCAAAAAAGATCATTTGCCGTAAATCAAATCTTAGCCTGTGCTACTCAGTATAGTGTACAGTTTGTTGATAAATGTGAAAATAGCATCGCCTGGGCTTTTTTGTTGTTGGAACCAAAACTGTTGTGTGTTTAAGATGTTTCACTAGTTTCTACATGATTTCACCTAGAACTGGCATAAATGAGATGGGTCTGTAGTTCGAAGGATCGCAATTATCACCCCCTTTGTATATGGGGACCACAATTGTTGTTTTTAGAAAGAATTGAAATCATTTTTGTAGACGAGGAGCTGAAAACATTTGGTGTTCAGATCGAGACCGTTCAATGTATTCCCATTAAACGACTGCCACTTTCAGCCTGAGTAAACAAAAGAATATGAAGACCATAAAAGCCACCCTCACTTCCCACAAACTTATTACATTATCACACCCTCCTCTTATTTGATATATAAGCGGAGTAATAATCGAATTTTTATGTAGATGCGGCTCAAGGAAGGATTAATATCAAGCCAGTCTCCAAATCCTCCGTCGTGTTTGCATTGAATAAAAGCAATTAAGGCTCATATTTCGGAGAAATGGTTTATGGATGATTTCTTTCAAGAACCATACAAGAGCTACAGGCTAACACTGCCGAAAGCTTCTTTAATCCAAAAAATATAGCTACAAATGGTTTTTTGTTGTTGACATTTTTAGTTGCACTATGTGTTACTTTCAAAATGTGTAGTTTATTCTAAAATTCATTCAAAAACAATTGTTTGGGGAAAACTATTGGTTCCTTATAAATCATAGAAATTCGAGAAAGAATATTCCTGCGTATTTTATTATTTGATCTGGCCCAGGAGAAGAGTCATCTTTGAAATTGTTAATGATGATTTCATTTTTGAAATGGGCTTTTATTGAATTTGGGGTCTAATTATAAATATTTTTTCCAATACTTACTTTAAAAATATGTCATATTTGATGACTTTTAAATGTCAAAAGTAGGCTATTTTTGGAATGTGAAAAGTGATGTCCAGCCGTAAAACACGTGCAATCCTTACACTATTAAGTGTTTGTGAAGTCCTGCCGTTATAGAACAGCATCGCTGAAGATACCTGTTCAACGTGCATTGCAGTTTTTTTAAGTGAAGAAGAAATAGGACACTCGTGGACTTAGAGTGAGACAACCAGGGTGTCCAAGGACGAAGCGTCATTACATAAGAAATTACGTAATGCCGGAGTACTGACCAAATGCATCATACTCCCAGAGAGAAAGATAGCAAGGGCCATTAACATTTGGGAGAGAGAAATAGGCTATTTTTGAACAGGGTGCAAAAAAAAATCTGCACGTCGTGCAAAAAAGTGCAGACCTACGTTGTTTGAATACAGGTAATACACAATACCCATCAATCTCATTTCATTCGTTTTTTCTTAAACATATTACAATCATATTCCATCCATACTAATCACCAACTATAAAATGCATCATATTCTTTTTCGTATAGTAGTCTGGACTCTACTGGTAGAAGTTCTAAGCTAACTGCTTCCGCTGACTCCATCGCATCGGCAGCAATATCAGATGTATCACTGAAATCACTTTATTCATCCATAATTAAAGCGATATTTTATAAATTTAGGAAAATTATTTCATTACAGTTTTACAGTAATGGCGACTTCAATAATTAAAATTGTTACTATGCACCCTGACAACCTAATATTTGTTCTAATTTTTCCTGGTAGGTATGTATTGCGATTGACTGAAATAATTTTGATTAATGTCACTGTTACTGTCAAAACAATAAAAATTGGACGTTTGCTTTCAAAATGTTAACAAGTAATAAAGGGTATTTTCATTTTTACATTAAAAAACCAAAGTATTGGAAAAAAATCATCATTTTGTTCAAAAATAGCCTACTTTTGACATTTAAAAGTCATAAAAAATGACACATTTTTGACGTAAGTATTGGAAAAATTACTATTTCGCCACAATATTCTTCAGCCAAGTCCACATCAACATCCGAGAAGTGATTAACAAATGTGTTAGTATAGTCCATCCAATATCAATTGCAGAGGCTGTTTCTATAGGGAGCAAATAAAAACTCACTTCGCTAACACGAGCGTATATGCGAAGAAACGGAACGAAAAATAATGTGTACTACTCGTAAACATTCGCCGCCGGCGAAGGGAAGATCATAAGAGCCGACAGTCAACGTGGACCTGAGTGACTGCTGTCACCGATTCGTCTGGGCCAATCGAATCGAATGCTTGGGGGTGTGTCTATACGATGGGAGGTCATAAATCACGCGTTATATTTGTGTTTTAATAGCTCTGAAAGATTAAAAACCAGTAGCGTCTGTGGTCTTGGTGTGTGCCGATCGAAATACGTTTTAGGATATAATAATAACCTACATCAAACAATGAATGAAATTATTTTTCTTTCTTAATGTATTTGTATAAATAAAAACTTGTCTTTAATTTTTTTTCATTTTTCATTATTTATGAAGTATTTTTAAAATCTTAAAATATCTTAATAAAATTAGTTATCTCCGCCACTGCTGCTCACAGGATTTCGCCGCAAGCCTTTTTTATGCTTCTGCAATTGATATTGGGAAAACTATAATTTCTTGTTTGTTTTTGATAATTTGAATATGATTATAAAATCCATGTTGAGTTTATATTTAAACTGAAAAAAAATTTGCTATCTGAATATATATATATATAATATATATATATATATATATATATATATATGTGATAAAATAAATATTACAACTTTATTTTACTGGATTATTAAAACACCCAATTGCTAAACTCTGTTTTATTCAAAGGCTTGATTGAGTTTAATAAACTATCTGTGACTATTAAAAACTGTGATAATTCAAACCAGTTCTAAAAGCCTTTGAGAAAATTTGTTTATAACTAAATGTTAGCGTGTTTGTCATCTTTTATTTTATTTTTATAATTTTATACCTAATTTAAATTTTATTTGGCTAGGATTAGTTTTCCTATATATACTTAATAATGTTTGTAACAAATCGTAATCGCCAACTTTTGTAATTTTTATATAGCTCTAATGCTAAATAAACACATTATTATTTTTAAAATTCTAGCCACAATTTGTCAACTCCTTTTTTGTCCAGTTGCCTCATTGACCACTTTCCATTTTTTTTATATCACCATTTGTTTCATTCATCTATATTTTTGTAATAATTCTCTTTTGTTTCACAAGTTTTTGTAATTTTCATATTTGTTTAGTAAATAGTTTCTGTTTTTGATGTTCTTGAAGTTCTTTTATATTTTTTATCTTTTTATTAATGTCTCTCTTCCTGATTTTTCGACTCGCCTGTATAGACCAGGGTCGATAATTTTTTAAACCAAAAAAAATTATAGTAGGATGAGTTCGGGAAGTGGAAGGGGGCGAGTTTTCAAGGGTAAAAAACGGTTTATCTCGATTTCCGGCAAAAAAGTCCATGGAAAAAAGTTAAATGGCAAAATTGTAGGTAATAAAAAGATCTACAACTTTTGTAATTTTTACTTTTTTCACATAAGCTCAAAATTTATGTGAAAAATTCAAATAACCAAGTTTTTGGTTTTTTATTTTTATCTTTTACAGAAAAAAAATTTTTCACAAAATTTGGTGGAAACTTATTTTTTTATGTCCCAAACACAATGTAATTTTTTAATTTAAAATATTTATTTTTTACCTTATTTTGACTTAATATCGAAAAAGCACCCTAATTTTCAATAGAAAATTATCCCGTCAAAACATCAGCTTTTTTAAAAAAGTCGGTGGACTTTTTGTTCGTTGAAATTTCTACTTTCTGATGGTGTAAAAAAAATATACATTACTATGGTAAATGTTCTCAGAAAATGCAAAGAAATAACAGGTAGTTAGGCCCAGACCCTCCTAGCCTCTTCCCCACTTTTGATGGGCTAAAATTTTCCGTAGGTCACTCAGGTAGATAAGTTATCTTAAAATAGCAATAAATAGGCATCTACGCATATAATATTGTAGATGTCTTATTAAATATTAATAAGACTTTATCAACTTATTTGGTTGTTAATTATAGTAGTATATTTCGATTTGCAATTTTTTTGTTTATCAATGTAACATGGAATCTTACGTTTTTCGAGTAATTAAAGTGTAAATTTTAATAAATAGCTCAAAATTGTACATAATGATTAAAAAAAAATCGGATTCGAGTTTTTTTCGTTTTTTGCATTTTCTGAGAACATTTACCATAGTATTGTATATTTTCTTTATACCATCAGAAAGTAGAGATTTCGACGAACAAAAAGCCCTCCGAATTTTTTCAAAAAGCTGATATTTTGACGGGAGAATTTTCGATTGAAAATTATGGTGCTCTTTCGATATTAAGTCAAAATAAGGTGAAAAATTAATATTTTAAATCAAAAAAATTACAGTGTGTTTGGGACATAAAAAGTAAGTTTTCACCAAATTTCGTGAAAAAATTTTTTTTTTGTAAAAGATAAAAATAAAAAACCAAAAACTTGGTTATTTGAATTTTTCACATAAATTTTGAGGTTATATGAAAAAAGTGTAAATACAAAAGTTGTAGATCTTTTTATTACCTACAACTTTTTTCCATAGGACTTGTAATTTTGCCGGAAATCGAGATAAACCGTTTTTTACCCTTAAAAACACACCCCCTTCCAATTCCCGACCTCAGATCGCCCGTAAATTATTTGTCCTTTCAGTTTTGTTAGATTCTCTTCCTTTTCCAATGGGTTTCATCCTACTATTTTTTTTTCACTTTTCACCATTTTCTCAAAGGCCCTGGTCTAGTATTATTTGTTCCAATCAAATATTCACCATAATGTACAATTTTCCTGGAGCAGTCCTTGCCAACGTCGATATTTATGCATCAGTCTCGAAATCCATCGCGGTTCTTGCATCTAATTAAATTTGTATTCTAGTTCGAGTAACTACATTTATCTTCTGCATGGCAGTATACTGTCGTGATGCTTTCAGAAAATTTATTGATCGTTTCCGAGTAACACGACCTGAGAAAACGATGTCGTAAATCTCGATATTCTGATACTACGTCGATATCGGCGTATGGGATCTTCGCGCCGCCATTTTTTATATATGGAGATTGGTGCATGACTACCAGAAGAGATTCATAGAGATCGTGGAATTTTTTTATGAAATCCATCGTCGTCTCCGTGAGAATAGCTTGTTCTGGATTCAGACGAAGATCAACATCTTTGAAATTATTGTGTAAGGATAAAGTTCTCAAGGAGTGAAACCTAGTCGAGACATGATACTCTTCGTTAAAAACCTCAATCATCTCAATGAATATTAATTACAGATTTTCATAGAAACTCTTTTCACCCCAGGAGGCAGCACCTTGAGATTAACCTTAAAAATATAATTTTTTGAACTATTCGACTTCCGGCCATCGTGGGAGACAGGTCGACCACGTGGCCAGGAAGTCAAGTTAATGTGAGTTATTGTACAGCCGTTCAACGTACATGGCAAAGTTATTTAATTGGGTTGAAAGTTTCGGGCAATCGTGGTATCACTTAGAGTGAGACATCCAGTTTGCCCATCGAAGTTGTGGCTACAATCCCCGATACTGGCATATTGTCCGTAGTAGACAGGCCAAAAAAAACAAGCAAGCAAGTATATATTTGAATTAAAACAATTTCGACAACGAAACCGATCCCGAAACGCAAAACAGAACGACACAGAAACCAGTCATCCTCCCACGCAGTCATCGCAAAAAAAATAAGAAAACAAGCAATGAAGCGCCGGATCGCCTGCCCTTTTGTGGAAGCGGAAACGATGGGATCGGGCAAAGAAGTGAGGGGGAGGATGGTAAATGGCATAGTCAACATAGTCCTATTCAGTTCGATACCATATCCTCCTGATTTTTAGCGTCTGAGCTCCTACATCTACTTCGAAATAAAAATGAAACATGTTGGTCCACAACCACAAAATACCCTGAGAAAAATGTAACTCGGATCTGTTTCTCGTTAAAATGACAATGTAGGGCTTATTTCAGTACACGATAAAATTCTGTAGGTTGATAAATGTAAGACATGTTATTTAGAATGCGTTGTCATCTCGGGGGCGGGGGTGAAATCGGGGTGAAAGTAATGAAAAAAGTAAATATACATTCAAACGGTACTGTAGAGTTTTTTAGTTTGCGGAATAAAATCAAGGAGGGTGAAATACATAGCACCTGATATATGAAATCATTTGTCCTCGTGTCGGAGGGTGAGTTTTGGGGGTGGAAATGTTGAAAAAAAGTAAATATACATTCAAACGGTACTGTAGAGTTTTTTAGTTTGCGGAATAAAATTCAAGGAGGGTTGAAATACATAGCACATGATATATGAAATCATTTGTCGCCCCGTCAGAGGGTTAGTTTTGGGAGTGGAAATGTTGAACAAAATTAGAATTCAGTTTAAACGGCAGTAGAGTTTTCTAGTATGTACAATCAAATTCCGGAGGTCAAAATATATATCACCTACATATCGGAGGGTGTATATGGGGGGAGGGGGGAAATGTTGAAAAAATTAAATATTCAGTTTAAACGGCGGTGTTTTGATTGCAATTGTTTTCATACGGTCGGAAAACATGACAAATTTATTGAGAAATCTAGATAAACTCTATGGAATTCTCAAATATCACTTATTTAGATGTGATATTGACAGACAAACCTCACACTTTCACGCATTCCGCCATTTTTTATTTTTCATATGACAGAAAAATATTTAAGTCATTCATGATAAAAAACTAGTTGGCTTGATTGTTTTTTTTTAATAAAAAAATAATTATCTTCAACTTATATTTTTTCAATGGATCTTGAATATAAATCTCAGAAACTCTACACTGCCGTTTGAAGTGAATTTCGTTTTTTTTTTAACATTTTCACTCTATAACTCACACTTCGACAGGGCGACAAATGATTTCATATATCAGGTGGTATGTATTTTGACCTCCTGAATTTGATTCTGATTACTAGAAAACTCTACACTGCCGTTTAAACAGAATTTTGATTTTTTCAACATTTCCACCCCCCAATACACACTCTCCGACGGGGCGGCAAATGATTTCATATATCAGGTGTTATGTATTTGGATTCAGCACACTAGAAAACTCTACACTGCCGTTTATACTGGATTTTAATTTTCTTCAACATTTCCACCCCCAAAACTCACCCTCATATATCAGGTGATATGTATTTTGACCTCCTGAATTTGATTAGGCATACTAGAAAACTCTACACTGCCGTTTAAACTGAATTCTGATTTTTTTTCAACATTTCCACCCTCAAAACTCACCCTCCGGCGGGGCGACAAATAATTTCATATATCAGGTGCTATGTATTTCGACCTCTTGAATTTGATTCTGCAAACTAAAAAACTCTACAGTGCCCTTTGAATGTATTTTTTTATGTATGATCACGCACAACTTTTCACAGAGCGGTTCGATTCCGATGATTCTTTTTTCATTGGATAGGGTGTACTTCGAAGTTGGTCCCATTTCAATTTGAACAACAAAATCCATCCCTAAGGGTAGCAAAATGAAGGATATTGATCGTTCACCCTCTGAATTTTGGTCCGTTAACCGATTCTATCAGGCATAACTTTGTAGTGGGTTTTCCGATTTGGATGATTTTTTTTTATTAGAAAGGGTATACCTCATAGTTGATCATATTCCAATTAGGAATGAAATGATCCATTCCTATGGGTAGAAAAATAGGGGATGATTGATTTTTCACTTGTGAACTTTGGCACACATATGTAGTTGACATTGACATACCCTCCTACATCCGTCAAAATGATTATATTCTATGAAAGGATGGAATTATATACAAAGTGATGTAATCAACTAACCAGAACTTTCAAAATTAATTTATATTATATAACAATAAATAGTTAAAATAGAAAATCATATTATTTAATAGTTAATAGTTGAAGTAAGCTAGGTTGGAAGTAATCAAAAATTTTGAGTCGGCGCCAAACAAACTAGCAATTGAATTAGGTAAGCGTAAAATGATGGCAGCGAGATGCACGGCTGCGTTTTGATTACTTCTTTCAAAGTAATACAATGATCTTCGATATTGTTTGTTTGGCGCCAACTCAAAATCAGTTACTTACATTAGTTTAGGAGCTCAATTATCATTTAGACTAAGAAGGTTTATTTTATTTTTTGCTTTTCAGTTGATTTTTTCGTCGGTTTAATTTTTTGTTAAAAAGTTTTTATTTAAACGCTTATTAGAATCATATGAATGATTCTTCTGAATAATAACCTAGCAAGGAACACAGATCTCATCTAGAATTACATTATTTGAAAATTTCGTTTACATTGGACTGGAAATAACGCCGAAGGAAGTATAAAAAAGCGAGCTGTCACCCATCCCATCAGTAAAAGTTCGACGTAATTCAAATTTTCATATGATATGGGCCGAAGCAACCTGAAGGTTCCGTGCTAAGTTATTTTTCAGAAAATATATATAGGAGATTCTAAATTACATTTGAACGAATGCCATGTTTTGCCGAGTGCTTAATTGCGTGCAAAGTTGAATATAATTCCAAAATCCAATCATATACAAGGTGTCCCATTAAAAAAAAACTACTTAGTCGCTGCGCTTTTTTGAGACGCCCTGTATAAATATAACTTAAGCCATTAAAGAGTTCGAATGAAAACCTACATTTTTTGTATTTAACATTTTCACTGTCGAGTAAACTATTTTTTGTACCAGGAATCGATTATGACAAAAAAAGTGCACTATCCACTAGACCACAGAGACGCTTCTTATTTTTTCTGCGTATGCTGGTACTCAATTATTAGTGCCTTACTTGAAGATGCAAAGCTCATCAAAATAATTGTCGAAATCCATTTAGCATAATAAGCTCTAATTAAAATATATTTAATTAAATATGTGTGTATGATATTTCAGCAATTCTCATTGAATGTCAGTTGAACATCTTTGCGAAAACCGAACCGAAAACTTACAATATTTGAGCAAGAGCAAGAATTATAACCTTCAATGCAGAGCACAAAGCTTGTGTATGATTTAATGATCCTCTGTGGATGAAGGGAGAGACTATAATATAAATCAATACTGTTAAGGAATATGAATTTGTACATTTCCATCAAAATAAACGATTTATTTTCTACGTCAACTTTTTAATTTCACCTTGTATTCCAAATTTTATCCTTGATGTCAATTCTGTCGATTCAAAGTTGTTGCTCGATTTTAACAGCCCATATAAGCTAACGTCCGAAACAGACGCCATTATACAGTTGAAATCGATTCGAATTTGGTAAACAGTTTTTTGCGTGCCATTGGTCTATAACGCACATTGCCACCTATATTCGGGTCCTTATTTGCATTGATGATGAATGGCATTAGATAATCTTTTGGTTGTGAGCTAATTCAGCTAATTGGCGTGAAACCCGATCAACTAAAAATCAGATTCGGATCGTATTTAATTAAATTTCGGCGGACAAGCGTTAAGGGTTTATGTAAATTATCGTATCACTGATTCAGAATACATTGTTCGATATCATGTCTATCTTGAGTTGGATTTTGCATTCGATAAAAGCGAATATATAGCAATATATTGGAATATGGGTTGTATGGGAAATCTGCTTATTTTTTAGTTTAATTTTGTTTTAACGACAGAAACATTACTTTACAAAATTGAAACGTTAATGATAATTTATTTATTTTAATGAACTATATGTGACGATTACCATTATTTGGTAAACATATTGAAATATAAATAAACTGATTCGAAAGGTTGAGGACAGATAAAACCCTCCCTTTGATATTCACGATGAATCCAATTCTCATCTAATAATGAAGATTATATGTTAAAAATATGTCTTACATTATACTGGAGACATTTTTATTGACACTTGCAAAATATGGACCGATATTGAGAAGCAGCTCAATCTCGATCCTAGCCACCTAATTGAAGTGTAACAAAAAATAAACAAAATTCTCATTTTTACCATTGCCCCATTCAGAAGAGAACAAAACTTAGTTCATGGATCCCCGAGGTAAATTTTTCTTTTTTTTAATCGCAACTTGGGTTACAGTGCAAAGAACGGAAAATAGGTACTTGGTAAGACAGAGAAAAAGAAAAGTAAGAAAGAAAACTATGATATGAACGTTGCTGGGCTCATCTTTGTTCTCCTCTTTGTGCTATCATTCGTTTTTGAAAATAGATGTACATATCCTACAAGTTAGCTTTGAGAGTCTTGCATTTTGTAATGTGTTATACTAATTTGTTTATCTGCTGTAGGTAATATTCATTGGTTAATTAATAATTGTGTATATACTGAGCAGTTATTTTAAAGTTAGTAACATTTTTGTTAATTCATGTTTATTTTAAACAAATTTCTAATAAATATAAATGAGGTTAGGTTTTAAAAAAAGTAACGAAAGCCAGAAAACCCGTGCCATGCTATATTGTTATTAAATTGTATAAACGATTTTGCAGAGTTACGTTGAGTACCTAATACTCTAAAAGTGGTTGGGGATCAAATACGTCAAAGTTGATATACGTTTTGTGTATATATATATATATATATATATATATATATATATATATATATATATATATATATATTGGAAGAAATTTAATGGACATAGCCCTCAAAGAGAAGTGTTAATGTTTTGGGCTCTCGGCCCTCATCAGTACGGTGAAGAAGTGCAAGGATGAACAACACTTGGTATCAAACGACAAATCAACGGAGTCAACAAACAGAAGCCAGCCGCACATTTGTGGTTTCGGTTAGCAGACCCTGCATTCCAGGGCAACAACCAACGTCACCACATACACTTCTCTTTGAGGGATATCTCCATTAAATTTCTTCCATTCTGTTCCCTCGATATTCCTCCCTTTCTCCCTTTATATATATATATATATATATATATATATATATATATATATATACAGGGTGTTATGTAATAAGTGTCCGATATTTTACAGGATGATTCCTGTTATTTATAAGGTGAGAAGTTCATAAAAGCATGGGTCCGCAAAGGCCTTCATTTTTTATATACAAGGTGTTGAAAATTTATTTTTATTTTAGTTTTCGTCTATAATTTTTAAAGTAATGTCGATATTTGGACCAAAATTGGTATTTGGGGATTTTTTAATATGAGAAATTCAAATTTGATCTTAGTTTGGCTCCTTAATTTTAGGTCTTCGACTCTTTTGGGGAGTCACAACTTTGTCGTGCATGTATGTATCATATTTTCTAAAAGAAAAATCGATTTCTATATCATTTTTACGTGAAAAAGGTATGCTTTTCAAAAGCCGCTACAAGCAGCCGTTTTCGAAATATTTTGATTTAAATTAATCTATGCATCCAATCTTCTTCTCATTGATTCGCGAACTCTTTGAAAATAAAAGTATCAAGTAGACTAGTAAGTTTATTCAAATGTTTTTTTTTGTGCTGTCATGTCAAAAATTATATCTCGACGCATAGTATTTGAAAATAAAATCCTGTTTACCGACGAAGCAAATTTCTTACGCAACACTATACGCAATTTTCACAACAATCATTTGAGGTCAGAGGAAAACCCCCATGCGATACAGGAATCACATTTCCAAGAACAGTTCTCTCTTAACGTGTGGACAGGAATCTTCGGAGATGATTTTATACGCCCATATTCTTTATTGCGGGAAGATTAAACGGAGAGAGATTTTGTCATTTTCTTGAAGATGATTTGCCTATTTTACTGGAAGATGTGCCGCTTAGACTACGAAATGAAATGTGGTTTATGCATGACGATGCCCCGGCACATTTTAGCATCCAAGCGCGAGAATTTTTAGATCAAACTTTCGGCAACCGTTGGATAGGTCGGGAAGGGCCTCAACCATGGCCCCCTAGGTCCCCAGACCTTAACAGTTTGGATTTTTTCCCTGGGGACATCTAAAATCCTTAATTTACCAGACAACTATCCAAAATGAAGAAGAATTAAGTAATCGAATAATTAACTCTTGTAGAACGATTCAAAATACTCCAGGAATTTTCAAAAGAGTGCGCGAATCAATGAGAAGAAGATTGGATGCTGCATACAGGCAGGAAGTGGACATTTCGAACATTTATTGTGATTTTGATTTAGATTTATATCTAGTGTGTTTATTGTTGTTTAAAAATTACCATTTGGAATGTTCCCAAGTATGCAGAATTAAAAAAAAGTTTTCAAAATTGTTTTACTTTTTGACAAACATATGCATCGATTAATTTAAATCAAAATATCTCGAAAAGACCTGCTTGTAGCGACTTTTGAAAAGCATACCTTTTTCACGTAAAAATTATAGAGGAATCGATTTTTCTTCTAGAAAATGTGATACAAACATGCACGAAAAAGTTGTGACTCTCCAAAAGAGACAAAGACCTGTAGGTGGCGCCCCTACAATTAAGGGCCAAACTAAGATCAAATTTGAATTTTTCATATTAAAAAATCCCCAAATACTAATTTTTGTCCAAATATCGACATTATTTTAAAAATTATTTACGAAAAAGCAAAATAAAAATATTTTTTTAACACCCTGTATATCAAAAATGAAGGCCTTGCGGACCCATACTTCTATGAATTTTTCACCTTATAAATAACTGAGGAATCGTCCTGTAAAATATCGGACACTTATTACATAACACCCTGTATATACAAAATCTGGAACTACAAAAATTGCTGTTTTTACACGATATCTGGAAATTATAGAGTTAAGAACGTACGTTTCGTATTTTAGTTACCAAAGTATAGTTGCCTTGCCAACACAAACTCATCAGTAATCTGTTAAAAAAATTAAAAATTTAATAATATTGTTCTCATTTTGATCCTTTAAATATGCTTAAATCCTATGAATATTATAAGTCTTTCGGAATAGTTTCCACTTTTTTTTCCTTCTCTCTCTCTCTCTCTCTGCCGTTTTATCCCTTACGATATACTTACAAATCGAAGTTTACCTCACCAAAGAAGTTTCCCTTCTGACATGTTTTGCACGAGTTCTTTTTTTCTTCTCCTGGACGTACTCCACTGAATAAGTGCCATTCAAACTCCAGATCTCGTCTAGATAAAGCGACGACTTATTTCTGTATTTTGTTCCAAAGCTTTTTAAGAAATAAAGATGTTCATGTCCATTCGCATCGTTCAGAAATACCGTTTGCATATATATTCGAATGCGATGCGGCAAATAAATGGAAGGAAACGTCACATCGGCGATATTTATGATCCATTAATTAAACCCGATTTAAAGAGTGTTACGACGAAACCAGTGGTGTGGACAAGCAGATTGATTCAACGCTGAAATTCTGATAATTTTTTAGCCAGCTATAAGCTATTTGAAATAACCGCTTAGGGGGATTTGTGTATACAGGGTGAATGAGGGATGTATAATGCAATTGAAATTGAAAATTCAAAAATTAAACGTCAAAAATCGCCATTTTATCATATTTTAAGGAATCTCTGAACCAAGATCATTGAAATGAGTAATTTTCATTTGATGTAATTCATGTCTTCTACATGCACCCATTACTCCCATAACTAATGCAACCTACAATGTAAATTAGTTTACTTAAACATATTTTTCATCAAATGGAAATATAAAACTTACTTTTGTTGGCAAATATATTTCATCTGGAGCGTGTTCAATGAAATTATCGATGTCATTTGCTGTAAAGATCTTTGACTTTTTGGGTTCGTAGCCGTTAGACTGCCGCTTGAGGAATGCTTTCAGTTTCAAATATTTGGCAATATCTATATCATTATAGATACTAAGAGTCGTTCTCAGCATTGAGAAGTGTGACCACAAAGTGGAACTTTTATATTTTTTGGCTAAGTCGCCAAAATAAGCCATTAAAACGTTCTCGGAAAACGATTTTGTCTTTTGATCTACCTTCCATTCCAAAAAAGGTTATAGGCGCGTTGATACATACTCTTCGACGTTTCCGGTAATAAATTCAGTGTTGTTACCTTCGATGCTTCTATTATGTTCGGAGGTGTCAAATCTAAGTCAATATCACTATCAGTTTCCATTTTAATTAATAGTTTTTATAGAAAACAACTATGAAATTACTCGTTACCTACTAAAACTTTGACAGAAACGATCTGCTGACATTTCATAAATTTGTCGCTGGACGTCATAATTTGACAAGCCGTAGTCGTCGTGATTTTAGAGTGAACCTAGACCTAACACGAAATATTCCATTTCGCATTTGTTGCTTAGCAACTTGCCTAGCAACCGATGCAAAAATGAAATTCTGTACAAAATGTGCTTGTTTATGATTGAAGTTACGGTTATAAAATGAACATTTATCGAGGTTGTCGTAGAAAAATTATTTATTTTCCTCGTACTGGCTCATTCTTCTCCAGATTCAATTTCCATCAAACCATAACCATTTTGAAACAAACTGTGGCCATATCTTCAACGTTCAAATCATCGTTATCTCGAACGTGTGGCCACAAGCGTAGTTATAATCGATACCACAAAAGAAAAAAGATGATTGCACAACTTTTCGTCGAGAGTACCCAACTCGTACCTACTACCACCACGCTTTCGATCTTCACGTCTACTCTTCTCTTACCTGACTCACGACGAAAGAGGAATTTGCCGTACCAAAATAGCCAATTAGGAACGACTGGGCAAGATTACAGGGTGATGCACTAACGATCGGATGAGAAAATAGCTCACAGTAATAACATCAAGTCATTGATATCGATGGGATGCCACAAGGCTCCGATACAGAAGCTCTTGTAAGCAGTTACGTATAGCATAAAACTAGTGAAAAGTTATCAACACTAAATCCAATGCGATCCTCTCAGAAATAAATAAATAATAGTTTGAAAAAACTAAAAAACACGCTTTAATAGAAAACCAAACTAAAAAATTTTAATAAATTTGAATTAAAATATGTAAAAAAATTAATAAATATAAATTAATAATAATGTAAATAGAAAAAAATTATTTTATTAAAAAAAAGCGTAAGATTCAGATTAAGCACCCCACGCTTTTTTTAAAAAATAAAAAAAATTCTTATTTACATTATTATTAATTTATATTTATTAAATTTTTTTACACTATTCTTAATTCAAATTTATTAAAATTTATTTTCTATTTTTTTATTTGGTTTTTTATAAAAGCGTGTTTTTTAGTTTTTTTAAACTATTATTTATTTATTTTTTAGTTCGTTTTTTATAAAAAGCGTGTTTTTTAGTTTTTTTAAACTATTATTTATTTATTTTTAGTTTGGTTTTTTATAAAAGCGTGTTTTTTTATTTTTTTAAATATTATTTTTTTCTACTTTATTCCGGGATTACTATCAGTAACTGTAATTATTTTCCAAATCATTGATGTGTACAGCTGTATTAATAGTCAAATCTCGATTTTAGAAGTCATTCAAAGATTTTAACGTTGTCAATATATACAGTGAGCCGCCATCTTGAATTTTTCAATTTTCACGGAAGAATCATAATATTCGATAACAAAAACCCCCACATACCAATTTTGAATAGAATCGGACCATAATCACAAAACTCGTCCACCATTTTGGAGCCGCCATCTTGAATTTTTCAATTTTGACAAAAGAATCATAATTTCCGACCAGGAATACCTCCAGATACCACTTTTGAAGCGAACCGGACCATAATCACAAATCTTGTCTGCCATATTGGAGCCGCCATTTTTTTTTTCACACAAAAATTTCTCAATGCATTGTCACCGGAATTATGTACACCTGCCAAATTTCAAATCTAGAACTAGAACATGTGGAAGTAGTTAATTAAGATAACTGCAATAGATGAACTAGAGTATTGAAATCACCATTATCAGTAAACTGCGAAATATTTCGGGATAAGAGAGAGTCATCAAAATTAACAGTCACAATCTGGTTCGTGTATTTATTAAAATTTCACAATATACAGGGTGTTTGTGAATAAGTGCAACAAACTTCAGGGGGTGATTCTGCATGAAAAAATAATGACAGTTTGCTATATTTTTTTTTGTCCAAAAATGCTTCGTTTTCCGAGATACGGGGTGTTGAAGTTTTTCTTAAAAACTGACTATTTATTTATTGCTCTGAAACCGGTAGAGATATGCAAATGAAATTGGGTGAGTTTCAAGAGGTAGAAAAATCGAATTAAACGGGTTTCTTCACATAAAGGATTCAATATAAAATTGAACCAGAAAATGGTGACTACTCCGTACTGATGAGGGCCAAGAAGCCTGAAACCGGTATGCGGATTGTTAGGTGAACACGACATAAATTAAACATAATCGAGCTTATCAGAAAGAAACATTTGCATTCAATGTCCATTGATATTATATGGAAGTATGCATGGATTTTCAGGTGAATATCATTCAACGTTCTGCGTGGTATTTGCCAGGAAAGTAGTTGTTTTTCACCTGAGATCTACCATTTTCTGGTTCAATTTTATATTCCTTTATGTGAAGAAAACCGTTTAATTCGATTTTTCTATTCATTCCACTTCACATGGCACTTATCTTTCAAGAGGTAGTTATTGTGCATTTTTGACATGCAATTAAGAATTTTATGTTCATCATTGGCGCGCATACGGGTAATGATCTCAATTTTTTCAAGAAAAAAATGGTACGCCACAGATATTTTAAATAAAAAATCATTTTTGTATTCCTCGTTCAATTTGTGACAAAAAGTCTCTCCTGCCTTTTTTCCGTATGGGGCTCCGTTTTTATGCAAAAAAAAACATCATAACGCGTATTTGTCATTAATTTAATACATTATCTAGTAGAGATTCTAGTAGGCTACTGTCAACATTCTGTTAAATACGAATATTTCAACGAAATATCAAATTAGCGTTTCCTCATTTTTAAGCTTTTAGTTTGGTATAACATTAATGATAATAAGTAATTAATTTTTCTTGTATCGAAAAGAATGGAAAATTATACAAATGCGGAATTGTCAGACATGCATTTTGTCTATGGTCGAAGTAATGGAAATAGTCGGCAAGCTCGACGATTATATGCAGAGTTGTATCCAGGACGTAGGGTACCCCTTCACACAATATTTGCTCGTCTTCACCAACGTTTGGGCGAAAATGGTACATTTAAGAAACAAACGGCTGACTGCGGGCGCCCTCGAGAAGTACGAACTGTGCAACTAAAAGAAGCAGTTCTCGAGTTAATTGCGGAGTCACCTGAAACAAGTACTCGAAAAATTGCCAACATACTGAATGTAAACAACTTCACTGTATTTAAAATTCTTAAAGAACAGCAATTGTATCCGTTTCATATTCAACGTGTGCAAGCTCTACTACCTAGAGAGCCTTTTTTGCGCGCCTAGTTTATTGCCATTGGATTCTTCATAAAAATCGCTCAAATTCCTAATTTTTTAAATGGCCTTTTGTTTACTGACGAGGCTAATTTTGGACGACAGTGTAAACGAAATAATAATAATAATAATTTATTTGCTCAAAATACAATAAAACATTGAATCGTGCAATACATTCAAATTATAGCAAATAAATAGAGTAGAAAACCCATAAAAGGTAAAACCTTGTGCATGGGTATACTACTTATGATATATGAGCCTAAACTATAAAATATATATAATATAATAGGATAATGTTAAATTGTAAAACAGTAGGTAATTTTAAATTTCCATAATAATCACCTCTGGGCTGAGGAAAATCCACATGGAATCTTTGAAGCTCATTTTCAGCATCAGTTTTCAGTAAATGTATGGCTTGGGGTACTTGATGATCATTTAATCGGTCCATATTTCCTCCCACAACTACTAACAGGCGACTCTCACCTTAATTTCCTACAGGAAGAGTTCTTCTTGAAGAAATTCCTCTACAGCTGAGACAACACTTCTGGTTCATGCATGATGAGGCACCAGTTATTTTCTGTTATTCTTCTGGTTTATCGTTATTGTATTAGATAGTTCTTGATAATGTATTAAAGAAATGAAAAATACGCGTTAAGATGTTTTATTTTCTTGCATAAAAAAGGCGTCACATACGAAAAAAGGCAAGATAGATTTTTTGTCATAAATTGGAATTCGAAAATGATTTTTAATCAAAATATCTAATGGTGGCGTACCTTTTTCTCTTTAAAAAAATTGAGATCATTACCCGTATGCGCGCCAATGATGAACATAAAATTATTAATTGCATGTCAAAAAATGCGCAATAACTACTTCTTGAAACTCACCAAATTTCATGTGCATATCTCGATCGGTTTCAGAGCAATAAATAAATAGCAAGTTTTTAAGAAAAACTTCAACAACCCCGTATCTCGGAAAACGAAGCATTTGCGTAAAAAAATTATATATCAAACTGTCATTATTGTTTCATGCAGAATCACCCCCTGAAGTTTGTTGCCCTTATTCACTAACACCCTGTAGTTAAAACTCATAGTTACTATGTGGAAGTCATGGTACTTTTATCAAATAGTAATGAGCAAAAACAACTGACGGTTCAATTTCAAAATGATTGACATTGGCTCAGTCAAATCTCTACTCGGATTTCAAGAAATAAAAAATATACGCGTCGAATAGAGAACCTCCTCCTTTTTGGTTTCGTCGGTTAAAAACGCAGATTCATGGATAAATCAAAACATCATTTTGAACTCATATTGAAAACACTAAACAGGGACCAAGCCGATCTAGTACACACCCCAATGTGTACAAGTGAAAAATCTATAAAATAATCTCTGTTGACTGCTGAACAAAGGCAGAAAAAATATTCCTTACCAGGGCGCAGTTGGTTTCTCAAATTTAAAGGCCCGACATAAGCTATGCAGTGAGCTGAGTAACTCATTTCAATCAGAATCCACTACCAGTACTTCGGGCTGCTGTCTAACGAATATTGCGCCCCTCATGAGGTATCGTCCGTCACCAACTTGAACTTCATTGAAAGAAAATTGGTGACTCTGACAAAGTAGGATACTTACTGCGATATGATTGGGCAGATGATCCTGTGTCTCTCATAACATTCTACTTGAAAAACTAAGGCATTCCCCTCAAATTCTTTGAAAGATAGTTACATGGTAGATCACAGTACGTGATGACAAATGGTAAAATCTCATCCCTGGGGAAAGTTTCACACGGTGTCCCCCAAGGCTCTGTTCTGGGCCCTCTTTCGTTCTCAATTTACATCAACGACCTCTGTCACTATATGCTTCCAACAAAAAGTGTGCTCTTTGCTGATGATATTACCCGTATCAATTTTAATGAGGACATAAAAACTCTAATGAAACTATCTGAAGTAAAGCTGAAAAAAGCAAATGACTCAGCCTCAATATTAATAAAAACCAACAACTCTTGATATCCTTACACCCAAACGTTTGCACAGGAAAAAGTGTGACGTTACTTGGAATTGTTATAGATGATACTCTCCAATGTTATATTCCGAATACTCAGACTAAAAAATCTAGTTTCTATATACTAAGGATATGCTACTTCAGTCTGTTCCATAGTAATATAATGTATGTATGTATGTATGGGATAATATTATGCGGAAATTCTGTTGAGGCTGGTAAGATATTTGTTTTGCAGAAAAAAGTAATAAGGCTCATGAGTAGAGCAAACTTCAGGGATCACTGTCGTAAATTAAAAATCATGCCCTCCAACAATGTTCATTTATCCTACTTTATTAGAAATTCATCTCAACAATGAAAGTTTTGACACTGTTTCTGCAAATCACCGGTATCCAACCAGGGCAGGAAATTTGCTAAAAAACAAACACAGACTGACAATATGTGATAAAAACACATTAAATATCGATAACTACAATAAACTACCAGAAAAAGTTAAGACATCTGAATGATCACGAGTTCAAAATCAAAATAAAGCATTTTCTGCTAAACCACTGCTTCTACAGTGTGGAGGAATATCTCAATTTAAACTGTACTGAGAAATCACATCTGATTGTGGTTTCAAATGAGACTCTATTTCCTTATTATACCCACATGGGTGAGTGAAATTCGAGTAGATGCATGGGGATCTCGGAAACGGTAAGAGCTACAGAGAGGGTTAAATGGAGGAAAAGTTGCTTATTATGGAGTTCTTTACTATGATGTTGAAAAATCTGAGCTAGCCCTCTTACTTCCAGAGATTACAGGAAAAAACGAAAAATTTGATTTTTGTTTTTTACTTATATCTGCTTTAATACAATAGATTTCCAGAAACTGTTTGCACTTTGTCAATGCAACTTTCAATGGGCTGTAAAAATATGTAAACGAAAGTGTTCTACAGGGTGTTGTTTTCCCTGGGCCACCCCTAACTATGAAATTTTAAATACGGACCTGGATTTTATATCGCTTTTTTTAGGCTTCAATGGTCATAATCATGATTGTGAAGCATAAAAATAATGATAAAAAATCCAGGTCCGTATTTAAAATTTTATAGTTAGGGGTGGCCCAAGGAAAACAACACCCTGTAGGACACTTTCGTTTACATATTTTTAAAGCCCATTGGAAGTTGCAATGACAAAGTGCAAACAGTTTCTGGAAATCTATTGTATTAAAGAAGATATAAGTGAAAAACAAAAATCAATTTTTTCGTTTTTTCCTGTAATCTCTGAAAGTGAGAGAGCTAGCTCAGATTTTTCAATATCATACTAATGAGCTCCATAATACGCAACTTTGCCTCTATTTAACCCTCTCTGTAGCTCTTACCGTTTCCGAGATCCCCATGCATCTACTCGAATTTCACTCACCCGGTATATTTTTTACTATTTTATCCTATTATTTTAATATTGTCTTAGTCATTATATAAAACCTGTCTTAAACATTCTCCATATTTGGTGCTTATTCTTACTTGATACTTGTAAAAAAAATCTCCACTTTGTTTACAGTATTTTATTTATATTTTGCCCATATTTTAAATATTTTGACACTACATAATGACTTGCTGCAAATGTACGACTGTATGTAATGTGGTTAATAAACTACCTACCTAGCAAACGATGGACGCATAATACCAGGCTTTATGTTCTTCAAAATGTTTTCCTCTATTCATGGAACACGAAGAATTAGCCAACTCTAAGGACCACGGAAGCTGAATACTTAACTATGTCTTCAGCTGTTCAGGACATTAGGGCTCCTTGGCTCAAGTCAGAAATAAGTTCAGATTCAAAACCAACCCTACTTTATGTAGACAACCAAGGGCTCAAAATTGAGCATGATAGGAAATTACCAGGCTCGTAAGAATCGTCACCACTTTTTGAAGAAAAATATAGAAGATGGAGTTATAACAATCAAAAAAATGTCTATTGTACACCAAGAAGTTAGAGAAGTGTATCAAGAGTCAAGGACTTAATTCATAAAAACTTTTTAACAAAAAATTAAACCGACGAAATACGGAACTGAAAAGTAAAAAATAAAATAAACCTGCTTAGTCTCAATAGCTAAGCTCCTAAACTAATTTAAGTAACTAATTTTGAGTCGGCACCAAACAAACAAGCAAATGGATTAGGTAAGGCGTAAAATGATGGCATCGAGTTGCGCGGTGACATTCTGATAATTTTTTTGAAGTAATTTAATGATCTTTGTTGATTGTTCGTTTGGCGCCGACTCAAAATTAGTTACTTACATTAGTTTAGGAGCTTAGTTATTGAGACTAAGAAGGTTTATTTTATTTTTTACTTTTCAGTTCCGTATTTCGTCGGTTTAATTTTTTGTTAAAAAGTTTTTATTTTTCAATTTTTTGTGGCTGAACTCTACTAATTACTACCTACTTGTTTTTTTATTACTTCCAAAATACTTACCCACCTTACTTCAACTATTACCAGTTAAATAATATGATTATCTACTTTTACTATTGTTGTAATATAAATTATTTTTGTTGTTCAGGTTAGTTTATTTCATTACTTTGTATATCATTCCATCCTTTTGTAACGAACCTAGGCCGGACCTGTCGCCTCACGCGTTGCCATCGACAGCGATGATGTCATCCCCGGAGATATTCGAGAACAATCCAGTCACGCTGCCGCAGATAACAACGGTCGATATTGGAAATAACTGGAACATGCTGGGCACCAACCGCCAGAATTGGAAACATCGAGAATGCTGTATCGGAGATAAATAGCCAGCCCTCAAGAGGGAGTGGCAGTTTTCGGCGAGTCGATAACATCGAGCTATACAGTGGCGTAGCCAGTAATATAAATTAGTTGTCAATTTAAATGTGAAATAAATTAGTAAAACCAAGTTAAGTTTATTTACGTTACACTTTCATAGAATATAATGATTGTGACGGATGTAGGAGAACAAAAATAATGACATTACCGATCTGTCATTGTCAACTACATATGTGTGCCAATGTTCACAAGTGAAAAATCAATTATCCCCTATGTTTCTACCCGTGAGGGTGGATAATTCCATTCGAAATCCAAATATGATCGACTATGAGGTATCTAATAAAAAAGAATCATCCAAATCGAAGAACCCAGTACAAAGTTATGCCTGATAGAATCGGTTAACGGACCAGTATTCAGAGGGTGAGTGATCAATATCCTTCATGTTGCTACCTTAGGGGTGGATTTCATCTTTTAAATTCAAATGGGACCAACTTCGAAATACACCCTATCCACTGAAAAAAGAATTATCATACATAAAAAAATATATATACGCGTCGAATAGAGAACCTCCTCCTTTTTGGTTTCGTCGTTTAAACAAGGAATAAATGAAATGAATGTGTCCATATTAAGAAAAACAAAAGTAACAAGAGGACAAATCTGTCACTATCCTACAATTGTTGAAATGTTCTACAAATTAGTGTTTACTGTACCAAAGGTATCCTTATCGTTGAACATCAGGTTGTAGGCAACATTGATAAATACGTTGCCAAATGGAAGTACATGGCATTTGTCGTAAATAACCCTGTAGAAAATGCGCGCTGCTCTGATACTACCCGAAGAAAATACACTCGATAATGATGAACCAGAACAAGCGCTAAACATTCTTTCCACGGTGGTTCTACCATTCTGAAGGTTCTTTATCTCAGGGCATTTAAGATTATGAATTTGGTAAAATACCTTTATGATTGCCTGATAGCTCAAATTATGAAATTGAGATACTCATGTATGAAATATTGTATCACAATTGTTTCATATTTTTTTAATGTATCCAATCTGACAGATCTGTCGCCATATTAAGTGAGATCGTAAGTAGAATTAAGAACGAGGTAAGCTTCATTTCTTTACTAATTCATTAATAAATATAAATGATGATACTTCAAACTCATAGAACAGTATAGGGGCCCCACAAATATTTACTCTTAGGTATACCAATACTAAATCAATAGATTACCGAAAATAGTTAAATTTCCTATATAAAATACAAGTTTTACCTTTTTTACAAGCTTTTATTTAGTTTCACCTGTCCCGGAGTCTGTCTGTATGTGTGTTTGTCTGTAATCTAATCAGTAGTAGCAGTTAAATTTGACCCACTTCTAATCGTGCGATTGATTTGAAATTTGGCAGGTGTACATAATTTCGGTGACAATGCATTATAAAATTTTTGTTAGGAAAAAAAACAAAATGGCGGCTCCAATATGCCGGACAAATTTTGTGATTATGGTCCGATTCTATTCAAAATTGGTATCTAGGGGTTTTCGGGGTCGGAGATTATGATTTTTTATCAAAATAAAAAAATAAATCACATAGCAATTACTAAACTAGTTATTTAACATCATAAATACTAAAAAAATTCAAATAAATGAACGAAATTAAAAAAAAAGGTTTTATTGGTTGTTACTAAAAACAGAACTGAAAAGTTGAAAATAAAATTTATAAAAAAAAAAATAAGAAACTTTTATACATGCACTAATATGCCCTAATAAGGAAAAAATGCACTAATAAGGAAAAAATAATTGCTTTCATTATTTGATCTAGGTTATACTGTGAGTAACAGATTCAAAAGCTTGCCTCGGATAAAAAATAAGTAATCTTGCGCGGCAAGATTTTGAATCTGTTGATCACAGAATAACCTAAGTAGATCAAACAATGAAATACATGATTTGTTTCCTTTTTAGTGCATTTGTATAGAAGCTGGTCTTTAAAAATGTTTTTTTTATAATTTCTATTTTTAACTTTTTAATTCTGTTTTTACTAACTAATAAAAGCTTGTTTTAAAAAAAAATCGTTTATTTATTTAATCAAATTACATGACCTTCAATGTTTTTCTTGCCTTTACGCTGCACAGTTTCCTCTTCATTATCAATTTCTGTATTTTTAACCGACGAAACCAAAACGGAGGAGGTTCTCTAGTCGACGCGTAGATTTTTTTTTTTTTAACCCGCGAAATCAAGAAGGAGGAGGTTTTCTAGTCGACGCGTAAATTTTTTTTATGTATGATCACGCATAACTTTTCAGATAGCATTTCGACTCCGATGATTCTTTTTTCATTGGATAGTGTTTACTTCGAAGTTGGTCCCATTTGAATTTGAACAAGAAAATCCATCCCTAAGGGTAGCAAAATGGAGGATATTGATCGTTCACCCTCTGAATTTTGGTCCGTTAACCCAATCTATCAGGCATAACTTTGTAGTGGGTTTTCCGATTTGGATGATCTTTTTTTATTAGATAGGCTATACCTCATAGTTGATCTTTAATTTGGAATGAAATAATCTACCCCTATGGGTAGAAAATAGGGGATGATTGATTTTTCACTTGCGAACATTGGCACACATATGTAGTTGACATTGACAGATCCTCCTACATCCGTCACAATAATTACATTGTATGAAAGGATGGAATTATATACAAAGTGATGAAATCAAATAACCTGATCTTTCAAAAATAATGTATATTATATAACAATAAATAGTTAAAGTAGATAATCATATTAACACTCTGAATGCCGGCATACTAAATTTTGGGTATTTTATTTTGTTTTGTCAGTCGTATATGACTGACCGACTGATATGCATAATTTTGCGACGTCAGTCGTTTATAATCGACAGCACCACTATCATGCACGGCCGTGTCAGGCTTTTTAGACCGAGTTTATATTGAATTGGGTATGCTTATTGAGATCGCGGCGCCGAATTTTATAAGCCTACAAAATTTCGCGGCGCCTGACGTCCCCTAAGTAAAAATACATCAATTGGAAATTATGAAAAACTTTTTATTAGAAATCTTTTACATTGTTAAAAAATGAGTAACTTATGAACTATGATTTTTAATATGGCACTCTTGGCACATTGCAGGTTTTCCATCACATCCATCCCAATATGTTCGGACTTTTCTTACTTTTTTTCTTGCTTCTGCTCTTGACATTTCTTTTGTTAGGTTGAAATAACAAGTTTTACATTGTTTTCGAATTTCTCATCAGTTTATTTAAATAAATGTGCTACTTTGGGTATCATTAGACTCTTTCTGTTGGCATCATTTCCAAATAATAAAGTCCTGGCTACGTCTTCTCTGAATTTATTGATATTTGATTTTGAATTGGTATGTTCTTTATATATGTTGAATGCATTTACCATAGACATGCCTGTCAGCAATTAAAAAAAAACCTTTCGGTACCACTTGACGCCTCGTCGATTACAAGTACTATATGAAGCCATTTGGTCAGACTTGTCAATGCCACACTTTCCATTATTATAAGCAATAATAGCTTCAGGCTTCAGTTTTGCTGCTTCGTTTGCTCTTTTCTTTTTTCGAGTGGGCTCATCATTATTAGCTGTTGGTGACATTGCCCTCTTCAGCTTACTTGAAGGTGGAGAAACTTTCATCTCAAGTCCGTGTAATGTGGATAGCATTGGTACATCTCTAGCATCTTTCCATTTGGAGACAACTATCCCATCATTAGTCTCTTGCCCAATGTATTCATGTTTTTTTAACTTCTTCGTCTTGACATCTTTTGGCAGGTGTTTTCTTGGTCGTCTAAGTGTACCTACCAAATGTGTGCTTTTAGTGAGTAGAATCTTAGCTAATGGACAACTAGTATAAAAGTTGTCCGTGTAGAGGGTTCTGCCTTCATCCAATAATCCCTCAGTCAATGCCAGTACGACAGTTTCGCCTATTCCAAGTCCTGCAGGGCGCTGTTCCTCAGTCCGTCCAGTATATATTTGGCATTTCCATGTATAGCCGCTTGGACTGCACAACTTAAAAAGTTTTACCCCATATTTGTGAATTTTAGTTGGTATATATTGACGAAATTTTAGTCTGCCTCTCCATTGTATCATACTTTCGTCTATGACCATTTCTTGTCCCACGGTATAAGTCTGCTGAAAAGAATTATTCAACATATCAAGAACAGGTCTGATCTTGTAAAGCCTATCATTATTTGTCTCATTTTCCCTATCGCTGAAGTGAATCATCCTCAATAGCATTTCAAAACGATTTCTTGACAATACTTGATTTTTGTATAGCACATCGATTGATCAATATGATGCAAAAGCCGGACGACAATTCAATCCCATCCAAATATAAAAGCCAACAAATTTACGTATTTCCTGTTCATTCGTAGGGTACCACTGATTCAGTCTTGATTTGCGAGTAACATTTGTAGTGGAAATTATATAGGCTGCATAGCGATTTGTTCCTTCCACTATGAGAGCTATAAGCTCAGGAGAAAAAAATAGATCAAATGCAGCAACGGGTGTAAGATTTTTTGCTAAATCTACTTGAATACCTTCATTACCAGTAAATCGAAATGTTTTGTGATTTCCAGAATAGTCGTACCAAATTGTTTACTTGCGGGATCTGGTGCAGTACCGTTTTCATCATCTTCATTCTCCATTACTTCTTCATTATCTGATGAAATCGGATCCTCGTTGGATTCATCACTGGATACACTACCCAACTCGCTATTAGAGTTATTATAATCTGGGTCAATGTCAGAGAAGTCTGAAAAATCCCTAAAATCTTCTTCGGATAGATATTCCACTTCTTCTTGAAGTTCTTGAGAAGAGAGGGGCTTTCTCAAATTCCAACTCCTATAAAAACAACAGTAAAATGAATTATTCAATTTTTTTCACTTCAGTTTATGACCCAATGTAGTCATCCACACACTCTCAAAACACAAACACACACATATGTACCTAAAAAAAAAACTTACATTATGATAATCAGAAACAAGCAATGTTTAAAAACTGTAACAAAAAAATTACGTGTAGTTCCAGGCCGTGTCAGTCGTTTTTGGAAACACGAATAAACATGAAATTGACGTGCGTACTACTAAATGAACACTGAGTATGCATGATTCGACGAATCTCTGTACCGTTAGCACTGAAAAAAGCACGCGGCCTGGTGGTGCGCGCGCACATAAAATGAACGCGGCGTCAGCTGAGGAATTCTTGTCAGTCGAAATCGACTGACATGGCAGTCAGAGTGTTAAGTATTTAACAGTTGAAGTAAGCTAGGTAAGTAAGTATTTTGGAAGTAATCAAAAATTAAGTAGATACTAATTAGTAGATTTCAGCCACAAAAATTTTTAAATTAAAAAATGTTTAACAAAAAATTAAACAGACGAAAAAATCAACTGAAAAGCAAAAAATAAAATAAACCTTTTTAGTCTAAATGATAATTGAGCTCCTAAACTAATGTGAGTAACTAATTTTGAGTCGGCGTCAAACAAACTAGCAATTGAATTAGGTAAAGCGTGAAATGATGGCAGCGAGATGCACGGCTGCGTTTTGATTACTTCTTCAAAGTAATATAATGATCTTCGATGATTGTTTGTTGGGCGCCGACTCAAAATTAGTTACTCACATTAGTTTAGGAGCTCAATTATCATCAAGACTAAGAACGTTTATTTTATTTTTTGCTTTTCAGTTGATTTTTTCGTCGGTTTAATTTTTTGTTAAAAAGTTTTATATTACTGTGGAAATGTTAAATCGCATAGCCCATTCATTGTCTGGAATTTTTTTTATGCGATTTCTGTTTATCGATAAAGTGGCAAAGTGGCAAAGGGCGGTATAATGTTCGCAGGCGGTTGTATTGAATATATATAGAGCTTCCTTGAGTCTTAATTTAGTTTGGATTTAAGTTTACATAAGGCCGTGTGTCTAGATACATTTCTTCTTCTGCAATCACATTCTTTCAAAAAATATACGATACAACTTAACACGAAAAATTTCAAAAAATGTATCAAGTTTGAAGAGACACTTTATCGATTCAATTATTTCGGATTAACATACACTGAAAATAGATTTCAATCGTGACATTGGTTCAATCCAATTCTGAAATAATACAATTTAGTTGAGCCAACCAAATCAGTTTACTTAAATCGTCAGATCAACAAAGCATTCTTAACTGGGGGCGATGACCATTTCGGAATAAATATAATGTGTCCAAAGACACAACAAGAAAGAAAGAAACAAGTTGAATTATCAGAAACGGGAGTGTCGCTACGTTCCGATTTCGTTTTGTTTTGCGAGATTCGATATGCAACGCAGTATTTCAGTCGCCCCCACTGTACGATAACAATCGCCTTCATGTTTCTTATACACACTCCAAGGAAGGGTTCTTTGTGTGCATTTTTCGAATGGATTAAAGAAACAAAATATAGCTTTGTACGCGTCTTATTGCTACCACCCGATGATCTGGCTTTTCTTATATTTGATACCCATGACATGAAATGTAGTGCTTTAAGTAGTATCTCTTAGAAAGTGCGATTTGATGGCATTGAAGCAGACATCGGTCTAGCACTTTCTGCTAGTAAATGTCAATTATGTGGAAATTATCGATATATTCAATTATATTATGAGGACTTTCAATTATCGAAACCGCTGTATGCCGAATGAATGTGTTTAATAATTAAAAGACAAAGCGGTCATGAAGTATATACTTAATGAATAGAAAGCTCAAATGATGTTTGAGCGAAGCATGAATTGCAATTCAGTAAAATTACTCGTTATAAAGAGTATATGGATGTGTTAGGCGGTTGGCAGAACTTCCAGCCGTTACAAATAATTGAAAAGCTTTATTTTCAGATAGTTTTTTTTAAATTATAATTAACGTGTCTCGGCATCTAGTGGCCACTGACACGGGATCTGTGTTACATTCGATTACATAATAGGATTCAAATTAAATTAAACAGTTGACAGTCTTTAAGGAACTGTATCACAGCACTAAACTGGTTAGGTAGTTCAAGAATGTTTTTGAGAGTCCGATGGATTTATTTCAAAAGCATTTTAGCAACACGTATTTAACATTTTCTGGGGTTCATTATGTTGTTTATTCCAACGCAAATTTAACCGTCTAGCGTCTAGCTCAGCTTTTAACCTGCATCCAGCAAAGTGCTTTCCGCTTTTTTGTTGGACTTTTATTCTCGCGCGCGCCTCTAGCGGCGAGTTTCAATGCTGTCTACGAACAACTTGACGTTTGTCAGCTTCGACTAGTTTTTTCTGATTGGCTGATGAATGAAAGATCTTACTTAGCAACCAATCAGAAAACACGGCGGGATGTGCTTGAGAAGTAATTTGAACATTGTTGCCTTCTTAGGCAGCTTGCAAATTAGCCTGACTGACTGATTCATCATCTCCGAGCCGAAACCACTAAATGAAATGAATGAAATTCGGTCCGTAGTTTCATATTATGATGTAAAGACTAAAAAATGATTCCCTGAATTCCATTAATTTGACACCCCAGCCGGTAAAAATTACCCCTATTTTATTTAGTTTAGAATTGTTCACTTAGATTTTCAAAATAGCCCCCAGAACTCAATGTTTAGAATAGTATGAATAATTTATTCTTTGCATATTTTTTGTCAAAAAAAGTCAGAATACAAACAATATAAGTGAATATTGTTACGAAAATACGTACAGTACGCCCCTACGTGTTTATCAGGTTGTTTATCACCGTTAGGAAATTCCGATAACAAACATCGAATGATCTCGATGTTTCCACGAACTGCTCGATTATTCTGGAAGCCAAGATCGAGGATATATAAGGTCGGGAGTTATTCATTAGTAATTCATATTAGCGGGTTCAAGGTGAATGTTCAGTGCAGTGTGGTACACGGTACATTTTAGTGGTAAATTGTGATTTGAGTATTTTATTGTCATAGTGCATAATTGTGTTGTATTTTATTTTAAAGTGTAATAAACGAACAACAATTCATTCGATTATTTCAATAAAAACGAGGCCCAGTTAGTTTCGTAAGCATAATATTTCTTCAGATGAAAATAATATTTTTAAGAGTAGTTTATATCTTCTGCACAGAATACATTTTTAGTTGTGGGAAAGTACAGGAAGTGAAGAAAATGTTGCCCCGCCTTTGGCTTACTGTGTAATGAGGAAGCATTGATCGAAGGGCCTCACAAAAATTGTACCATGGTACAATGTTTTTTTGTTGAGGTTGCTGGGGCTGATTTGGTGGGCGTAGTATATGGCGTTAGAGTTATAGGGTGAATATCAACTTGTTTTGAATGACATTTCCCTGTATCTAATGATTGAACTTGTTCTTCGAACGTCATAATTTTATTCTGAATTCTGGATAAAAACTGTTTAGAGTAAGACAACACCGGACGGCGAACAGAGGTTAAACTCAGCAAACGGTAAAAGCGAGTGAATCCGTTCCGTACATATCCGACAGTGCCCGACACGACACGAACGCTGGTTTCGGCCAATGTTTGACCGAAACTGCCGCCAATAGCATTTTTGGCCGAAACTGGACGAAACTGAACCTTCGGTCGGTCTCTATCTCGAACAAGTTTTATTTACAAGCTATTACCTGTCCCGATGTCTGTCTGTAATCAAATATTGCAAGTTAAATTTGATCCACTTCTAGTTGCCGAATTAACGTGAAATTTCGCAGGTGTTCATAGTTCTCGTGACAATCATTAGAATTTTTGTTAGAGAAAAAACAAAATGGCGGCTCTAAATGACGAGATTTGTGTTTATGGTCCGATTCATCAAAATTGGTTTAGGGTTTCGGGGTCGAAATTATGAATTTTTTGTAAAATTCATAAAATTAAAATGGCGACTCCAAAATGGCGGAGATAGTCCAAAATTGGTATGTCCTGGTTTTTGGGGTCGGAGATTATGAATTGAGCGGAGGTTATTAATTTTTTGTCAGAATTCAAAAATTGAAGATGGCAGCTCCAGGATGGAGTACGATTTAATCTTTAGATAGTCTCCTCATTGAAGAACTAGATAGCTCAGAACTTACAGGAAAAAGACCTTATAATGACGATGCATTAACAAAAATGCATAGATTAAGGCGTACTTACTAAAAAGCACAAAATAAAATAATTAATAAAAAAACTTTTTAAAGACAAGCTTTCATTCAAATGCACTAAAAAGTAAAAAAGAATTGCTTTGTATGTGTGACGAAGGTATTTCCGTGAGTTATAGAATCAAAAGCTTGTCGCTTTTGTATTCGAAGTGAAAACTTTGCGCGACAAGCTCTACGTGTAAATCTACCCCCGTGACTGTTTCCGGCACGCCAATGTACATCATGTTCCATCCACTAAAAGTGCACGTATAGATTCTCTCAATATGATTCGAGTGATCGGTAGCTCCGTATAAATTTTAAACTGGTTTCTTAACATGGTGGCATTCCTATTTCTACCCCGGCTGACTTATAATGACTTAGGACTTCAAAACAATGTAGGTATCAGGTATCTGCAGTTGACTTCAAAAGACCATCAATCTTTCAGGAAACTGGCAAGGTTTCTAATTGAATTTATAGATTGAAAAACATGTATAGAACAGATTGGAATGGTTCTGTAATAGAAAACGTCATTAGAATGCAAATGAATGTTCATTCTTCTTTTGTTACTTCAAGACTTCTTTGTATTTCAAGTGTACTCTCTAATAATCAATTGTTGGCATTCTATCACTTCGTCCTTTGTATATCAATTCCCATTCTCAATTTTCGGTTTCTTCCATCCATACCAAATCCATACTTTTTTATTTCAGAGAGTCAGCAATTGGCATCTATATTGATCAAAATAAGATTTTTACGAGAATTTTCGATACTGCATTTTATGGTCCATCTGATCTTCATCCAAACTATACTTACCCGTTAAATTATTCTAGAAAATACATGGTTGGATATCCGGAGACGTACCACACTTGGTTTATGTTTTACGGTGGATAATGTTTGCATTCCATTTTATGGTACCTTATCCATTGCTTCGATCTTTCCGTGAATTTACCCACCCTTAATCATTTGTAATGTATTTTCCACATATTTTTACTGTTTTAATATTTGCTTATTGCAAAATTCAGGTCCATTTCTACTATAAATATTTTTCTCGCAATTTCTATTTTTCTTTCTCTTTACTCTTTCAGTGCTTGATTAGGTACATGAGTTTAAATTTGTTTCTGGTACTCGGGGATAACAACTATGCAAAATATGTACATCATAATTAAATATCAGGTACTGAATCAAATACCGAATGGCTGAATTAGGTACAGAGAGACAAAAGCGAATACTGAAAAAAATGGAACTGGAATTATTTCATCATTCTCAATCTTGTTTTTTGCTACAGGAAATTCAAAATTTGAACGAAAGTACCTGTGTTTTGGTTATTCGACAATTGATATAATATAACGAATACTAATTTTCTGGAATAAAATACCTTTTACTGTGACCGAGAAGTTTGGAAAAAGTTATTGTAAGTAACAGATTCAAAATCTTGCCGCACAAGATTACTTATTTTGTATCCGCGGTAAGCTTTTGAATCTGTTACTCACAGAATAGCCTAGGTCAAACAATGAAATAAATTATTTTTTCCTTTTTAGTGCATTTGTATAAAAGCTTGTCTTTGAAAACGTTTTTTATTAACAACTAATAAAAGCTTGTTTTTAAAATCATCCCCTGATTAATTTAATTTAAAAACGCCATATCATCGTTAAAAAATGTGTAAGGATGATTTTTATATAGAGAGATATTGCAGAAAACTCGTATTCCTTACTTGCGTCGGAGGGGGTGAAATCATCCCCTGATGAATTCAATTCAAAATACCATGTCATCATTTAAACATGTGTAAGGAGGATTTATTGAGAGATTGCAGAACTGTATTCCTTACTTCGTCGGAGGGGGTGAAATCTCCCTTGATTGATTTATTAAAAAAATATATCATCGTTGAAAAATGTTGTGCAATTTTTATACAGAGAGGTAGGTAGTATTTGCATAGCTGATAAAATTGCAGAGAACTCTTATTCCATGCTTGCCGTCAGAGGGGCTGAAATCATCCCTTATTGATTTTATTTGTACATATCCATATCATTGGTAAAAAATGTTGTGTCAGGATGATTTTTATATAGAGAGGAAGTATTTGCAAAGCTGATGAGATTGCAGAAAACTCGTATTCCTTACTTGCCGTCGGAGGGGGGCGATAAATTTAATTATTTCACCCCCTCCGACGGCAAGTACGGAATTGTAGTTTTCTTCAAACTCATAAGCCATGCAAAGACTACAAACCCATATAAAAATCATCTTTACACAACATTTTTTCAAAATGGTATGGATTTTTTAAATTAAAGAAATCAGGGGATGATTTCAGCCATCTGACGGCAAGTAAGGAATTGAGAGTTTTCTGCAATCTCATAAGCCATGCAAAGACTACCTGTCTATATAAAAATCATCCTTACACAACATTTTTTAACGATCATATGGATTTTTTTCAAATAAATTAATCAGGGGGTGATTTCACCCCCTCCGACGGTAAGTAAGGAATAATAGTTTTCTGCAATCTCATCAGGTATGCAAATATTACCTCTCTATATAAAAATCATCTTACACAACATTTATTAACGATGATATGGATTTTTTTAAATTAAAGTTATCAGAGGATCATTTCAGTTTTCTGCAATTTCATAAAACTCCTTCGAATATTTTCACTTTAATCTCCCTAGAGCATGAATTATTGCCGGAAATTTTTAGAGTACATGAATTTTTTGAAAATTTTCACCAGTCGCGAAGCGACGAGGGATAATTTTCTTTAAAAATTCATGTACGAGACAAATTTCCCGCAATTAATTCAAGCAGTGGGGGGGTTCGGTAAGAAAATTTTAAACCGGAATTATATTTAAATAGAAAACATTAAGTAAATATTTATTTTGACGTTATTCACAAATAAATAGAAGGCTGTGTGTAATGGGAGTTTTGGGGGAGATTTTTTTCTGATTTTCCCCGTTCCCTAGTAAAATAAAATATATAATATCAGATGAACTATTATGTAAAATTAATTGATTTCATACAATTTTCTTACTAGGTTTCAGGGAAATGTTAATATTGACTAAAAATGAAAGTGGATACGTTCGTATTGCGGGAGATATTTTTTGATTTTCCCCATGCCCTAGTAAAATAAAATATATAATATCAGATAAATTTTTATATAAAATTGATTGTTTTCATACAATTTTCTTACTGGGTTTCAGGGAAATGTAATATTGATTAAAAATGAATGTGGATGTATTGCGGGAATATTTTTTTTTTCCTGCCCTAAGTAAAATAATATCTATAAAATTTTTATGTAAAATTAATTGATTTCATATAATTTTCTTACTAGGTTTCAGGGAAATGTTAATATTGACTACAAAGGTGATATAGAGCAAAAAATATATAACTATACCTATATATATATATATACCTATACATATTCTTTTAGGTTTAATTCTAAGAAAAATTAATATTAGCGGTAATAATTTGTTTTTTAAATAATTCAGGAAATCGGGATATTTTATTTTTTATACAAAATAGAATGTTGTTGGCGTATGATGCCAGTTAAAAATATATTTTGTAAAGTTAGCCATGGATTTGACATTCACTACTCCTGTCAATCAATATTTTATTTGTGGCATTATAAGTTCCTCATAACATTGTATACAATCATAAGTTAGTAAAAAAGTGATAATAAAATGAACTTTCAATCGTATGAATTGTATTCCTTTTGCAAAGAATCACAGCACATTAAAATGTACCATAAAAATGTAAAATATCTAACATACCTAGTGGAAGAATCTGGATTAAATCCTGAGCAAGAAAACTTATTTAAAGAGATTGGCAACATTCTGCGTGATATTGTGCCTCCTTTTGGACACAAATCTAATACTCAAAGAAATAAACTGGTGTCTCAGTATTATTTTTATTTTATGAAACACAGGCATATTTAAAAAAAAACACCGGTTCTGTGTTTTATTCACCACTTAGGAAAGAGGAGGTAGAAGTGGAATTTTTAAGAATTTAAAATTAATTAATATATATAGAATGTACACCTTAATAAATTGTTGAATATTTCCAACTTATAAAGTAAGTAAATAAAAAAATGTCAATATTATTTCAATATTATTTTTGTCTAATTATATGATAGCTGTCATGTGCCGGGAAATTTCCACTTATTAATTTTACGTCTACATGCTAATGTGGATGAAACATTTTCAGAAAATTTTCTGGTAACAGTGTCGAAATAAAGCATCTGATTGGTTGAAAATGACTGATATAAAATTTTCAGTCATTTATGACACAACGAAAAACAGTCATATCCCTATTTCAATCTATATGAAATTAAACACCATTCCCCTTTTCCGAATGGCAGTCGAGAGCAGTTTCCCTTCTAAAAAGGATCGTGAGAAATTTGGCTGCCAAAAAGTAGCTGCCAGATATCGTGGAAATTTTGGCTGCTGAAAATTAACTGCTAACTTCACGCCGGTCAACTAGTTACAATATACAAACATGTTGAAGAAAACATTAAAATATTGCTACAAAAAATTCATAGAACATAAACACAACGAAAATATGGGTATTTCATTGACATGAACAAAATAATGACAGATAAATTATAGTTTCTCTGCATTTTATTCGAAATTTTATGAGAATTTGTAGATTTTATCGTTATCGTAGACATATCATCTTGGTTTTATTTTAAGAAGAGTTGAAAACTTCCTTGTAAAAAGTCATAAATTTGAGCATTGAATCATCTTCCTAACTAAGTAAGTATTCTGGATAAAAAGTTATGAAACTGCTTTACCAGCACACCATTTTTTCGCTAACCAGCTGAGTTAGAGTCAGTTTGTGTTAGAAAATAGTTGATAAGTAGTTTTTAAATTCTGGATAATTTTCAGAAACGGCTGTCAGTTTTTTATACGTCCCACAAGGGGGGTTGATAGGGCTCTATAATGATTATGGGTGCCTGGGACTAGGGTGGGGCCCGGTGTTGATTGGCTAGATGATGAACAAAAGACAACTTTTGTTGGTCGCGGATGGGTTTAAAATTATATCCACTTGACAATTCTATATGGCCACGGGTACTGTTAGAGCCAACTATTGTACGCATCGGTTTTTATTGTAGTTTTCACAAACCAAGTTTGGTATACATACAGTGCTCGTCTAAAGTCCGTTCCCCTCCTACTAATTTTTGAACCACCTGGTATATCGCAACGAAATTTGGAGGGCTTAGATAGGAGATAAAAACCTACCTTTTCATGAAAAAATCACAGTTAAAAGTTTTAAAATGGCGGCTGAGCGCCATCTTCAATAATTTTATTAAATAGAACACCCCGTATATTATTTCATTTTTGAAATCTGCTCATAATTTTCAACAGTTTTCTCCAATACAATTTACTCCTAAATTCAATTGTTTTCGAAATATTACGTTTGAAAAGCGACATTCCGGTTTAAAATGAAGTATGGATTTTGGTCACTTCCGGTAAAACATTTTGCTAACTAAACGTTGTTATTAATTTGTAGTTGTAGAATCTCATAATGAATTCGCCTAAAAAGAGGCGTAAAGAGAGTTTATTAAGGATAAACAGTACCGCTTACCGGAAAATCTCGAAGCCTACGAATGTGTTCTGTAAATTCACAATCAAAACAAATTAGTTAGCTAAAAAATTATAATTTATTTTTGAATAACACTTTTATTTAACCCCAACAATTATTTCAACAAGTGTTCAATGTGGCCCCCTCCTAAATCTTGACAATAAAGTGCTCTATTATAAATAGCTTCTGTCACGTTGATGAAAGTCTGTTCATCTATTTCTTCACATGTAAGTATCTATTATTCTGCGTTCCAACTCTTCTATTGTTTGGCATTCAGTGGCGTAGATTTATGACTTCAGATACCCCCAAAGGAAAAAATCTAGAGGTGTAAGATCCGGAGATCTTGGTGGCCATTCTGTACTTCCCCTGCGACCTATCCATCGCCCAGGAAACTTTGTATCGAGGAACTCTCTAGCCATGCGATCGAAATGGGGAGGTGCCCCATCCTGCTGAAATATGATTTCACGATTTTCAAACGCTTCCGGATTGTTTAATACAATTTTTTTCGAGGTTCAGTTTCAGTTTCTATAAGATTTCTGTAAAGAACTCCTGAAAGATTGCCTCTGATGAAAATCGGTCCAACAACGCGATTGCCCAAAATCCCCGCCCAAACATTCACCTTCTTAGGAAACTGGGTATGTCCCTCTCTAAAAATATGCGGATTAGTATCGCTCCAGTATCGTACATTCTGTTTGTTGACTTTTCCATTAAGAAAAAACGTGCATTCGTCTGCGAAACATACACGTTTTAGGAAGGCCCGTTCTCCTTCAGTTGTTTTTGTTAACCACTCACAAAATTCAACCCTCCGGTCTGGATCATCCTCCGTGAGAGCATGCAGGATTTTCATTTTATAGGAATGAAACTTTACTTTTTTTAGGACTCTTTGGAACTTTTTGAACTTACTCCACAGGATTCAGCAACTGCAGACGTCGACTGAGTCGGATTTATTACCATTTCAGCAACAATTTCTACCTTTTTTTCTTCTGAAAGGGGCGGTCTTCCTGATCTTGGAGCATCTTTCAGGGTACCAGTTGCTTGGAGCTTATTTAAAAGTTTGCGCAAATATGACCTCGAAATAGGATTCTCGGGAAATATATCATCAAACATACGGACTGCTAGATGATAATTTCTTCCAGCTTCTCCAAATATCAAAACTGCTTCAAATTTATCGTCTAAGCTACGAGCCATGATCACACATAAAAGGATGTAGGCGCTCAACGGACTATTTGACAGTTAGCAGATCAGTTTGACAGTAAACAAGATGTTACCGCGACAACGATTTTTTCCAATGCAAACTTGATTAATAGCAACATTCGTGTTATTGGTTGGGTTTGAAATGACCAAAATGTCACTTTTCAAGCGTTAATATTTCGAAAACAATTGAATTTAGGAATAAAGGGTATTAGAGAAAACTGTTGAGAATTATGAGCATATTTCAAAAATGGAATATTATACTGGGTGTTCTATTTAAAAAAATTATCGAAGATGGCGCTCAGCAGCCATTTTAAAACTTTCAGCTGTGATTTTTTCATAAAAAGTAGGTTTTTATCTCCTATTTAAGCCCTCCAAATTTCGTTGCGATATACCAGGTGGTTCAAAAATTAGTAGGGGGGGAACGGACTTTAGACGAGCACTGTTACGTATATCCCAACATGTAACTTACTCACTGAGGAAATCATGAAACTTACCGTCTACTTTTCCCATGGCCAGAATACTGATGGTCTTGATGGCTGGTATCGCCCAAGCAGCCAGATGAAAATACTGCGAGTTCGCTTCGATAGCCTCATGTCCCCACTTCAAACCGGCTGCCAAAAACCACGTCAAAGTCAACACTACCCACCAAATACTAGATGCCATACTGAAAAAGTACAACACCATGAAAAGTATCGTACACAACTCGTACTTGGTACCTTGAGTTATGGTACTTTCGGTCATGATGCCGTGCTTGCTTGGGTACGGTTCCCTACAAGCTATCACATCACCCGCGAGAAAGCCTATCACGTAGGCTATGGCAACCATCATATAGCACACGGAAAGGAAAATTATGGGTCGTTCGGGGTAACGAAACCTATCGGTATCTATGAGAAACGTACAAACAGTGAACAGACAACTCGCGGTACACAAAATAGCCCAAGTGCCGATCCACACTTTGGAAAATTGCCTCTTGTTTTCGAAAAACATCAAGTGACACGGCGCCCCGCAGTTTTTCTCGGTTTTGTCGCCCACTTTGAAGGAGTACTCCAGGACTTCCGGCACTTTGAACTGCTCGGGGCAGACGAAACCGAAATCCTTTCCGTGGTACGGCGACTTGTATTTGGGCACTGGATGGTGAGACACCACGTCCGTGGAAGGGGTGGGTGATACCGAAGTATTACCTACACAGAGAGGTTCAGGTTGTTCTGGGTCCAAGCCTTTGTCGGGATAATTGTCGCAATTCAGGTTGTCCGGCCAGGGGAAACCAAACTTCAACATGATTCCCTCGCAACCGTTTCTGGCGGATATACAAAGAGACCTGCAAGGCGGTAAAGGGTGGTCCAGAATGGTACAAACGGGCATGAACACCGAGCACAAGAAGAACTGCAAGTCGGGGCTGCAGTTTATCTTCACGAGAGGAAAATACGTGTGGATGTCCATCCCGGCCTCGTCCATGGTCGTGTGGCCCAACAAATTCGGCAAGATCGTCTCGTTGTAGGGTATGCCCGTGCAAAAGGGCACGGTGATCCTTTGGCATCTTCCGTGCGGCGGTATTTCGTCCTCGGATTCGATGAATGTCTCGGGTTGAAAGGAAGAACACCCACGCAAGAGAAGAGCCACTAGAACTAAACACAGCATTTTGACACGGAACTTCACTGAACCGGCTGAAAAGTTTCGTTCATTTCCGTTGTGTACTCCAATACGTAAACATAAACAAAAGACAGAGCGCGCTTCGACACGGCGTCCTCTGATGCACAAAATAAACTGAAGCACGCCGGTTTTCAAGGTTCGTTCGTATGCCGTCGATTGAGTTCGTGTATGGCTGGTTCAGGACCGGCGTGTCTCGTTGAGCAGCCGCTAAATCGAGGGACGAGGAGGGATAAATTGGATAAGGCCCATATCATTATTACTTTTGAGAGAAGGCTGATATTCATACTTGAGTCGCCCTTGTTATCATTTTGATGAGGTTATAATGTTTTCGTAAATATAATAGAGTGTTGTCGGTTTGATATCTGGAATCAGTTTATACCTACTACTTTCAAGGAAAATCCCACATTTCTCCTTGCAACATTAATTTGTTTTATTCTTTATACCTAGTTGATCTCAATCAATCAAAACTGAGCTTTATTGTCTGAAAATCATTTTTTCTATTGACAAAGCGTGAGACGTAACAAGTGGATTCACTATGTCCATTTGTAAAGTAAATATATAAATATAAATAATAAGATTATACTTAAAGTGAGTTTATACAGCACGTAAAATAAAATAAGAAATAAAATAAAGTAAAATAAGAAATAATAATTTTCAGAGTGTTTATAGAGCTGAGTAAATTAATGTAAAAAGTAAGAAGCTGTCAATCGAAATTTGGGATTTTATGTTGAGGTTACCTCAATTTCAATGATGTATATACTTGTAAAATTGGTCCCTGTTATTGTTTATTAAATAAAAAATAACCTACTATTGACATCACTAACAATATTATAAAATTTTCGTCATCTAACGACATTATTGCCCAAAAACGAAATTTAAAAAATGGCACTGATTTTCCAGTTATGAAAACAAAAACATATTCTAGGACTGAATCGCTATTATATCATGTTTGTCTATCATCAACTTTCGTCAATTTGTCTAAATTATTCAGTATGTACATGTGCCTAACAAATAGTCAAAGTAAAATAAAAGATAAAAGTTAACCATCTTTTATTTTACTTCTTATTTTATATTACTTCTTATTTTATTTTATTTCTGTATAAACTTGTTATGGATGTTGTGTAGTTTTAACTTTTTAAATTACTTTATCTTATTTCTTATTTTATTTTACTTGCTGTATAAACTCACTATAAATAAAAAATAAGCTACTGTTGACAACACTAACAGTATTATAAAATTTCGGGTTTTCGGGGTCGAAGATTATTAATTTTCTGACAAAATTCATATAATCAAAATGGCGGCTTCAAGATGTCCGACGATTTCTGTGATTATGGTCCGATTCTATTCAAAATTGGTATCTAGGGGGTTTTCGGGGTCGGAGATTATGAATTTTTTGTCAAAATTCAGAAATTCAAGATGGCGGCTCCAAGATGGCGAACGAGTTTTGTAATTATGGTCCGTTTCGATTCAAAATTGGTATGTGGGTGTTAGGGATACTTACTAGAAACCACAAAATAAAATAATTAATAAAAAAAATTTTTAAAAACAAGCTTTTATTGAAATACCCTAAAAATAATTGCTTTGGATGTGTGACGTAGGTTATTCCGTGAGTTATAGATGCAAAAGCTTGTCGCATCTGTATTCGAAATGAAAACTTTGCGAGACAAGCTCTTGAATCTAGAACTCCCGGAATAACCTACGTCACACATCCAAAGCAATTATTTTGTTCTTTTTAGGGTATTTGAATAAAACCCTGTTTTTAAAAAGGTTTTTTTTATCAATTATTTTAAATATAGTGCCCTCTGGTGAGGACAAAGTGAGAAAGTTCTGTCATTATCATTGAAATACAAATGTTTCAGTAGAGTCAAGGTATTCATAAGAAAAAAATTTGATATTTTTAAATAAATGAGAAAATATTCAAAAAATAGCTATTTCCAATTTTTCCGAATTTTCTCTTGAACCTTCCTTTATGTGCATAAAATTGAATTCTAAGTAACTTTTTATATATTGCCATTTTACCCCCCTTTTCGCCTTTTCATAGCAATTTGCCGCCATACTAGCGATCACGTGACGTGTGTCAAAATCGATTTTTAGGTAATCGTACATGCACAAACTTTTCCCCAGAATATTGTTTCCAATACTCTAATAATAAACTTTTTTCCCATATGGTACATACTTTTTGGCGGACACTCTATAATTTTTTGTAATATTTAAAAAACAAATTCAGATATCTACTTATAATCTTGAATTTTCACTAAATTTGGTGCAATGTTTATAATTCTAGCATCGACCATTTTCAATGGCTAAGGCTAAATGTGATTTTTACGGATTATTGGGGGTTTGGTCGTTTTTTTCTTGGAAGAAATTGTGAAGTTTTTTCCATAAAAAGATATTTCTACGTCGAGTAGACACAAAGTACCGGTTTTTGAGAAAATTTAAGTTCAAAATTCTTGTGCATTTTATTCCGAACAACTTTAACTTCAATTTTCTCAAAAATGTTGCGACTATTGAGTCATAATCTCCAAAATGTCAATAAAAATCATACAAAATTAGTTGAAATGATTTTTAGCCCCTTCAACCATTCAAAACTACCTTTATTTTAATGCAAGGCAAAATCAGATTCTACACACCAACATCAACCAAATAGCAAGAATTCAAAGTCCCATACAAAATTGTTATTAAAAGAGTCCCGTTAAAATCATATACTTTTGATCATTTTTCCCCAGAAATACCTTACCTTGTTTTAAATAAATTGAGGGTTGTACTGAATAAAATCTACTCCAGTTTATACTACTTACAATAAAAATCCCATCCACATTTCTTATTTCAACTTTCATTTTTTTATTCCTTATACATAATTTTTGAAGCAATTTGACTTATTTGGGCCTTCGACCTTATTGAATGCAAAAGGTGAATCTGACATAAAATTCAACTTCGCTATATTTAGTACAAACTTCTTGAAGATAAAATGATGTCAATTTTACATACATAATGTAAACTTCATGTATTAATATAAAACTTCCTTTAGTTTCAAATTGAATCTACGAACGAAAGTAAAATACTTCCAAAGATAAAAATTATTTAAAATTCCAGAGATATTGATAAAAGAAACATTCTCAATGTCAAGCGTGGCTTCAGCCGGGGAAGTAGTTGTTCTCTGTAAGATAACTAGCTGGTACCCGCGAATTCGCGAAGGGTTTGAATTTTTCCATATTTTTCCATATGTTTCTTTTTATGTTTTTCCATCTAGCTTATATTTGTGGCTTTGCGCGCCTCCCGTTATCCCATTATCCCCGTTATCCCGTCATCCCGTTAGCTCGTTTGGTACTTTGGTACTTTGTGGGGGCTATTACAAATTCACCAATCTCTTTTCACCCCTCTGGGGAAGGAATTTTTAAATAAGGTTGAACACGGTTTATTTGTTTGTAACAGAGAGCCAAAATACCCATTTACACACTACAAATACCTAGTACAAATAAGTCCTACATGTCCTCTATACATATATGTATATGTCCTACTTATGTTTATTTCTCGAAACAAGTATTAATTTACTTATCGAGTATCATTTATTGATAAACTATATGAATCCTTAGAATAGATATAATCTAATTTTAAACATATTTCATTGATTTTATATTCATTATATCTTAAAACCATGTACCTTACTATTATTAAAATTGTTAACAATAAATGAATTTATTATTATTATTATTATTATTACACCCTATCTTAAAAACTAACGCAACCCCCATAAAAATGTTCACCCCCTTCACATTTCATCCCTTTAGGGGTTGAATTACTAAAAGCACTGAAATATATATATTTTTTTAAGTAAATGAAAATTCTGGTATTGCTGACAAATTTTTAAATTAAAGAAAAAAACCACCCTTGAGCAGGAATCGAACCTTCGACCTTTGGATTTCTAGTCCATTCTCTAACCATCTGAGCTATCGAGGGAATCTGTCCACTGCATTTCGAGGATATCGCTTTTCTCTAGAATTTAATGTTAGTTGTTGTGGGAATGGATTATGAAGTTGAGGGATCTATGTACTATCAGTGGCCATCAAGACCAATTTTACCTTTTTCCTAACATCGCCGTGGATTGACGGCTTCAGTCTCCTTTGTATTTATATTTGGCAACTTTGTTAGTGGTCGGAGATCATTGATATGACGCATGCTGCTGCGAATATGCTACCACACTATATATAGTCGTTCGGGGCATTTTTAACGCGCACCTTCCTTGGCAGGTGGTCACCCATTCAAGTACTAAACGCGCCCGGTGTTGCTTGGCTCAGATATCGATAATACTCTAGTCAACCTCACCGGTGCCCCATTTCACTTTTTAAGGTGTTGGATTTCTGAAAACACTGAAACACATATTTCTTTATTTGTAACAAAGACGTTTTATGAACCTAACTTGAAAACTAACGGTACTCCTATACACACTTTCAACCCCATTTTAACCCCTTTAGGGATGAATTTTCAAAACCCCTGAAATACATGTTTCTTTATTTGAAAAGAAAATCCCAAATACATTTCCATTACTCTAACTCATTATTACAATTGAATGAAGGGGAAATTACTGTTCATATTTGAAATCGAAAAGTAGGAGGTGATTTATTTGTTATGACCAACATGCCAAAAGTAAAATTTACTAAAGTTTGTCTGTCAGATGTGAGAGGTTAGGCAGTTTGTAACTATTTTTTCTATAGGAACAGCTATAGTTTGTGGAAAATTATATTAAAAATGAATGATTTAGAGTTTGTAGTTTATACTGGTAAAAAGAAGGAGGCATTGTGAAGACTTTTTATGAGAGCAAACTTTTGTGAAACATAGTCTATGCCTAAATGGTAGGACGATTTGGGTGTTCTAGTTACTTCATACCCACTCCAGGATTTATTTCCAAAGAGACATATAATTTCAATTTTCATGAATTAAGAATTGACCAGTCATTATATATTTTCATTTTGGAGAATTAACTAAGTTTGGTGTGAACTACAAAATAACAATTTATATACAAATATTTATCAAACTGTCAAAGTTACAGCCGACTGTTTATTTCTTTTGAATGCATTTTGAATTCAATTACCAACAGCAATTAAAATTGTGTGATTTTACAATAGACATACAAATATAGAGGACATGACTTGAATTATTATTATGCATATATTTCATTTCGTTGTTCTAGTTGTTTTGACAACTGATAGAGGGTGGAGACGGGATTAATACAATAAGTAATTGCACGACATTCCAATATATCACCCCCAATAACTTTTTCATTGTTAACACAGTCTTTCTCATTCCAGAATAGAATAAGATTAAAGTATATAAATCTTTGACAAACATGCCACATAGGTAGGTATGTCGTCATCCATTTGTCAAGCAATAGTTCGAAAAATCTACTGCTTGATTTTGACTTCCGGCCATCGTGAGAGACAGAGGTCGACCACGTGGTCAGGAAGTCAAGTTAATGTGAGTTATTGTACAGCCGCTCAACGTGCATCGCAAAGTTATTTAATTGGTGTAAAAGTTTCGGGCATTCGTGGTATCACTTCGAGTGAGACATCCAGTTTGCCTAGCGAAAGGGGATTGAAGTTGTGCCTATAATCCCCGATACTGGCATATGGTCCGTAGTAGACAGGCCAACAAAAAACAAGCAATTAAGCAAATCAAACTCTTACCTCTTCCGATCGGATTTTTCAATTTTTTTTCATGGAAGATTTCGAAATAAGGTAACAGTGAACACACCTTGCACACCTACTAGGCCTAGCCTACGGCCTTGGTTGTGAAAAAAAACTTACTTGGAATAGAGGTACCTACTTTCATAGAGTTTTTCGATGGAGTTGTCACATTGGTCTCGATATTTTTTGGGCAGCAAATGTAACATAATGTTCTCTGCCCTTTCAACAATTTGTTCTGTAACACCTCCACTGACTACACCACTAATTTCACACCATTTATAATATTTATTTCAGGATCAACACCAACAAACGCAAATATTTTTTTACTATTAACGACAAACGCATCGGTAAACAATCAGTTTCGCACGGCCTTCTTTCTACATTATCGTATGGATTGCAATTTGAAATGATATATCGCGAGAATACTTATTGCTCTCGGAAAGCTAATACGAATAAATGGTAATAAATGCCAGAATACTTTACACTTTTCTGGTCATTATTTTAACTGAATGGTCCTTTGTTTTTGTATTTTTAAGAAGTTTTTCCTTTTAGAGTTGTTTACAATGATCACTACTCATTCCATTCATTATTACTAGAGGTATACAGAGATGTTATAGAGAGGGATCGACATAAAAAACTACCTACTGCAACATTCAATAAATCTTCATATTAATTTTTCCTAATTTTTTGAATTGGGAGAATTAAAAAAGTTACGGTAGAAGCTTGAATGTAGATAAATTGCCAAAAAAAAATTGAGATTGTCATTTCATAATATTTTTGCATTCAAAACGAATTATATATATATATATATATTATATATATATATATATATATATATATATATATATTTTCGTTTTGAATATCATTATTGTTGTATCTGTAATAATCCTATTTCCATACAAAACAATTTCTATACCATTTGCTGAGTGTTATAGTTTTATACTCACATGTTTTATACGTGTTTTATGTAAATATTTTTCAAATGTATTAATTGTTAATTTGATTAAAGTAGATTTGAATGGAGATGTGGATTTCTTGGGATTAATAAAGTTAAAAAAATCGCGTGCGGTTGGGGGACCCCTGTCAGGAGAAATCGACACGTAAGAAAAAAGCGTTATGGTTCCAAACGACCCAATAAATCAATTAATATCGATGTAGCAGAATATGTTGCCATCAATCTCATGTGTCCAACATTTCTTTTTCTCAATATTTTTCCCTTTGAAAGTTGACGTTTTCTATTCCACACTTCCTTCGTCTACGCTACGATACACCAAACTTCATTGCTATCGAAAGAACCTTTTGTGTGTAATAAAAGCGTATCCCTTTTTCCTGTGATATGCCATTCAATTTATTACAGGCGCATGTTCCATAAGCTCCACGTCGAACCATAAACAGATGAATTTTATAAGCGATCTAGATTGAGGTTATGTTGGTGTTCGTAATCTTAGAGCATATATGCTACGCTAGATACGGTACTCAGGTTATTGTTTTTGTGGGTCTGCGGGGGGTCAGTGTACTGAACTATCGTTTGGAGCTACGCAGTGAGTATGCTTCAGACCCCTTCACCGCCTCTCAGAATTTCCCCTCTAATACCAAAGAATTGCTAGACACGATGCCGTATCTAGCATAGCATACATGGTCTAAGTTCGTAACCATTGAATGTTCACAAAACAACCATGAGTTGCGCTAGGAACTTGTTCAATTGGAAACCGTTGCAAAAAATCGCCATTAGTATCTGTATTCTGAAATAGCAAAATGGTGACTGTCGATTCATTACCAAAAGTTGTAGATTTTGATGTTTGTATTGTCATAATCTTATTTTAGGTAATGAATTGGCTTGAGTGATTTGGGTTGTTGGAAAGAATTTGATGTTTTAGTGTATTTGAGATGGCCCCAGAGGCTAGAAGTTCTAAGTATTTACTCTGTTCCTCAATGTGTTAATAGTACTTCGAATGAAATACTATTTTCCTCTGAAAAATACAAATTTGTGTAAATTGTTATAAAATACTCTCAGTATCAGAAAACTGATTTCAATGTGGATGTTGGAGTAGACAGAATTTCTTGGAAAATAATTCAAGTTCAAGATAAAGTATTTTGGTTTATATTTAGAATATGTCATTCAATCTGCAGCAAGAAATTAACGTTTGAATTAAGGAGCAAATACTTTTTGAAAAATCACCGTATGATGAATCACTACCGTAGAATAGGAAACACGTATATGTATCTCTTCTAAAATATTGTGATTTACATATAAAGATTACCACCTAGAAAGTTCATAATTCGAAATTGAAAGCGTCTATTTTTTTCCTCGCATTCAAAAACGTACTCCTAGCCCCTCTGATGGACGTATGCATCGTTACTTCACACAGTTCAAATTTTTACCGCTAGTTGCTTCGAACTATCAACTTATATTTCATCTGTCTGTTAATATGTTGTACTAATATTTTTATTATCATAGTATTTCCAATTGATAATGGAACATCGCAAAAAGAGGTTAAATTTATGTTTGGGTTGTTAGAAATAGGCCTATCACTATTCCTATAACAACCACAATAGGGAACACGCATGATTTTATTTTAATTTCTCTTTGACTCAGTTCGATCCTCAGAAATTACATTTTGTAAAAATAATTCTTCAAATGACAATTTTTTTACAAAATTTTCAAACTTGATTTAACCTTCACTTTGAATAACTTCCCCCAAACACTAGCGCCAATTGTGGTTGTTTTAGGAATATTGATAGACAATACTATTTCTTACAACCCAAACATAAATTCAACTCACTTTGAATGTGATGTTTCAGTAACAATTGAAAATACTATGATTATAAACATATTAATACAACATATAAACGAAGCAACTAGCCGGTAAAATTTTGAACTATGTGAAGTAACGATGCATACGTCCATTAGAAGCACTAGGAGTACGTTTTTGAACGTAATTAAAAAGTAGGCGTTTTCAATTTCGGAATACCAAAAGCATTGATAAAATAATTCCTTCATGTAAAATCAAAATATTTGAAAGGTTAAATCTTCGCTATGGCTAGTGTTTGGGAAGTTATTCAAGTGAAGGTCAAATCAAGTTTGAATTGAAAATTTCTACAAAATTTTGGGATTTGAGAAATTATTTCCACAAAATTTGATTTTTGAGGACCGAAGTGATTTGATGCAAAGAAAAAATTAAATCACGCGTGTTTTCTATTCCAAAACCCAGAAATACACTCAGGTATGTTGATTATGTAAAGAAGTTTTAGATATTCATTACCATTGCTTTTTAGATCGGGTAGAACGTCGATATCTTTATCCAAGGATATTGATGAAGGAACAAACATGTTCTATAGAATGCCATATGTCACTTGGTTCAAAGCATGTTCCAGGTAAATCACTCCAGGTAAAATTCAGGATGCACAGTATAGACTGTGTAGTAGGATATTGTTCCGTTCTTCAATATTACGACGTAATATAGGAAGAGTTTAAATTCCATAAAAACAAGCTTCTGCAATTGAAAAAGCATAAAGAGATAAAAAAAAAAAAAAAAAAAAAAAAAAAAAAAAAAAAAAAAAAAAAAAAAAAAAAAAAAAAAAAAAAAAAAAAAAAAAAAAAAAAAAAAAAAAAAAAAAAAAAAAAAAAAAAAAAAAAAAAAAAAAAAAAAAAAAAAAAAAAAAAAAAAAAAAGGGAAACAATTCAGGATGCGCAGAAGACTGTAGTAGTAGTAGATTATTTTTCGTTCCGTTTCTTCGCATATACGCTCGTGTTAGCGAAGTGAGTTTTAATTTGCTCCCTATAGAAACAGCTTCTGCAATTGATATTGGATGGACTATAACGCGGAAGGGCAAAGGACCATTTGAGGGTCTGAGCGCGAAAAAAAAAACTCCGCGATCGATTTTAACGATACCCCCCTTCCCCCCCAAAAGAAAAGTTCAAAAAGAGTACTACAAAAAAGTCCATTGCAGTTTTATCGAAAAACGATAATTTTTTCCCATGACGTATGATTTCTAGTGAGGGGAGGGCCGGGTCTGAATTTTTTTTTTCTGCGCTTTTCGGGGACATCAATTTTTTGAGTCGCCGACTTTCTATAACGAAGAAATTTTCTTAAGTCCTTTAAAATTTTTCGATTCCGTCGAAAATAATTTCCTAATTCAACTGTCTTGTGGCAAAACTACCTTAATTGTACAATTGATTTTCGAGAATGTGAACAAAATGAAGATTAATTGTCAAACACAAATTTACAATAAAAAAACACGATGTTTTCCTCTTTATTGGAATTTTTGGCCACTGGCTATTTTTGTGAAAATAAAGGTACTGTACCTTCAGAAATAAGGTACCAAAAAATCTTTTGTATATCAAATGTACAATGATCTGTATAGAAAATTCTTGATAATAAATGATAAAATTGGGCTCGAAAGTACATTAAATGCTAAAACTCCATAGGGCTACAGTTTAGTGGATTTGCAAAGAGCAAGAATATTGTCAAGATATTCCTTCAATCAAATGGTTTGCAATGAGTTATTCGTATTTCTTTAATTCGGTGCATTTATAAATTCACAAACTTGTTCAAAAATAATTTAAACTATTCAAATACACCTTTACCAAATATTTTCTTACCTCGTTAAAATTTAATTTCACTTAAATTCTTATTGAGCGGATATTACTCTCCCAAACTGACATTAGATAAAATTGATCATCCTTCAGGCTCACAATTTTTTTATTTCTTCTATATAATAGGTCAAAAAACACTCAATATGTAATAAAAACATTTATTAAAGATCACAATTGATATTGAATTTACAAGTCCAATATATCAACTTATTTGGAACAAAGTTGATGAATGTATTTAAGTCATTAGATAAAATTGAAAATTTATGTAAAAATATCAATATTTCAACACATGGAGAATATTGTGCAGCAATTAAAATTTGTGAAAATGACAGAAAGTCCAATTAAATCTAAACCACCCACAAGTGAATTAAATATTGCAAGATCTACTAAATATGTATGTTTTTTTTATTTATAACCACTTCAAATCTGATATCAATGCTATATGATCTGACGGAAAAACAACACTTGGCAATGCTGTATTTGCCGTAACTTCTTCATGACTAGGAAGAGGCACTACTTGGCTCACTGCAAGGTTGCTTTTTTCGTAGAAAATATAATCTAGGCAGTCGTGAAATCCTGCGGTGAAATTTGTATATTTTGGAGTTCCAGAAGCACTGGCCAGTTCGAAAGGTTGTTGCAGTTCCAAGCAATCTATAGATTCTTCTTTATCTGAAATTAATTAAAGTTTCACTCATTCTGAAAAAAAAAATGGTACATATTTTTCTTCCGTTTAAATCCATCAAATGTATAGTACATTATTTTTTTCTGAATAAATCTATCGACTCATCATTTGACATCGCATGAATCAGATAAGTAAAATGAAAATTATCGTAAACATACAAACTCAACCATAGTGTGTCACAAGGTTCTATTTTGAGACCTTTATAGTACTCTACACTGATTTGCTGTATACTAAAAAAAAACATTCATTGAGTCTGATTCAAGACATTTACATAACCTTGTTTCTGTCACTATTTGAACTCTTGTTAATATGGAAATTAATCTTGGCATGCAGTACAATGTTACTCCTTTGACATGGCAACTAGTTAGGGAATCAACACGTTTACTGCCACTCTCGCATTTTCGGCGGGCGACTCCTATCTTGTTTTAACGGGTCTGCTTCAGTAGAGCGTTGACTTCTGTAGAGAGTGTTGTGCGTAGGCATTAGAATAAAGTATACTTTAGACTGCGGTAAGTGAGAAAATGGCTAGTTATTTGTTTAATTACAGTTGTGTACATTTTTTGTCGTGTTGTAGTGCAGTGTTTTGAAATTAGTGACCCAGGGGCAGGTCCGAGTGGCACGAAAATACCCAAATATGACATTAGACCTCAGCTACCTATATCCATGCAGGAACTCGAATGTTTCGCAAACGAATGGGATGATTCCGATAACAAAGAGATTGATTTTGAAGGTAGTAATTTTGAAGGGGCTTTTTTGGAAGTGAGTGGCTTGTCGGGAGGTGATGCTGAAGATGACATCAGTAATACAAATACCGGCGCTAATAATATTGCAGCTCTTGCTCTTTTTTCATCATATCTATCAAATAGACAACAATGTGTTGCACTCGATTCGAATAATGTGGAGTACCACAGGGCTCTGTTTTGGGCCCTCTCTTATTTATAATTTATGTCAATGACCTCTTCACTTACATGTCTCCTTATGGCTGTATTGCTTTTGCTGATGACACCACCCTTACTACTTCCGGTAAGGAAAGACAAGTGCTTTTGAATGAAATAAATCTGGCCCAAGAAAAAGCGGCAACATGGTTCAGAAGAAACAACCTAATGTTGAATTCGAATAAAACTCAACAAATCCATTTCTCACCAATTGCGTCCAATAGGGATTCAGTCAAATTGTTGGGAATTTTTCTAGATGACGCACTGAACTGGTCAGTTCACATAGAGCAACTTAGTAATAAAATCTCCAAATATATATTCCTACTCCGGAAACTGAAGAATATTATTGGCGTGCATGCAATGTTATCAGCTCATTATGCATTCTTCCACTCCCAAATTTTTTACGGAACAATTTTATGGGAAAATAGCGCAAAAGCAGTTGACATATTTATTCTTCAGAAAAAAGCAATAGGAATAATCACTGGTGCTGGTTATGCTGATTCATGTAGACCACTCCTTAAATTCCCTAAAAATCATGACACCATCTATCTACGTATACCAACTTTTATTAGAAATTCATAAAAACAAATGAGATCACGAAAAAAATTCTGACTTTCACAGTTATCCCACCAGGAGCTGTCAATTAATCAGGCCAAGCAAATTGAGACTGCATAAGACTAGCAAAAACTCTGTAGATGTGAATCTCTACAATGCACTCCCTCTATAAAAAACATTTGAAAGAATTTTTGATTTCAAATGCATTCTATTCCAGAGAAGAATATATGGCTGTCCTGAGGTCTGGTACTCAATAACCATACTATCTCAGAGAAAAAAAAGGGAAAATTTTAATATTTAGTATTTTAATAATTTTAATATTTTTTTTTTTTGTATTTGTTTCAATTTCTTGAAAAATCAATATTCTATCTATACTACTACTGTTTTTGTTTTGTAATTTGACGTGTCTTATTTGTATATTCGCTGTACATCTAAAAGATCAATAAACTATCTATCTATCTATCTATGGATTGATGATTGTTCATCTGTGAAGCAAATTGAATTCGCAAAAGCGTAAGAATTATTGATGCAACCACACGTAAACCAGCCGATTGTTTATTTCTCTCTTCTTGTTGATAAGAAAATTTTGGGCCTTATTGTGAAGCAGAGCAATATTCATGCAGTAGAAGTACTATGTTTGGAAGGTTCAACAGAAAAATAAAGAATTTCGCTTTGAAAACCATTGCCGAATTCAAAATTTGCATTGGACTAGCACTGGTACTATAAGCCTTTGTTCAATATCCATTGTTATTTGCAGCATATGAGTGGAAATAGGTTTTTGTTGATCCTGAAGTATCTATATTTTGCCAAAAATCCCAAAAAGGGAGTCAGAGTGGTTCCCCAAGACCGCCTGTATAAAATTAGACCCATAATCAATTATTTCAATGAATTTTTGTGAAGAAATTAGTTTTTACGTTTATTATCGTTCTTACTGTTATTGTTTATGTTTTATTTTCAGTAGTTTTTTGTGTTTTCTGTGCCAAAGAAAAATTGTTATATTTGTGTTAGAAAAATGTTTTTTACTTTTTTACACAATAAATAAATTTTTCGTTGATCCTTATCATCAGGAAAACTTTCTTTACCAGAAAATATCTAGAAACTCAACGCTCGCGTCTCAAGTTTTTTTATTGAGTCAGTGCCAGCCCCATGTTCACGTGGTTGCTCACAAGTTTGCTAGTTTTATTCCAAAAAACCATTCTTATGCCCCCAAAACATAATAAAATAAAAATAAAACATATTTCTCAATAAATAATTCTCTGCCATAAGTTGTGTAATGTAAAATGCACTGGCAGCGAACGTGTTGAGTGATGAATCTATGGAAGGTGCATTGCTGATTTCACATTGATCACAGGAAACCATCAATGAGTTGAATGTAATTATGCTTCAACAGTTCATTGACTTTGTATTAAGTATTCAGATGAAAATATGCATCAGATAGGCAAAAGTGAAACATAGATGGCAAAACTGTCTCAAAAATGATGAAAATGTTGAAAATCATCAGAATAGCAAATATTACTGAATTTTCTTGAAATTAATTATTCTAAAACAATTTTTTTTCTTCCACAGACTCCCCATGTAAAGTAAAAGTAAAAGTGCTGAATCATTTCTAATGCAAGGTTGTCAGTTATTAAAGAGGGATGTAATGGAAAATAAGCAAACAGTTGAAGACGATATATTTAGCGTAAGTTGATTAGTAACTGCATAGAAATTTTCAAAACAGATACAGTCAAACTCGGCTATAACGAACACTCGTTAATTACGAACCATTTCCTGCCAAAACGCCTATATACACTAGTGATGTAACGAATATTCACATATTTTTAGATATTCGTATTTGCATTCGCATCCGCAAAATTTCTGCGAATGTTTTGCGAATATGAATATCAGAAAAAAAACAATTTGAAGATAATGGTAGGTTAATAAAATCAAAATCCATTCATTTCTTATGTATTTAATGCAAGAAAAAATAACTTAACCTCATAAGCACATAACAGTCTTCACTTTATCATTTGGTATTATTTATTCATTATTTTACTTTGGGCAATGAAGCTTAATGATTAAATTTTCATTAAAACTTATAAGACAAAAAGTATATATAAGACAAAAAGTATAATATAGCTAGTAAATGACAATTTTTCGAAGGATTTCAGTAATTCGAGTATTTTCTGACTTACTATGCCATATAATTTATCGCAGATAAATGAAGTGAAATAGGGCGAGACTTTAAATTATAAGATGGACACAAATGCTTCGTAAGTCTTATAAATCCAACACTTTCCACGAAACTAAATGGCAAGTTTAAATTCAAACTTCAAAGATTTATTATCCCACTGTTTCGTTTTATCTACACATTCTTGAAGTGATATCTGTTTCATGTCGGATTTAGTACTTTGATGGGAAGATGATGCCAGTTCAAGTGTTTTAGATTCGTGTTTTCGTTTTTCACATTTTTCTAATTCGGAAAACTCGGTTTTATGCATTGCCTTCAAATGATTTCGCATAGCAGTTGTAGTTCTTCCTTTTCTGGAATATTCATTGTTACACAGCTTGCATTTAGCTCGTTCAGCATCGCAAAATGTAAAATAAGTCCATATTTCACTAGAAGTTGATTTATTCATGTTAATAAATTAATAACTATTCAAACTCTAACCTCAAAATTCACTTGTTTTGTTTACGAAAAGACCGGCACGAGCGGAATGACACTTCAGTCGGATGAGTTCGTATCAACTCGGCAATTCTCGGAACGCACCTTGTCAATTGGCGCCAAATTTGAACACTTCTACATTCGCATCCGCGAATGTCAGTAGCAGACATTTGCATTCGCATTGTGAATGTTTAAAAAATGACATTCGTTATATCACTAATATACACAATGCATTTTTGTTTCGATATAACGATCTCGGCTATTGCGAACAATCGGACATAACAAATTGAGTCCGTGAAATACATAAACTCGGTCATAACGAACTACCGAGGAAAGATTGTTCAATCAAGCGCCATAATTTGCGAAATTTAACGACCGCGGTCAACCGGTGGGATTTTTCTATTTCTCTGTTAGGGATCTGTTAGATACATGCGTAGTTTAGTACGTGTTCAACTGTATTGTACCAACATGCCTAATCCAAAAGCATGCAGGAAGGCTATTACATAGTCAGTTTAGCTGGAAATAAGCTGGGTACGCAAATCACAAATTTATCACAATTATGGTCTAAAAATATCAACAGTGTCGTCAATTTATGCGAAAAAAAATCTACCAGGATGCATGTACTATATATTTTCTTTATAGCGAACACCCTTTATAAGGAACCATTTCTAAAGTCATCAAGCCGTTCGTTATAGCCAAGTTTGACTGTACTTATAAATTCATAAAATAGGATACTCAAATGAGCTGATACTCACTACTTTGATAATCAATAAAGTCCTTTGGAACCTTCCCTTCTGTATATAATTTGTAAATTCCGCATTCTGGCACACTGTTGAAATCTCCACAAAATATCAACGAGATACGCTTCTTGGGAATCTGAAAAAATACCCAGTTTAAGTAACTTTTCGATAATATACATTTATTGAGGACATTGTAAGAGAAAAAACAATGCAAAGAACCTGTATATTTATTTTTAAATCTTGAAATATCACTGACCTTTTCTTTGAGTTCATTAACAATATTATCCAGATATCTAATTGCTAATCCACCGTGTATAAGCCTAATATGATCCGAATCTGGATGGAAATATAAATGGGTATTTGCCACAACTAAAACCTCATCTCTTCCCAACACTTCCAAAACATTAGTTTGCAACGTGGTGGACCTATCCAAAATCCTCGTTACAAGCTTTTCATTCGTAGATATTTTTTCCCAAATATCTGCGAATTGCTTATCTGTTGATATGTGTTCGGAGAGTACCAGCCTCTTTGATTCTAACAATTTGAAACGGTTTTTTGGTAAAACGTGGCTAGGCCTTCAGCAACTTCTCCCCCTTTCAGTGAAAATTCACTGTCGTACCCTAAATGGTGAAGCACAGTTTGCAAGTCGTATTTGTAAACTTTCCTGTCCACTTCTTGAAGACAGATGATATCAGAGTTATAACCTGAAATAAAATTGTATTAATAATTCAGCCAGTCCCCAGAGAAAATATGAATTCATCAATTAAAAAACAAATTCTGAGGTTTTTTTTCCAAATTTGTTCTCTCAATGAAAAAAATGTGTTAATCAATTTTATGTCTTTGGAAAATGGTCTAGTTTGCCAAAAAAAGTTTCAATTATAATTTTCCTTATTATTATTTGCAGGTGAAAGAAATGCCTACATTCAAAATCATAAAAGATTTCAATTATAGTTTTCCAATTTCAGTTGAATGAGCTGAAAAACCCGAGAGAAACATAATAGGATTTGCCGCTTTGATCTGACATAAAGTTCAACTTCTTGGCCTATTTTTGTTTAAATATGTTTTTCGAAGTCAGTGGAATGTGGCGAAAAACTCAAAAGAAACATAATGGAACTGAATTTTCAATAATTTGATGCTTTGATTTCGCATCAAATTCTTCCCTTTTTTCCGGGCTTGGGACCTGCAGATGTTATCATTAAGCGATCTTAGATATAAAAACTATCAGGAATGTGTAGAATAAAAAAAAGCAAGCATCACTGTTTATTCAGTATTTTGAAGAATAATAATAACGTATATAATATTTAGCATCAGTGCTACATAAAAATTACAAAAGGATTTGCTACAAACATTATTATATATATATAGGAAAACGCTAATTGAATAAAATTTAATTCAGGCATGAAATTATAACAATAAAATGAAAAGACAAACACGCTAACATTTATTTATAAATAAATTTTCAAAAAAGATTTTTGAACTGGTTTAAATTATGACAATTTTTAATAGTCACAGGTACTTTAAGCTCAATCAAGCCTTTGTATAAAACAAAGTTTCGCATTTGAGAGAGAGAAACAAAAAAATGCAATATGCATGGAAAATGATATAATATGAATAATTTGTAGTAATACCTCCTTCGTGGTATTTTGTAGATTGTAGAGAGTTCGATATGGCTCTTCAGCCTCTCCTTCTTTTGTACATTACCCTTCATCTATTGTTGTTGAAAGTGTCAACGTTAGAATTTATCAAGTTAATTTTAATTAAAATATCTAAAGCGGCCGAGTTTACCTATAGCCAGCACACTACACCACTGTTCTACTAATAGTTTTAACCCCAAAGACAATCAAAATAATGTCTGGTGATTTATGGTAATTTATGCAACAAGTGGTCAGTGAAGTTATCAACTGTTTTTTAATGGAACATCCGAAACATACTAAATAAATGATTTTCAGATTTTACTGAAATCTGAATAACTTTCATAACAAAATTAGATTTTTTTCAGTATTGTCAGATTTTTGCCACAGAAATGAGTCCAGAATACATTTTAATTCAGAATCTATCATATATAAGGGTATCAAATTATGCCTTCGTTCAAATAATGAAGATGATTTCAGATCATATGTTATACAGGGTGTCAAATATGTGCCTATTGGCATTTTGGAAAAAAAAAGCATGATATATTGTTTCACATTTGGACTTCTATCAAGTATGTCCTATATCCGAGGGCACGATACTTCGGAGAACATCAAATAGAAGAGGTAGATCTACCTTAGCTGAAGCCATCCGATATCCTGAACTTTTTGAAATTAATAGGATTGGAGGAACTGCTCTAGACGTTGAGACATCCTAAACGGCTGAGCAGCAGAAGGGGATACAATAGACCTTATAGGTCGCAGTGTATTGACACCCCACACCATACAGAATATGGTATGTCACATTTTTGTTTTTAAAAGTAAGGAATTAAATAATAATTCCTTTGTGAAAAATTATTCACATAAAGAAGTTCTATTATATTCGGGGAAATTCCTTGATAAAGTGACTCACAAAGGTTTTTTTTCAAGTTTCATTGAAATCTTCTGACCCTGGACATAAAATAGTGGAATATTGCTCATCTATTGTATTTCATGATTTAACAAAAAAATACTTTTTCAAAATAGAGTTGAAACTGAAGTCTTTTCTTACATTCCATTTTTAATTTTCCATTATTTTTCATCCCAAAATATAACGAAAGGATATATAAGTATGGTCTGATCACTTCATGAAACTAAAACTACTTTATTTGCATAGCTTTATGAATGGATTCTGAAATATTTAATTTTGATTTCGTCCCATATGTCAATAATATACAATGAATGACGAGAGAAAAATATTTGAAAAATTATATACAAGGTATTTCATTGAAAATTCCAGAGATAATAAGGAACACAAATGATTCCATTTTATTTTGTATTTAAAAATCAGTTTGATCTCAATCTCAAAGTTTTGTCGAAATTTTCTAATTTAAAGGTGCTCCTCAATTCAAACTCGATTTGACATTCCTTGAATAACTTTCCCCAAACACTAGCGCCAATTGTGTTTGTTTCAAGAATAGTGATGGAACAAATGATCTCATTTTATTTTGTAATGAAAATCAGTTTGATCTAAACAATCTCTTAAAAAGTTATCACCTGATTATTTCTAATTTAAAGGATAATGCTTTCCCATATCAATTTCTAAGGCTGATTGTGACATCACTAAGGTGCAATCAACTTGTCCCATAAGCGGTACTAGAGATCATATTGATAAGATTTCAAGTTCCAAAAAAATCATTAATGAATGATAAATCAATAGTTCTTCAATCTAGATTATTTAACTAATGAAGATTTTATCTAAACATTATCCTTAGTAATTGTTTTAATCAATCTAAGGCATAAGTGAAATAAGTTGCAACTGTCTCAATCAATGTCAGCCAATAATGTAAGTCACAAACCTAAAAAATATCAACATTTAAGCAAATCAAAATAATATCAAATGTTCTGTAGTAATGTATGTATTATTTAATATGATTAGAAAAAAGAATATTGATGTAATATGGCACAACCCAAACGGATATGTAATTATTTTAATAACCAAAATAAGAGAAATATACCCCAGGATTCGACTTTCTGGTGTCGTGGTAGATGGACGTCTACCACGCGGGCAGAAAGTCAGGTTAATGTTAGTTTTTGTACAGCCGTTCCACGTGCATCGCAAAGTTATTAATTATTGTTGTGAAAGTTTTGGGCATTCGTGGTATCATTTCGAGTGAGACAATCCCGTTTGCCCACTGAAGGGGGGTCGAATTTGTGGCTATAGCCCCCATTTACTGGTATATTATCCAGTATTTTGGATAAACCATAAAAAACAAGCAAGCAAGCAAGCAAATATACCCCAAATGACCCAAAAAAAAATAGTGTTGAGAAAAAGGCTAGATAAGTTAACTGGTGTTCCACAATAAAAAGAGGTATGGAAGAAAATATTCACCTACTCATTTTCCTTTGTCCTTTCTTTGGTGAACTGATGTCTTATTTCAAATGGACATTGCCCAGGACTTGCATCAACCCTACAGACAGAAATAGTTTCCACGTGTGGCCCTTCAGAATTTTCATTTCTGGGTATGCAACTAAGTTTCAAGAAATTGTTAATATCATCATTGGATGGAGTGTAGATAAAGTCATTACCGACGTTGATCCAAGTTTTGTCATCCATCGACTTGGACCAAATAAACTCTGATAAGGCTTTATCGGTGAATACTGTTTCGAATTTTGAAGGGTATGTCGGAAAACCTGCTAGAATTGACATGGGTAGAGACATAGCGTCCACCCAAGGGGAATTAATGATAACCTCATAGGTTTTATTAGTATTTTCAGCACAACACTGTTATTAGGCTGAAAAACATCTCCACACAGTGTAGTTCTTTCTACTTCTTTATTATTCATCAATAAGGATACATCCACTGTCTGATCGGATTGACTGGCTTCTTCCTTCTTTCTTTTCTTATTTTTCTTGTTTATGATTTTTCCTACATTCGTCGCCACTCTAATGGAAAATATTTCAACATTCTCCGAAAGTTTTCGATTAAAATTGAACTGCCTATTCACTTTTAGGTCCTCATTCACATATTTTAGAGTCATTTCAAATTGATCCTCCTTATCTAAATGCCTTAGATACGCTTTTTCCATGTTGAATATATATTTATGAATATATCTTTGACACACAGGTAAATGTGAAATTTTTATTAACTTGTTGATTCTGAATAACATTTCGTGTTATCCTCTTGCCTTAATTAAAACCATTTTCATTTCGAGGTTAACTAAACGTCACTCTCAATGTCTTTATTTCTTTCTAGTACTTTTTTTGTGATCGGTTCCATAAGACCATATACTCAGTTCTGATCCGACAATTTTACGTAGTCGGATCCTTCTTGCGTGAAATAAGATCTTAGGTCATATATGATCTGAGAATAAGATAGTCGGACTCAGTACCTCTTATACCACAATTCCTATATAACTTCACAGGACTTCACAAACTGATTTCCTACATGGTACCCATGTCCCTTTTTTGCCAGCATACGACTGCTCACTACAACGTCATTGTCAATTTGACAATGATAATCACCAACATACCTTGATGCCAACTTACATCAAATATGCTCTGTTTGTGCATGGGTATCAATTATCAGTAGTAGAAAAAATATTTCAGATCCCGTAAAACCATTCACTCTGGTGCGATACCACTTAAAACAATAATCACGGAATATATCAAACGTTTTCACCATATACATTTAATCCCTGACATGAAATTATCATGAATAGGGTTTATACCTTTCCAAACATTCAATCCCTGAAATTTGATTGACATGCCGATTGTCGAGTTCATATGACAACTTCTCATATTTGAGCCGCAAACCTCTCAAATATGGGTAAATATCATATGATGGGATTTTTATGGCACCTGCAAGGGTGGCGCTATTGGACATTTTATGTCAGTAACGTGAGGGTCAGAGTCGTTATCGCATTATTCACGGTCCATTATATGTCAGATAATGTCTTTTAATTTCTGCGGAAATGGAAAAAATCAGATTTGAAACATGTGAGTAAAGCGCATTTAATCACTCGCCTGGTTGAGGCCCCCGGAGGTTCTTTTCAGGCTGTGATTAAATGCTACTCTTCACTCACTTGTCCTAAAATAGCTATTTTAGGACAAGTGAGTAAAGCGTAGCATTTAATCACGAACCTGGATGTTGAGTGCCCGAGCTGCGAAGCTGCGAGGGCCTCAACCAGCCGAGTGATTAAATGCGCTTTACTCACGTGTTTTAAATCTGATTTTTTCCATTTTCGCTGAAATTAAAAGAAATTATTTTGCAATTGTTGCATAAATAACTATTGTGACATTGACTCGTCGAACAAAATTGCAACCAGTTTACTAAGAATAAAAATGTGCGCTACCGTTGCTTGTGTTGCATTCAATTTGGAAACCAGCCTGCTCGATACGAATAATTCGACACCGTTGCTGCGCTATGTGTATGAAAGTTGTTTATTGGTAACCACGGTAACACTTTCAATAGCAAGTGATTAAAAGTACAACTTCTCTCACTAATTTGAGTTTAAATATGTCACATTTTAGTTACGAAAATGAAAAAATGGCTATTATTATTATAGTATTTCCAATTGTTACTGAAACATCACATTAAAAGTGAGTTGAATTCATGTTTGGTTCTAAGAAATGGTATCATCTATGGATATTGCTAAAACGCCAATTGTGGTTGGCGCTAGTGTTTGGGGAAAGTTATTCAAGTGAAAGTCAAACCGAGTTTGAATTAAGGAGCACCTTTAAAATTGAAAATTTCGAAAAGAAAAATGGGATTTGAGAAATTATTTTTACAAAGTATCTGAGGACCGAACTGAGGCAAAGAAAAATTAAAATAAAATCATGCGTGTTTCCCATTGAAGATACTATGATAATAAAAATATTAGTACAACATATAAACGGAGACAGATGAAATTTGACAGTTCGAAGCAAATAGCGGTAAAAGTTTGAACTGTATGAAGTAACGATGCATACGGCATACTGCTTAGTCCATCCACGCAGTATGTTTTTAAATGTGCTGAAAAATTGTCGTTTTCAATTTCAACTTGATAAAAACGTGGACCAATTTTTCAATTTCTAAGTTTATTGCTGAGCTTTCTAGGTAATCTTCATGTGCAATTCAAAATATTCTAAAAAGGGGCACATATTTCATTGGAACTGGATCAATGCTCTAAAAGTCAAGAACCCGAAGGTCAAAGAAGAAGAATGTCAAATGTCGAAAGTCGGAAATAAAGGTTAGTTCGTTCGTTAGTTCGTAAGCATCATAGACATTTATTATATGTCTATGGTAAGCATTCAGTAATAGTGTATTTCGTTTGAACTTACGAAAATAATCAGTCTTTTTCTTTATATAAACTGACAAAAACAACTGAATCTGTACAAGCGAACAAGCCGAAAATGGTCTGTTTATTGTCAGATTAGGCTATCGTTTTCATTGACGCACATCGCAAAATCCATTATTATAATAAACAGATATCAGTATTATTCAGTATAGATTTAAAAATGCCGAATAGGCGTTGTCTTGAGATTAATTTGAGTTTGGACGCATTGGTTTTGGTGACGTTTGATTCTTTTGGGAGATCAGTGGACTTTTTATTATTAATAAACTATTTTTCTTTGTATTAATTGCGCTAATAAGTAGTAAGCTCAACATAGGAGTATTATGTGGACTCCTCCAGGTGTTCGAATTGTTAGGGGACCCGATTGGGCTTGGGAAAATCAAGGTAGGTAATGAAAATGACACTTTTTAAAATAATTTATAGTGTCTGGAATAGAATATGCTTTACTGGCAGTTTGTCAAGTGCCCTAAATATTTTCCTTCAGTTACTTATACCCATAGCAGCATAATTGACTGAAATGTTGGATGAAACACTGGCAGATGCATTCAATTAAAGTTCCAAGTAAACTCTCAGTCATACCCCACAATGTGTATTACCCTCTCAAACAGGGATGGTACATGTTTCGGAACTATAAAGATCCATCATCGGCAAAAAACTAGAATTATGAAGTAGAAAATTGTCAAAAGGTGTAACGTTTTTGAGAACGTTAAAAGCCTTTTATGTTTGTTATGACGAGAATCACATTTAATATAAAGACACGTAGATAAACAAAGACAAACACACTGACATGTCGGATAACGTGTAATCTAGACACAATCCAACCTCTCGGCGATCAACTGTATGCATAAAGTTCTTAATTTTTTTACACCTTTAAACCCCTTTTCATGTTCTACTTCCAAACCCCATAATACTAGTTTCCTTTTTTGGCTGATGATAGACCTTTATAGATCCGAAACATGTACCATCCCTCTTTGGGAGGGTAATAAATATTGTGGGGTGTGACTAATTGAAGGTTGCATCAAAATTATATTTGTTTGTTTATTCAGATGGAGGTGAGGGAAATGTTGGAACCGTATGTGAAATAGGACGTACTGGAACAGTTGGTTCACCCGACAAGACAGTAGTGGTGCAATGGGATAATGGATCTAGGACAAACTATCGGGTTGGTTATGAAGGAAAATATGATCTGAGAGTCATCGATAATGCACAAATTGGTAAGCACTCTTCAAAATGATTTAATTATGTAATATTTTATTATAACTGAGCAGAATATAGATCTACACCTTTGTGTCTCGGTAAAAAATCAAAATCCTTAAAACTTTCCCAACAATGACAAACAAATTGTCATAAAATTATTAGACAATTTACAGCATCTAAGATTTATTGGAGAATCAGAATAAGAAATGGAAATATATCATTGAAAATATTATATCCTATGTAAATTGCACATGATATTTGCAATTGTTCATTTTTATATTATTGGAACATTCAAACAGAATTTACAAAATGAAAGTTAGGATCTCAAATCATACAAGACTATTATTATAAATCATCAGAATTCATTCATTATTTTGATATGCTACTACATCAAATCCTCCATATTTTATAATGGAAAGAAACTGTTCAACAATCTTCCTCTTCCCATCAGGAAAATAAATAATGATTAAAAATTTCGTAAAGAGGTTAAAAAACTCCTTTGTCTAGGAGTCTATTACAATGCAGATGAATTCCTCATTGACAATTTCACAACTTACAATAAAAATTCCTAAAGGGGATAGTTACATTGTGGATGCTCAAATATACTTTTTTACCTTTTAAATTCATACATATTTATTTTTTAATGTTGTCTAAACTTTGTGACTGTATTTATATTTTTTATTTATTTAAACTTATACATGTGCTGTTTTAAAAATGTCTAGTAGAACAGAATAGAACTTCCTGGAGTTTTGCAGGTTCACTGTGATTATCATTCATAATGATCATTGATAATAATCTTGATAATTATCATGATTATATATCTTATATTTTGCTACAAGATACTGAATAATCTGGCATGTATTTCCAAATTATTGATTTGCATAGATGTCACATACCCATTCACCAGGCGATAATTTATATATCAGAACTAATCGGGAAAAGCATGAATCTTGTTTTTATAAAGTCTAGAAACTAATGTTGATGAACACTACAGCATACGGATCATGAAAATGTGACGCAACCGCGCTCTAACCATCGGTTAATTATAGGAGAAACGTGATTACTATCATGGCTTGTGTGCAATAGGTTCGTGTAGGGTCGTTCTCTTGCATAAAATATCGGTTTAAATCTCCACACTGCCTTTGCCATAAGAAACTCATTTAGTTCTATTTGCTGTGTCACGCGATGTACAGTGTGATGTACAATTTTTTGAGTTACTTTTCTTCCAAAGATTAGAATAATATTTTATTTTTTGAGTTATTATTTTTTTTAGAAGATACTTAGGAGAATATTTTATTTTAGTGCAATATTTTTCCAAAGCTGGTAGGTATATTTATTGAAATATATTTTGCACAATCCCATAAATAATTTCATTATATAATTAAGGGAATAAATTGAGATAATACAAAACTTATTCAGAAAGTAATGTAATATCGTGGTTGGTTCATAGAATAATAATAATTCATTTTTTTTTAAATATTTTGTTTAATCTTTCAGTTGCAGATGATTCCACATCTGATTTACAACATCCTGTTCATATTTAAAATCTAACTAAATTCAACTTGCTTATTGAAAAGAAAAAATAATTAATAATGAATTATTTTAGGAATTTGTCATTTGACAAAATTGCTATTTATGTAACAAGTTGCGAAAAGAATGTGTTTTAAAAACGGGACGCAAAATTGTCGACGAGGCGAAAGCCGAGTTGGACAATATGTCGAGTGCTTAAAACACATCGATTTCGCAAAGAATTTCATAGAATATATTTTTGTGAAAGCGTTTGTAAATTGAAAAATTTTGATATTCATTAGAATTTTGAAATTTGTCAATTTTGAAAGGCTTTCACAAAAAACTTTGTGACACGTTAAGCCCTGCATGGCATTTAACTGATGCCTCACTTCAACATACCCTTGGGACCTATGGTATCAGGATAATGACCCAGTAACATTTAGTTTGAGGCCGGCTGGGTGCTATGTATATGCATAAATTCAATGGTATTGACATTTTTATTGACAAAATCAAGGCTTTTAAGAAAAAAACTCCGGTCCCAACAGTATGATTTTTTCTCTCTTGTAACTTTCTTCATCCTGAAAAGGGAAACATTCTCAATTGAATATTGATAGAAAGATTTTTCTGTGAATTGAAAAATCGACGATGTAGTTCAATGTCCAGCGTGGCTCTAGCCGGGGAAGTAGTTGTTTTCTGTTAGACATTCACAAAAAATAACTTCATTTTAATCGTCGATTTTTAAATTCACAGAAAAATCTTTCTATCAATATTCAATTGAGAATGTTTCCCTTTTCAACATGAATACCCCACAAGAGGTTATCTTGACGATGGAAGATAGTGACTAAAGTTTATCTTTCAGTCCCAGATGATTCCACATCTGATTTTATGAACATCCTGTTCATATTTTCAACAAATCAATTTCTTCAGCCTGTTTTCATATTCACTTTTCTCCTCTTTGACATAATTTGTAAAAGTCAAAGGTACTGGTGGTGGTGTACTGGTACTGGTGTTTCAATTAAAGAGGAAGTGGCTTTATAATTTTTTGATAACTGAGAAAGGCTTTACATTCGCTTCTGTGTAGGTCTATATTATGTGTCTGCAGCAACACCAAATATTATAATGAGTAAACATTAACAAATAATTACGCTTCCAGGGGTTAGGCAACCAAACATAGTATGTGACGGTTGCAAAAGCCAAGGAATCAGTGGGATGCGCTACAAATGCACCATTTGTTATGACTATGACCTTTGTTACATGTGTTACCATGGAGACAAACACAATCTAACTCACCCATTCAAGAGATTTGACTCTGCCAATTCTGTTGGGTAAGATTATCTTTTGGAAACTAAAAAATAGGATACTTTTATGCTGAAGAATCCACACCTCTTCAGTGTTATGTAGTGCTTCAATTAGTATAATAAAATACACCTGAAAATGGCTATTTTTGTTGTACTTGGTTAATACTTTTAGAGTTGATCTTCCACCCCGTGCCAATTGTAGAAAATGTGAGTTACATGGAATTTTTGTTGATGCCAAAGTTGTCCGAGGATATAATTGGGAATGGGGAAATCAGGATGGTGGAGAAGGTAATTTATAAAAAAAATTATATCTTGTTTTGCCAAAAATCGTTTTTATATGGTATAAATATTTTGGAGACCCATATATCTGTTTATCATTTTATCATTGAACAAATACAATGGGCAAATCACTAATTTCCGAAAAATACCAAATGTCCGAACATTAGAAAAGGCTTGGATTTTTTTTTTTCAAATTAGTTTTTTCAAAAAAAAAATCCCAAAGAAATGTTCCTGTTTGAACACTGTGGAAACCGGGCCAGGATGTGATTACAGAGTTGCCAAGCGTTATTTGTAATATTTCTTTGTAATATTACACGATATCTTCTAGAAAAACTATGCATAGATAGATAGATAGTTTATTGATCTTTTAGGTGTACAGCGAAGATACAAATAAGATACGTCAAATTACAAAACAAAAACAAGGTAGTATAAATAAAATATTGGTTTTTAAAAGATTGAAACAACAAAAAATATTATAATTATTAATATACTAAATGTTAAAATTCTCCTTTTTTTTTCTCCTATTTTTCTCTGAGATAGTATGGTTATTGAGTACCAGACCACAGGTCAGCCATATATTCTTCTATGGAATAGAATGCATTTGAAACCAAAAAATCTTTCAAATGTTTTTTATAATTATATGGATTTAGATTTTTTACATATAGAGGGAGTGCATTGTAGATATTCACATCTAGAGAGTTTTTGCTAGTCTTATGCAGTCTGAATTTGCTTGGCCTGATTAATTGACAGCTCCTGGTGGGATAATCGTGAAAGTCAGAATTTTTTCCGTTATCTCCTTAGTTTTTATGAATTTCTAATAAAAGTTGGTATAAGTAGATAGATGGTAGTGTCATGATTTTTAGGGATTTAAAGAGTGGTCTACATGAATCAGCATAACCAGCACCAGTGATTATTCTTATTGCTTTTTTTTTCCCCATAGACGAATGCATAATAAGCTGATAACATTGCATGCACGCCAATAATATTCTTCAGTTTCCGGAGTCGGAATATATATTTGGAGATTTTATTACTATGCTGCTCTATGTGAACTGACCAGTTCAGTGTGTCATCTAGAAAAATGCCCAATAATTTGACTGAATCCCTATTGGGCGCAATTGGAGAGAAATAGATTTTGTTGAGTTTTATTCGAATTCAACCATGTTGCCGCTTGTTCTTGGGCCAGATTTATTTCATTCAAAAGCACTTGTCTTTCCTTACCAGAAGTAGTAAGGGTGGTGTCATCAGCAAAAGCAATACAGTCATAAAGAGACATGTAAGTGAAGAGGTCATTGACATAAATTATAAATAAGAGAGGGCCAAAAACAGAGCCCTGTGGTACTCTGACACATTGTTGTCTATTTGATAGATATGATGAAAAAAGAGCAAGAGATACCCCTCTTATACCATAAACTTCGAGTTTACTGACAAGAATTGAATGTGATGCACAATCAAATGCCTTTGTCAGGTCACATAGTGCAGCTACAGTGTGTTCTCCTTTTTCAAAGCTATCAATTATAGTGTCAATCACTTTTCTCAGAGCATGTGTAGTAGATGACATTTTTATGAATCCAAATTGACTTGAGTTGAATAAATTATGTATAATGAAGTTACTATAAAGGCGACTTTTCAAAATAATTTCAAATATTTTGATAAAATATATTGGGCGATAAATACTGATTTTGTTTTCATTTCTTTTCTTAAAAATGGGGAGAACTCGTGTTATTTTAAATTTATCTGGAAAAACTGCTTGCACAATACATGCATTTAAGAGGATTTTTAGAGGTTCTATTAGATATATGGCAGTTTCTTTTATTTTATAGCGTTTAGGTCGAATACGTCTAGTGAATTTGAGTTTTTTAGTTCATATATTGCCTTGAATTTGTAATGGGTTTCATAAAAAAAAAACTGAAAATTCACGTTTTTTGATATTAATTAGCGGGAAAGTGCTCAGATTTGTTCCTGTATTATCTTTTGCTAATTATTTAGTCAAGGCAACACCAACGTTGGAAAAATATGAGTTGAATTAATTAGCCGTGAATTACTCTCTTTGTGCTCTATTCATTTCGAAATTGATAAGTCTCCAGCTATCTCTTATTTTGTTGTCAGAATTTAAGATGAAATTTTCAGAGTAGTTTCTTTTTGCAGATAATACAATTTTTTTATATTCATACATAATATTTTATCACTATATTTCAACTTCAAGCTCACATAAAGCAAATTTGTGAGTTTTTGATCCCATTGATGACATAAAATTAGGTATATATTGTTAGTAAATGTTAATGAACTTTTAATTTTTTCCTTGCAAAAATTTATAAAAATTACACTGGAATCTACTAATAATTGAAATAAGTATTGACCCTATCCACTAGACAATCAATTTAGTTTTTTGTACTATATAGTTGGTATTACTATTCAACCCTTATTGAATTAAATATTATGAACGTTTTTTTCGTGATAACTCACCTTTCAGAGTTATTTGATTAATTTTAGGGAAAATCGGTGTTGTCTTGGACATCAGAGGATGGGACAACGAGAGCAGTAGATCTGTAGTGAATGTCCGATGGCAGTTTGGGTCTACCAATGTATATAGGTTAGGTCACAAAGGAAATTGTGATATAAAATTTATCGAGTCTTCTTCCGGAGGATATTATTATCCTGATCACCTTCCAATATTAGGTGAGTGAATACCAACCAAATATTGTTTTTTCAACTCGATACCTTATTTTAGAGAAGAACAAGACTCAATTTGAATATTTGGTTTTTATTTTTTATTCCAGGCCAAAATGTAGAACAAGCAGTAGTCAGACCTGGTAGATCAGGTCCTTGTCCCTTTGGTATTGGCGATAAAGTTAAAGTGACTGCCTCTGTGGACCAACTCAAGGCTATGCAACAGGGCCATGGTGGTTGGAATCCAAGGATGGCAGATGTGAGTAAATATTTTTTCTCAGCTTAATTTTGATCAAATTAGACAGAAAATAGACTTTTACTGAATAATTCTATACTTATTCAAATATGAAATAAATATTATGCTGTTTATAACGTAACACATTTACAGAAATGTGACGGAAAAGAAGCAAATCCACTGATATAATCTTATGTAGTGAGCAATTCGGTCAGAATAAAAGATCTCCAAATTAAATAAATTACCACCTTTATTAAACTATTTTAGATATTGTGTATCATAACAGTTGGTTTCATTGAGCATGTGTGTATATAAAGTCAGTCAATATGGAGATTTCACGGAACCCAGTTGAGCTTAATGAATACTACTGTAATATCGCCAAAAAACTAACCCTCAACATAAACCCAATAAACAATCCATTGGACTATTTAGTAGAAATTATTATAGAAGAGACATTCCACTTCGAAAACACAAACACTACTGAGCTAAAGCTCGTAATTGCAGCCATAAAGAACAAGAACTCAGCTGGAATAGATGAAATGTCTATAAAAAAAACGAAAATTTACCAGAAGATTCTCCAAATACTGGTCGAGCTCATCAACAGATCGTTTCAAACAGAGGACTTTCCATCTTTTCTAAAAACGGTGATTGTGACTCCAATCCACAAAGGAGGAGATGTAAATGATCCTACGAATTATAGGCCAATTTCCTAGGTTAGGTTATATTATAGGCCAATTTCTTTAATACCAACCCTTGCTGAGATAATTGAAAAAAAATGTCATTCTTGGAAACACATAATATACTAACAGAACACCAATACGGATTCCAAGCCAAAAAAAGTACCAACGGTGCTATGTATTTTTTTATGCAAACCACATATAACAATCTAAATTCCGGGGAAGCTACAGCGGCGGAATTCTGTGATCTGTCAAAGGAATTTGACTGCGTGATTCATTGAATACTGCTCAGTCAGCTAGAGCACTATGGTTCCAGAGGTTCCAGTCTGAACTGGATTACATCATACCTAACACACCGAAATCAAACGGTCAAGACAACGACATACTCTGGAAGAGAGACAATCTCATGGGGAGTACCCCAGGGCTCAGTGCTTGGACCAGTTCTGTTCCTGCTCTATGTGAATGACAAAAACGGCTTTAAGTGGAGATACGACACTTTTTGCTGATGACACAACAATACTGTGGCATAATAAGAATATATACTTTCTCTATGAAACAATCTCCACTGACATCACTAAAATAAAAAACTGGTGCGACTCAAACCTACTGTGTTTTAACATCAAAAAAACAAATATAATAACTTTTCGTTATATACTACCAGAACTCCAGCTTGGACTCCACACTGTACAAAACACACCTACCTCAAAGTTTTTGGTTTTACAAATACAATAAACTAACATTTGATGAACATTTCATGAGGTTGTGTAAGAAACTAAACTGTGGATGCTTCGCAATGAGCTGGATTATACTACCACCCGAACATCATACTTTGCTCTCGTTGAAACACATCTAAGATACGGAATTGCGTTCTGGGGAACATGTGGTACGACATTATTCCAAATGGTCTTCGTTGCTCAGAAACGTGCAGTGAGATATCTTGCAAAAGCAAAACCGAGAGATACATACAGGCCACTATTCAGAAAATATAAAATTTTAACAGTCAAAACTGAGTTTTATTGTCTAAGAATCATTTTTCCTATTAACAAGTGGATTCACTATGTCCATTTGTAAAGTAAAAATAAAAATATGAAATATAGATAATAAGAATACACTTATAAGAATATAGAAACAAATACAAAATAAAAATAACAGTATGCCACAAAACAATAATAACATGTATATCACATTTAACACCAACTCGATACCTAACATATAAGTTGAAAACCTAGAGCTAAAAGATACATGGCTTTAGAACAGTCGCCTCGATTTTTGTACTTGAAACTGCCTGCCTTATTTATAAAAATAAAAACAATCTGGAGAGTATACCCACTCATTTTAAAACAAGGCAAACTAACAATCACATCATCCAACTACCTACATCTGCTTTGACGAAGGACTCCATCATTTATAATGGTATCAAACTATATAACCATTTACCAGTTGAAATAAAAAAAATGAGAATTTAAACTGTTTAAAAAAAAAGGTCAATTATAGAAAAATCATATTACAACCTACAAGAATATTTAAGTGACCCCCTAAATGTACAAATAGAGTAACCCTGAACTATTGTACAATTCCTGAGATATATTTAATACTAGTATATATATATATATATATATTCACCATACTGCAACAAAAAATATCATTCCCATGCTATGACAGATACGTATTGATCTTGTGTGTAGGTCCTATATTTTATATGCAACTATGATATGTTCATCTGACTATTTTTATCTAATTTTATGTCATAACTATATGTCCAGTTTTTTATAACTATGATTCAACTGTATGTCTACACTTTATATTTTAATTTATACAGTTATTTTAATGAACTAAGCTTTGTCAACAAGATGTTCATATAGTGAGAGATAAGTGCCATGTGAAGTGGAATGAATAGAAAAAATCGAATTTAAACGGTTTTCTTCACATAAAGGATTCAATATAAAATTGAACCAGAGAAAGGTAGATCTCAGGTGAAAAACAACTACTTTCCTGGCAAATACCACGCAGAACGTTGAATGATATTCACCTGAAAATCCATGCATACTTCCATAAAATATCAATGGACATTGAATGCAAATGTTTCTTTCTGATAAGCTCGATTATGTTTAATTTAAGTCGTGTTCACCTAACAATCCGCATACCGGTTTCAGGCTTCTTGGCCCTCATCAGTACGGAGTAGTCAACCAGCCAAAAGTCCAAAGAACTCTGGCTGAAGTGAGACACAACGTAAACAAACCATCATCGATCTTGTAACACCTATAGGTACGCCGGAAAAGATAAACTTTAACTGGCGGTACCTAGTGACAGAAAGAAACACTCCGAAAATCTCCCACCTCAATAGGTTTCTAAATAAAAGATTCCTTCTCAGTAGGAGTGGCAAGCCCGTCTAGCATATAGTGAGAGATAAGTGCCATGTGAAGTGGAATGAATAGAAAAATCGAATTTAAACGGTTTTCTTCACATAAAGGATTCAATATAAAATTGAACCAGAGAAAGGTAGATCTCAGGTGAAAAACAACTACTTTCCTGGCAAATACCACGCAGAACGTTGAATGATATTCACCTGATGTTCATAGATAGATATAATTTATTTTGCCAAGTGATTACATTTTAGTAATTTTAGTAAATACAAAAAACAAAAACAGAGATTACAAAAGTATAACATATTTATAAATACAAACTAGATGTGTAGAAGACAAATAATCAATTAAAAATAAAAACCACTAATAAAAGTACTCAGACAAAGAGTAAAAACATTTATCTATTAAAAATTCCTTTATGGTTTTTCTGAACTTAGTCACTTTATCAATACTTTTAATTTCACTAGGTATTATTGAAAATACGCAACCCCATATAGTTGGGTGAATTATAGCTGCTAGACATTTTTACAAATGGTACATTAAAATCATTATTTTTTCTGGTATTCATCGAGTGAATATCTTTGTTCAGTTTGAATTTGTCTTTATTTCGAATTATGTGTAAACATATTTCTAAAATATATAATGAGGTCAGCCTTAGAATTCAAAGCTCTACAAAAAGTGATCTACAGGAATGTGCACATTTCACACCAACAATACATCGGATGATGCTTTTTGGGAAATAAATACGCCCCAGCTAAGGTGGAATTGCCCCAAAAACAAATACCAGATCTAATACGGGAGTCTGCTTGTGCATAATATAAATGTATTAGTTGTCCATAAAAAATGTATTGAGCTCTTGGGACTTGAAAAACGTACTGTGAAACGCTAATATCTAAGCGTTTCACAGTGCGTTTTTTAAGTAAGAGTTGGATCAACTTTGATTCCTAGAAAACTGATCGCATCGAATCGTACAGTTGTTGACCGATATATTTAGTGGTGTATTTATGGTCCTTAGACAATAAAGCATATACAATCAAACAAATAAAGATGATAAAAACTGTACCTATTAATAAGGCACAATTGGAAATCTCAAATTATTTCTCTAATCTATTTAATTGATATTGAATAATATTTCTGATGGTGCTAATAATGTTTCAGTACATTGGAAAAGTTGGTTCTGTCCATCGAGTGACAGACAAAGGTGACATCAGGGTTCAGTACGAAGGTTGCAACAACCGTTGGACATTCAATCCAGTCACTTTGCACAAAGTCAATAGTTTTGCCATCGGAGATGTGGTTACTCTGATAACAGATGTGGAAAAAGTCAAAGAACTGCAGAGGGGGCATGGAGAATGGATAGAAATAATGAGAAATGTAAGTGTGATACCCATTAGTGTTGCTTTGTTGAATAATGTATGAATTTGAATGAGTTATAGAGGATAATGCTATCACAAATGTGACGAACTTACAACAAATGTGCTAGCAGCCTTTTCAATGAAAAAAAATATTAACATCGTGTTAACTCTAAAAATTAAAACTTTCGTGGGTTCCGAGATGCAGACAGAAGATTTTTCCAGAGAATCTTAAAAATATTCCCGCTTACTGGAGTTTACTGACTTTGAAGTCCCCGGACCATCTCGAGACTGAAAAAAATCTGGATTCTAATAGCACTTTCACTGACAATATTTTCATATTTTCTGACAAACTTATACTCTTCAGTAGTAAAAATGTGTTCCATGATAATAAGAAATAAAACAAGTTTCTTGAGCTTTCAAACATAAATAACTAATTTTATTAAGCTCTTATTCTGAATGATGAAACTCCGTGAATTGAAGTTCTGAACTAATGTGACTAAACAATATTCAAAATTACAAGGACTTCAAAAGGATTCTCAATTATTCAGTTAAACTTGGGACTAAAAATTACTAAAACAAGTCGAGAGATAATATTCAACAGTTACAACTCTAATGACGAACTAAAATATATTTTCTCAAATTCCTTTGAATTCCTTTCACAATGGCTATTTTCTCCCCAAAAGCAGAACGGATATCATTCAGCTGGGAATGCATTATGATTTTCAATGGCCCATTTGGCTAGATAATTACCCGAAAACCCAGGAAAATTTCCAGTGTTCTTAACTATCTTAAGTAATTAACATTGTTCTCATGTCCTATATTTGTCGATGAAGAAAATCCTTCGTAACAATCGTATTTCATTTACATAAATTTCCAAATAGATGGCAGGTCAATCAGAATCTGATATGCCTCATTGTTTACCGATGATATTCCTGGAAACGTTATTTTTTATTCAGTCTCTAGGAAAGCTGGGAAAAGTTCTGAAAGTATATTCGGATGGAGATTTGAGAGTTCAGTTGGAGGGCCACACTTGGACTTTGCATCCGCAATGCGTGAGGATCATACCAGGAAGTGCGGCAGAGCTGGCGAATACCATGCACGCTCTACAAAACCAAAGACAAGAACCATCAAGTATGAGCAAATGAATTTATCATCATATCAATATTATTCCAATGTTTTTAAACAATTTTCAGTACAATGGTCACCTGCTAAACAAGCAGAAGACCAGAGCAACAGTCTGACTGACCAGCTGGTACGGGCGGCCGCCCAGGGCCACTTGGAAGTAGTGAGGGCGTTGCTGAAGAACGCCCCACGTGGCGCCGTGGAAGGCCGCAGTAGCGGCAAGACAGCCCTTCAGGTAGCGTCTCATCAGGGCCACGTGCAAGTCGTCGATTTGCTGCTCAAATGCGGTGCTTCAGTTAATGCCAGCGATAACGACGGGGATACTTGTTTGCACTATGCTGCGTTTGGGAACCAGCCGGAGGTAATATCATTGATAACTTTTTTGTTGAGCACTCTTGGCAATAGTTTAAACAAAACTTTTTGATAATCCTCTATCAAATGAACTTTTAGTTGGACTATGTGGCATATATATTCTAGGTTCTGGACTTACTAGTGAAGACTGGAATCGAAGTGAACGCAGCCAACTTCAGCGGTTGTACAGCTTTGCACATAGCTGCCCACAAACAACCGGCGAGATGTATTGAAATTTTGTTGGCGGCAGGAGCTAATCCTAATTGTGCAGATAACTATGGCGATACCGCTCTGCACGATGCCATTGGAAAAGACAATCTACAGGTTATTGAGCATCTGTGCAGGGCTCAAGGTAAGCAGTTCATCTAGAAAGCTTTCATATTTTTTACACGCTTTATATTAGCTTCACTTGTATGTTTGTTTATTTGTAACCGACTCCTTTGGGCGCGATTTTGACCCACTTCCAGATATCTGAATGATTTGAAACTTGGCAGGTGTACATAATTCCGGCGACAATGCATTAAGAAATTCTTGTGTGAAAAAAAATGGCGGCTCCAATATGGCGTACGAGTTTTGTGATTATGGTCCGATTCGCTTCAAAATTGGTATCTGAGGGTTTTCGTGGTCGGAGATTATGATTCTTCTGTCAAAATTGAAAAATTCAAGATGGCGGCTCCAAAATGGTGGACGAGTTTTGTGATTATGGTCTGATTCTATTCAAAATTGGTATGTGGGGGTTTTTGGGGTCGGATATTATGATTCTTCTGTCAAAAAGTAAAATTCTAGATGGCGGCTCTAAAATGGTAGATGAGTTTTGTGAATATGGTCTGATTCTATTCAAAATTGGTAGGTGGGGGTTTTTGGGGTCGGAAATTATGATTATTTTGTCAAAATTGAAAAATTCAAGATGGCGGCTCCAAAATGGGTGGACGAGTTTTGTGATTATGGTCCGATTCTATTCAAAATTGGTATGTGGGGGTTTTTGGGTCGGAGATTATGATTATTTTTTCAAAATTGAAGGATTCAAGATGGCGGCTCCAAAATGGCGGACGAATTTTGTGATTATGGTCCGATTCTATTCAAAATTGGAGAATAATAGTTAAAAAAATTAAATAATAATAATAATAGTTTGAAAAACTAAAAAACACGCATTAATAGAAAACTAAAAATGTGAAAATAAATAATGGTTTAAAAACGAAAGAACACGCTTAAATAGAAAACTAAACTAAAAAGTAGAAAATACTTTTAAATGAGTTTGAAATAAGAATACAGTGATTAACAACAAATTTATTTCATCGTAAAAAAGCGTGGGGTGCTTTTCAAGATATTTTCATAATGATTCCACTTTTACCAATATCTGTCCATGAAATATTAACAACAATTGACATCAAGCACCCTACGCTTTTTTACGATGAAATAAATTTGTTGTTAATCACTGTATTCTTATTTCAAACTCATTTAAAATTATTTTCTACTTTTTAGTTTCGTGTTCTTTAGTTTTTAAACTATTATTTATTTCTATAAACAGGTGCTCTTCTGTAATTCCAGCATATTGGAATTACATACCCCCCAGAAAGGTATAGAGCATATCTCAGATGGGATTCTATTAAATCATGATACGTGACCCTGGGCTGTTACTGAACCGAGTTCCCAAGAAATAATTCTCACTGCATAACACCCTGAGGAGATTTTATTTTTCAATTGTTTAACATGTGTTTCAAACTTCAATTTGTTGTCAATGAAAAGTCCCAAAAACTTGGTGCAGTCTCTGATTTCAATGATTCCATTATCTAGAGGCATATCTTCAAGATTACATTTGAAAGCTACTGAATAAATGAAAGACGGTTGGAATCGCATGATAATATTTATATCTCTGAATATCATTTTGTTCTGATCGTTTACAGATTTAATATGCCATAAAATTGTTGTGTCGTCTGCAAATAAAGTAATTTTACCGGATGTGTTTAGATTCAATAAATTGTTAATATACACAAGAAAAGAATCGGACCTAAAACCGAGCCTTGTGGCACTCCTGAATATTTTGAGGTTTTATTGCCTTTCCCGACTTGACTGCCGCCAGTTAGATAAGACTCAAACCATTTCATAGTAGCCCCTCTATGGCTATAGCAATGCATTTTACGCAAAAGTATTTTGTGGTCTACGCAGTCAAAAGCTTTTTTGAGATCACAGAACATTGCTGCTGCTGCATCTCAGGCGTTTATATCAGAGTATACCTCGTACAGGAAGGAAAAAATTGCATCGTGAGTGTTCTCATTAGTGTGGAATCAGAATTGATTTTCTCTGATGATGTTATGGGAAATAGAAATTCATTAAGCCTTTTTTTAACAAGTTTTTTTATTATTTTTGCCAGAGTCGGGATAAGAGTTGTAACATATTTTAATTCAGGTACGGATTTTACCTTACAAAACAAACGAGGATTCAACGTGCTACACCACGCAGCTCTAAAAGGAAAAACCTTCGCCACGAGGAAATTGTTGAGCGTCGCCAGACAACTGGTGGATGTCAAAAAAGACGACGGTTTCTCTGCTCTCCACTTGGCCGCTCTTAACGGACACAAAGATGTTGTGGAAACGTTGGTGCGGCTGGGTCAAGCCGATATCGACTTGAGGAACAATCGAAATCAGACTGCCCTCCTTTTGGCTGTGAGTCAAGGTGAGTTATACTGTCGATTTCAGGGCTTTTTGATTCATACTCCACATTGTTGTTGGAACTGTTATATACAATATTGAGGTTCTTCAAAAACTAATTTTCCAATGCCGTGACTCCTATTTAAAACATAATGGATGCTTGAACTAATTTTATTTTGAAAGAGTATTATTTTTAAATCAACCGATATTTAATGTAATTCCTCACTTGAATAACATCAAATATTTTATGGATGAATTTTAAATCCTGATTATCTTATTACAAATACACTACTGCCCTTTTGTCATCACTTTACAAAAGTTTTATAAGGGCTGAAATATGGCTCTATAGATCTAATGATCTGACAAATTTTCTCAAAATATGTTACAAATAGTTTCCTTGAATGTTTTCGAAAAGTATGAGAAATGGCCATCACAAATATTCTAGTAGTTTCCACCACTTGTCTATCGACTACATAATTTTATATATGTTCAAGAGTTTTATAATTCCTACTTCATCTTTGTTATTTTTACATGCTTTATATTAGCTTCACTTGTATGTTTGTAACAGACTCCTTTGGACTTGATTTTCACCCACTTCCAGACGTCCGAATGATTTGAAATTTGACCGGTGACAATGCATTACGAAATTTTTGTGTGAAAAAAAAAACAAAATGGCGGCTTCAATATGGCGGACGAGTTTTGTGATTATGGTCCGATTCGCTTCAAAATTGGTATCTGAGGGTTTTCGTGGTCGGAGATTAAGATTCTTTTGTCAAAATTGAAAAATTCAAGATAGCGGCTCCAAAATGGTGGACGAGTTTTGTGATTATGGTCCGATTCTATTCAAAATTGGTATGTGGGGGTTTTTGGAGTCGAACATTATGATTCGTTCGTGAAAATTGAAAAATTCAAGTAGGCGGCTCACTGTATATATTGACAACGTTAAAATCTTTGGATGACTTCTAAAATCGAGAATTGACTATTAATACAGCTGTACACATTAATGATTTGGAAAATAATTACAGTTACTAATAGTAATCACGGAATTAATAGTAGATTAGAACAAATAATAGATTGAAAAAATTAAAAAAACACGCTTTTATAAATAAACCAAACTAAAAAGTAGAAAAAAATTTTTAAAAACCGAACTAAAAAATAAATAACTAATAGTTTAAAAACGAAAAAACACGCTTTTATAGAAAACCAAACTAAAAAAATTTAAAATAAATTTTAATAAATTTGAATTAAGAATAGTGTAAACAAATTTAATAAATATAAATTAATAATAATGTAAATAAGAAAAAAAAAATCATTTAAAAAAAAGCGTGGGGTGCTTAATCCGAATCTTACAAAGCACCCCACGCTTTTTTTACAATAAAATTTTTTTTTTCTTATTTACATTATTATTAATTAAATTTATTAAAATTTATTTTTATTTTTTTATTCAAAATTTTTTTTAAATTTTTTTTTTTTTTTATAAAGCTTTTTTTATTTTTTAATATTTTTATTTCATAGAAAACCTACAAACATGTTTCCCTTAATTCATATTCTTGATCGTATGATCGCATATTGTAGGACACTGTGCAGTCATCGAACTGCTCATCAAACTGAAAGCCAACATAAATGCCAAAGATGAAGACGAAGAGACTGCCCTACACATAATCCTCACCAAACGAAACCACCTCAATGGAGAGGTGGACCGCGACGAGAGCCCCGAAATTCACGCCATCTACCAGAATCTCGCCCATCTTCAGGAATGTCATATGGCTATGGCCATCGCCTGCTACCTCATCCAAAAGGTACAGTGAAACTAATACTTACATTTCATCACCAAATATGCAAAAGGCATGCAAGTATTTTTCTTGGTAATTCTGTAAAAATAGTTTTTGGAAAGTTTTTCAAATTGGTCATAAATAGCTATTTATGTAACGAGTTGCGAAAAGAGTGTGTTTCAAGCTCGGGACGTAAAATTGTACGAAGCGAAAGCCGAGTTGGACAATGCGTCGAGTACTTAAAACATCGATTTCGCAACGAATTTCATTCAAGATTTTTTGTGAAAGCGTTTCGAAATTGACAAATTTTGATTTCACTAGTGCCTAAAAGTGTCACTTTTAGGCACAAAAAATAATATTCAGCCCACAGTGTGCAAAGAAAGTTTTATATGTGTAGTAACTACTCACATGATTTATTTATTTCTAAATTCCTCTTCCGCGCGGAAAAATTCACGAAAAAATATCTTGGTCATATAGACCGAGCCGGGGCATTGTGCCGAGACAATACGCCAAAATGAAAGCGTCATGCACGTCATGAATTGGGAACGAAAGATATCAAAACCTTTCTTACCGAGATCTACCTTTTTTACAAGCTTTTATTTCGTTGTCTAGTTGTCCGATTAACGTGAAATTTGGTAGGTGTTCATAGTTCCTGTGTTAGAAAAAAAAAGATGGGGGCTCAAGATGACGGATGAGATTTGTGGGTTATGGTCCGATTCGATTCAAAATTGGTATTTGGGGGTTTTCGGGGTTGGAGATTATTATTTTTTTGTCAAAAATCACAAATTTAAGATGACAGACGAGTTTTTGTAATTATTGTCCGATTTCATTCAAAATTGGTATGTGGGGTTTTTCAGGGTCAAAGATTATGAATTTATTTGTTAAAATGAAGGGTCCAAAATGGCGATCGATATCTGTGATTATGGTCCGATTCTATTCAAAATTGGTATGTGGTGGTTTTCGGAGTCGGAAATTAAGAATTTTTTGTCAAAATTCATAGAATCGAAATGGCGGTTCCAAGATGGCCGAGGATCTCTGTGGTTATGGTTCGATTCTATTCAAAATTGGTATTTGGGGGGTTTTCGGGGTCGGAGATTATGAATTTTTTGTCAAAATTCACAAATTCAAGATGGCAGACGAGTTTTTTAATTATGGTCAGATTCTATTCAAAATTGGTATGTAGTGGGTTTTCGGGGTCAGAGACTACGAATTTATTGTCAAAATTCATAAATTCAAGATGGCGGCTACAAGATGGTGGACGATTTTTGTGATTATGGACCGTTTCTATTGAAAATTGGTAAGTCCGGGTTTTTGGGGTCAGATATTATGAATTTAGTCGAAGATTATTGATTTTTTGCCAAAATTCATAATTTGAAGATGGCGCATAAGTTAATCTTTAGATGGTCTCCTCATTGAAGAACTAGAAAGTTCAGAACTTTCAGGAAAAACCCATAATAATAACATGCTTTAACAAAAATGCATAGATTAAGGCGTAGTTTCTAGAAAGCACAAAATAAAATAATTAATAAAAAACCTTTTTAAAATGATTGCTTTGGATCTGTGACGTAGGTTATTCCGTGAGTTATAGATTCAAAAGCTTGTCGCTTTTGTATTCGAACTGAAAACTTTTTAGCGCATTTGAATAAAAGCTTGTCTTTAAAAAGGTTTTTTTTATTAATTATTTTATTTTTCAAATTACTTTTCAAGTATTAATGGCTTAGTATTTTATTGTCAGGTCTATAAAACTTGCATTAAAATATTTTTTTTACCCAATTTCAAGGGCATTGATTTGGATGCATTAAATAGCAAGGGTCAGTCAGCACTGATTATTCTGCAAGACGAACAACTGCAAGAATTGGTGAAGAGTTATGAGCCTTCAGCGGAAGAGAGTAACCAGTTGGAAAGCATTCTGCAGGAAGGCGTGGAAAACATGGCGCTGAATGAGGAACAAAGAGAAGGGTACAACTTGACAGAAACACCACCAAAGGCGTGTACCGATGCAGGGCCAGGGAGTAGGCGGAGTAGGCTGAAGGTGGATAAAGGTTTGTGCTTGTTTCCTTTTTTTTTTCATCGATATCAATAATGAAGATATATATTTCCTGTCCTATGAAATATTTGTGAAGTTTACATTAAATCAAAAGTAATAATAAAAGGAACTTTATTGAAGTGAACCAAAATTCAATTCAATAGGCTATTGACCGAAGTCCTTCTGCCTATTGGTACAATTTTATGAAAAATATACTGAACACTGTGATAAACAGTACATAGGACAAACGTCCAGACAGTTGAAGGACCGCATCACCGCACACAAAAGTGACAGTAGACTGCACCCAGAGAGATGTGCCCTGAGTGAGCATGTCTATAAGGAAGGACATTGTATGGATTATAACTCAGTTAAAATTATATCCAACAAAAGAAACATTACCAAGAGACTCTTTTTAGAGATGGTTCACATTTCACTGGCAGAAAATCCCCTAAATAAAAAAACAGATTTAAATCATTTGAGTGAGATTTACTCTTATTTGATTTTTGTAGACAATCCTAATGTGAGGGAGAATCAGCAGATTACCCCCATGAATGCTAATAACATAGTTTGATTATTTCAATCCACATCATTTTATATTCACACATCTAAATTCTCAATAGTCAATAAACTTTTATTTAAATCTATATATGGAAATATTCCATGCCATTGTAAAGTTCACTTGGTGGTGGTCTATATTATCTCTTGTCAGTCTATTTGAGAATTCATCCGGTCACATGTCTAGTTGACAGCCCTTTCAAAGTAAAACACGATCCAAAATTCTCAACATAAGAATACATTGTTTACGTATGTAATGTGGATTGTGGTTGATTCCTGTGAGTTGTATACACAGTTTTGTTCATATATCATTATTAATAATTTTAACATCATCGCCGCATAACCTCACTTACACTGTAAGTTATAACTGTCTTGTTTTTCTTTATTATATATTCCCATGTGTCTTCCTATTTTGTAGCATCCTTGATGATGATAATAAATATTATCGAAAGCTTGGAATCCGTGTAAAAGAGTACACTTATTGGCCTGCTGCATAACCCAAATACCAATCACTCAATTCGTATCTAGTCAGCAAATAAAACTACAAATTCCATAAAGATATATATACATATATATATATATATAACTGAATCGCAAATTCTGTTGGAAAAGTTGCCCGAAAAACTGGAAAATTCGGGAAAGTGAATTTTAATGGGATTTTTGTATGACCTCAAGACTATAACTCACAATTCGAACGATGGATACGTTTTGTTCATTGTAGTCTTGGAAAAGTTTTCAGGAAAAAAAAACAAAGGAAAGTAGTAAAATTAGGACAAACTGCAAAAGTCATAATTTTTGTATGCACTCTCGATCATAACTGACGATAGGAACGACATATTTGGTTGATTCTTTTTAATGGTATAATGTAGTAACGGGGTAACAGGATAATGGGAAGCGGCATAACCTAAATGGAACAAAACAAAGAAAAACATAAGAAAAACAAATTCTATGTGAACGAAAGTTTTCAGGAAAAAAACAAAATGGACAGGATGTCTGTCGTGTCAGCTAGTTGGAAATAAATAATTTTTCTATCGTAGAATCATCCTTTTCAATATTCAGTTGAGAATGTTTCCATTTTCACATGAATACCTCCCAAGATTTTATCTAAAACCCAGTGGCGGATTTACAGATTTGCCGCACGTAGGCTATTCAATTTTTGCCGCCCGTAGGCTATTCAATTTTTGCCGCCTCTAAATTTTGATATTTTAGTCCACAATCATATCACTTGTGCTATCCATTCAGCCAGACACTCTTACCGAATGGTCATGTCGTTTGTTCTGGCGTTACAACACAAATACGACTACGCAATTGCATGCCTTAAGCGAAGCGCGTAGGTATGCTCTACTCTTGCCTAAAAATCTAAATCCGATGTTTTCTCACATTAAACCGTACCTAACAAATACGATGTACATGTATATTATTTAAAAGCAACTTATCAGAAAGAAAAATGATCGCTGAGCTCATCAAAATTATTTTTTCAGTTATGATTTATTACTTTTTATATAAAAAAAAGTAATTTTAATGCCATATCGTATGGATTTTTGAAGATCGTGCACAGTAAACACAATAACTTTCAAAAAAATCATTTTTTCACTTCAATTTTTTTTTAATATACCCCTTTGACTGGAGAGAAGCCGTTGAATAAAAAATTGCTGCTTAGCATTGTTTTATCTTATTATAATTAATTCATTCCGATTGGCATTTTCTGAAAAAGTCGGCTTTGTGAAAAAGTTAACAAATGTACTAATGCAAACATTCAATTTAAATAATTCGTGTACAAAATGAGCGCTTAAGGCATGCTTTGGATTTTTCAAACTTTTTCTTACTACAAATAAAATAATTAACTGATGAAATGTATCAATTTTCTAATCAGCAAATTGTCTAACTTCCTATTTTGTGGAGGGAATTTTTTTATTGTCAAGTCGCAGTCGTTCAAATATCAGTTATTCGATTAATTTAAACCAAAAGACTATATCTCTATAAGATATTGAACTAGTTTTTTATTTAATAAAAATTAGTCAATTTTAGTGAGTATTTTTTACGCATGAAGTAATAACTTTCTGAAATTGAATTTGACAATTTGCAAACTTGCTGCAGCAATCATGATTAGACCATCGATATTATATCAAGATTGAATTGTGTAAGGAGATCTCATAATTATTAGGTACACGGAGAAAAAATTATAGCAGTTATCAGTGAAGAAAATATGTAAAAATAACTAAAATTTCGATTTTTGTTAAATATTTTAATTTTTCTCCAATTTTCGAAATTCGTATTTTGTGTGTGTATAATAATTTTTTTTTAATTTGTTAATCGAAATAAAAAATTTATGAACTAAATTTGTTGCCCCTTAAAATTTGCCGCCCTAGGCTCCAGCCTACTCAGCCTGCTGGTAAATCCGCCACTGCTTAAACCATGGAAGATAGTAATTAAAGTTTATCGCAGATAATTTCATATCTTATATTATGAACACCCTGTTCATAATTTCAAACAAATTAAAAAAATATGGCATTGGATTATTTTAATGACCTATTTGTTTTTAATTTTTTCTCTCCTCTATTTTATTCATTTACAAATCAAAATCAAAGGTAATTGTGCTTTGCCGGATTTTTTTCACAAATCAGTTGTTTTATGTTAAATAACAATTTTACGAGACAATAATATATTTAAACTTAAAAAAAATATATAAAAATAATGCAATAAGAGACAGAAGTCTGTGACATATTGCTAATATTTCATCAAAAATGAAAAACGTCTTATTCCTCGAGACTGCTCACTACAAATAGGTGTATGTCTGTCGAATATCCATAAAAAAAACAACTACTTTCTTGGCTAATACCTCGACGGACGTTGAATGACATCCGATGGAAGTAGGACTTTGCAAATATTTGTTGGTTACTCTTTGCCGTCCAAAGTTTCTTCCTTAGTAAACGAGTCTAAACATTCTGACAGAGTGAATCATTTGAAAAAAATCACTTCACTATAGTTTCTATTTGATAAAGGTGCATTGCATCAGACAAAAAAAAACATTAATACGTTCGCAGACAAGACGGCATATGCCGTTTGACGTCTAGGGACAAGACATGATACGCCGTCGAAGTATACTGCTATTTATTCACAAAAGATACAATACTGCGTTTTTGGGAACCACCATTTTTCTCAAGTGTCCGTAAATGTGTTAATCAATCATGTTTTTTCATTTCCAGAGAAAGTTGGCACCTCTCAAGACAATCAAGACACAGACCTCGGTGGTAACAAACCAGTCGAGTGCTTAGTGTGTTCCGAGTTATCTGAAGAAAACGTCCGGCTCGAACCTTGCAATCACAAGCCCGCCTGCGAAGACTGCTCGTCGCGCATGAAAAAATGCCTGCAATGTAGCCAGATCGTTTTAAAGCGCGTCACTAAAGACGGAAGAGTCATACCGGCCAAAAGCAGACAACCGAGCGCGGAGCGAATGAGGTATCTGGAATGTAAGATTGCGGAGATTGAAGAGAGTCACGCTTGCGGAATCTGCATGGAGAGAAAAAGAAATGTGGTGTTCTTATGCGGGCACAGTACTTGTTCGAGATGCGCCGATACTCTCAAAATATGTCACATGTGTCGGAAGACAATTACCAAGAAAATTCCTATTTATTAGACGTTTTATGAGAGTAGTGGTCTGAATTCCCTTCGAGTTGCGATGCATGGGGTGAAGTTCGGATTTTTTACCATTTTATGATTTTTGCTTCGCCCTGTCCATTACTGGAAGAAATTCTCTTGTGATATTTTGCATTATACTTAATTATGGTAACATTTGATGGATTTTTATTTATACATAAAATTATTCAGACAAATTGCATTTTTATTCCCCTACCTTTTTGTTTGCAGAAATAATTTGAATAGAATTTTATATTGGTAATGTTTAGAACAACTGCCGACATTTGAGTGCACTAGAACAGAACTATTGGTTTTCATATTTATGACTCAAAATGTAAATGATGGAACCGTTTTGATGAAGTCGCCATCTGGGTGTTTAAAGTCATACTAGCTTGACTGATTATAGAAACCTTTACTTGGTTACAGACTGTTGGAGTTTCGGCTATCAATTCATAGATGGCCATAGCATGCGCTTTATCAACTAAAAATGGTGGCTGGTGTGATTTGTGTCGTCATCTATCAGTGAATAGCGACACTACGCATATTTAATTACAGATACCTTCATCCGATTTGAGAATCTCAAAAAATGTTCAACTATCGATTGATAGATGGCCATACAAACACTTTATGAACTAAAGATGGCGGCTTGTGTGAGTTGTCGAAAGTGTCGTCATCTATCAGTGAATAGCGACACTACGCATATTTAATTACAGAGACCTTTATTCCATTCAAGAATCTCAAAAGATGTTCATCTACCGACTCATAGGTGGCCGTAACATACGCGTTATGAACTAAGAATGGTGGCTAGTATGAGTTGCCGAAAGTTTCGTCATCTATCAGTGAATAGCGACACTACGCATATTTTATTACAGAAACCTTTATTCCATTAAGAATCTTCAAAAATGTTCAACTACAGATTCATAGATAGCTGTAGCATGCGCTTTATGAACTAAAAATGGTGGTTTGTACGATTTGCCGAAAGTGTCGTCATCTATCAGTGAATAGTTACACTACGCATATTTAATTATACGATTTGAAAATATCAAAAAATGTTCAACTACCGACTCATACATGGCCATAATTCAATGGAAGTGACAATTGATTTCAAAAGATTAAGTTATTATGTTCTAATTGCTGACTTCTAAGTGTCATGGAACTTCTACTCTTTTTATTCGTTATTCTGGATGTTGGAACTGCTTTGATGAATGAATGAATGAGCTTTATTTAGTAGGAATATCCTAATACACATAATTAATAACAATGTATCTGTAGTACAGGAAGTGAATATACAACTAAAAGAAAATAAATGATGTTATAAGTAATCCTTAAACCTAATAATCATTGATATTAACAATAATCAACAATAATCAATTACGAATGAAAATAATTTTATTTTGATAATTTTACGATCTGATGTGGCAATAATTTGTTTTTTGAATTCGAGTACAGTATTGGATAGTCTCACATAATTAGGTAATTTGTTATACTTTATAAAATATAGATTTCATTGTATTAGACATGTTGTATTTAGGTAGGTGCAATTGTTGACTAGTGCTTCCCCTTGTCTGATAAAAATGAACTAGAAACTTGTATACAATAAATTCACTAAAATAACCTGGAGAGAGGTTATTCAAGATTTTGAAAATAAATATCATTGATGTCTGATAAAGTCTTTGGGATACTGATAACCATTGCAAGGTGTCTAACATGAATGAAATGTTGGTATATCTATTACACTTCAGAATGATTGGCATTCCTCGATTTTGTAGTATTTGCAGCCGGGCAATTTTATTAGAATCAAAAGTATATAATATACTTCCACAATAATCAAAATGAGGCTGAAGTATTGCATTATATACGGTTATTCTGGAATAGGTGGACAATTGTGAAGAGACTCTTGTGAAAAAATATAGCTTTATAGAAATGTTCTTGATAATATAGTGGAAGTGGTTATTGAAAGATAGTGGAAGTGGTTATAGAAAGATAGAGTAGCGATGAAAAGCTGATATAATTACAGGAGTTTTCAATTGGTTATAGAATAGCTATAAAAGCTTCAATTAACAAATAATAGATGGCTATAACGGATGATTTAAGACTGAAAATGGCGGTTTGTCGATTTCTAAAGTAGGGCATAAGAATTCTTCAGTCTATTTTCAGAGCCTATGAATGTTTCAGCTTTGTTCCATAGGTAGCCGGTTTCTTAAGAGTCCAGAAATGTAGAATTCTCAAGATGGGAAAGCATTAAAATAACATCAAAAATCAACAACTTTTGTGGTATTGTTTGTTATTAACGATAAACATAACAACATAAAAGATGATAATGTTAAAGAAAACACTAATTTTGATGTACCTGATTTTTCACTCATAGATCAAAATCTTTTTGATTAGTAACTTAACTAGTAATGAACAATGCCTGAATTTTATAAGAAAAGGATCAACTAATATTGCTTCCTGAATTTCGAGCCGTTTATAAGCAAAAATATGTGGTTTGTGATCTATATTAAAGATCACACTTGTTATTCCAATCTGTTGTAAATAAAGTTCATTATAGCTATTTGGTTTACCTCCCCTCTTTTCCCCTCAATGCGCAGTCGCACAAATAAGGATAACCACAAAAGTTGTTATTTTAAGTGGTCCAAAAACTCCCTATTATGAAATAAATTAGTAGTTCCGTGATGGGGTGACTGAAGAAAGAGAAATAATACGCCATCGGAAGAAAATAAATTTGGCATTTCTGAAACTTTATGGCAAGTTCATTCGTTTCTAAAGGAGCGCCGAGTTGAACTGCAAATATATTTTTCTCTTTTTTTAACATCAGATACAGTTATTTCTTTTTATTTACAAACCCTCGGTTATTTGACCTTTTGCGAAAGAACCAAATTCATACACCTTAATTATGTGACCTAACTCAGAGAATTCTGAAATCTCGAAAGAAAATAGAGTGTCGCACAAAATTGAAATTTCGTATTCTCGAATTATCATCGTCTTTGACGTTAAAATCTGATCCTATTCAGTGCAGATGTACATATGCTGCCGTCTTAACATTCATAACACTCCTTGTTATTTGCACTGTGTATAGACTCTCGCACTTTTTCAACTAGAATATGATTATCTGTATTATAAACAATATTTTAAGAAGATTTTCGGTACTGATTTTGCTAATTAAGTTAAACATTCAAAAAGGCATCATTTAAAACATTTGATCTGATACCATTCAAAACCAACCCCTTTGCGACAAATTATCCTATGGCTCTAGTGAGCTTCAAAAACAATTCAGTTTAACTACCCCTTTGTGACACGTTGTTTTTTAAATATTTTCTTCAGTTTTATAAGCAATTCCGCGAAAAAAGGCGCAAATCTGATTTTTTCTTCGAACCACCCCTTCTAAAAACCACCCTTTTTGTGACAAGATTTTTTAAAATATATTTCCCCATGATTCTCGTCAGCCCTAAAAGCAATTCCGCGAAATAAGGCCTGAATCTATTTTTTTGCAACCACCCCTTTTAAAAAACACCCCTTTGTGATAAGTTTTTTTTTAATTTTACCACGATTCTAGTCAGCCTTCAGAGCAATTCCGCGAAAAAAAAAGACTCAAAACTGGTTTTTTATTTTCAACCACCCCCTCCTAAAAACTACCCCTTTGTAATCTTTTTTTCTCATTATTTTTGACAGCCAAAGAGGCGATTGAGAAAAAAATGAGTTAGTACCGTTTTTTTCGTCATGGGGACCACTGTGCAATGCTTTAAATTGAAACTAAAAGAAAGCACCAACTTAGTGTCTTCAGTACTAAGGCGTAGAAGGGCCAACAACAAAATATTTTTCAAAAACATTTGGAATTGCCACTTTGAACTGACAATTGTCACTTTGAAGTGACAATTGTCACTTTGAACTGACAATTGTCACTTTGAGGTGACAATTGTCACTTCGAAGTGACAATTGTCACTTAAAAAACATCTGGAATTGCCATTTTAAAGTGACAATTGTCAGTTCGAAGTGACAATTCAATTGTAAAGTTTGTTAGAGTAAGGTCCAATAATTGAAACCACCATCGATTCTTTGCAGACGTTTCGACTTATATATTATAAAGTCATCTTCAGGTCACTACAATGTAAAATGGGAATGCAAAAGATGTAAAATAAAGTGTTGACAGATTAAAATGGTGATAAAAAAATAAGATACATACGAAGGCGTATAAGGGCCAACAACGAAATCTTTTTTGAAATATTAGGAATTGTCACTTTGAAGTGACAATTGTCACTTTGAAGTGACAATTGTCACTTCGAACTGACAATTGTCACTTCAAAGTGACAATTGTCAGTTCAAAGTGACAATTGTCAGTTCGAATGCCCGACGTATTTATAAATGACAATTGTCACTTCAAACTGACAATTGTCACTTCAAAGTGACAATTGTCAGTTGAAAGTGACAATTGTCACTTCAAAGTGACAATTGTCAGTTCAAAATAGCAATTCCAAATGTTTTTGAAAAATATTTTGTTGTTGGCCCTTCTACGCCTTCGTACTTCTGTGATGTAAATCACATTAATTGTATTTTGGGAAAATTAGATGGAAATTCAGATAGAAATCAAACAAGAAAGGCATGCGATGTCGATACGATATTCAAAGAAAATGATCTATATACTGTGATATTAAAATAGAAAATATCGATATGAAATATTGAAAATATCAATAGCCATCAGTATCGTATCGTATTGCACTTTTCTTTTCCTGAAAATTAGAGATTTGAGAATTTGTTTCAAGGGATTCTAACTCCCATTGCAATTAGGTAAATGAAACAAAAACAATCAAGGGAACACTATTTATTTAACCGAAATAATTGGGGACAAGTGTTAAGTGTGTGTAAACTTTGGATTCAAGTATGCCATATTGGAAAGAAAAAACAAGTTTGGTTGTCTGGAAAATGATCGCCAAGTATCTTGAAAATATTTTATACATTAACCACACGACAACTGTTCATTTTTTGTCATCATCATCTACAGAGTGTTGTGTAACGATATCTTCATCGGGAGTGAGTAGAAAAATTACCGTTCAAATGAAAAATTACTTAACCCTACGCTATCGGTAGAAAAAGCCAATTGAAAAAAATTACCTGAGCTGATATTCCTGAGAAATCATTTTTGTGGCCGAGTTGTAGATGTTGACATACAATAAAATATACAATGGCAAGGGAAAAAACTGCAAAAGACGGCACCTCAAAATCGCATATTGTGTTTGTGGCCGTATTTCCAATTTTTTCCAAAATCCACAGGCATTCCTACCTATGTTACGGGTGTAACGATAACAGTAACAATCGTCAGATCGTTACTAAGCACCTTCAGTAATATAGTATAATAGTTAGCACCAGAAACAACAGTAGAAGTATAACAATATACAAGGTGGGTCTTATTCACAACACACTTCTGTTGTTTTTCCAAATATGCCAGAGTCTCGATGCAGAAAGAACCTTGAGTGCAGTGACGAAATTCTCGAAACAAATTACATTATTTCAACTGAATGATGGGCTATATATAGTACTTTTGAACGCTGACAGTTCTATTGTCAGTAGAAAATTTCATCTGTTCAATCAATGATATGAATTTGTCACAATCGAAGGCCTTTCAACGATATTCAATGGCACACTCGGGTCTATGTACTAAAATATAAACTGTGTTGTACAAATAGCATTCACCATAAGTAAAATATAAACTTATATCGATACCCAAGTTAAAACATGAACAACAAATATATAATTACTGAGGTAGTTTACATCTTTTTTTTTTTTCGATAATTATTCCTTAGTTTTTCGGATATTGTACAAAATACTTGTACGGTGTATCATCAGCTAATAAGTCGACATGACAGAAATGACAAAAGAATCTATATGGGTGCAAGACGAACAATATTCTGGCTGAAAACGGTACATTTATCCGGTACTAAGGTACTAATTCTACAGCGGGCTGGTTTGCACATCAGTCTCCGTCTAGCAATATGTAACATGTACTATAAACTATAGTGGTTTAAGAAAATATACGGGGAGAACGGTTCTTCTGCCCACAAATGTTTATCCAACGAAAAACATAATTTTCGATAGGGGGAATTCGTATTAGGTATTCCAGCAGATGCGTCTCGATGCTTTCTTCGAAATGTGAGCAGAAGAACCTGCCACCGCGTACAGGGCGAGACAACTATACTGTTCTTACCACAACTAGAAAATTTCCCAGTTAATCCTTCTCAACGAGTGGTGAAAAGGAGATGAAAACAGTCTGGGCACATTACGAGATAGACAATATGCGAATGAAATGTCCAGTATAGTCGGCTCACTTCAAAAATTAAACATAAAAAAATACCAGATAATATATGTACTATATACTATAGAATGACTTTGATTTCTCGATTTCAAAAGCCATGCCGAGTTAATCTGGCATCTAAAAAGGTTCAGATCAACTCTCAACATGGCCTTCGTGTAATTATACAGAATGGTAAATCTCTCGTTATATGGTATCCCGGTGAATTATCTAATTGTGTTTATTATATACAATATATAATGTGAGTAGTAGAACTCTTTGAATTAATCAAATATCTTGCTGAAATGCATTGGGCTTCGAACCAATTTGGATTTCGGAAATGCTATGCATACAGCAGCGATGAATTTTCACCGAGTCGTCATATAATGGAGATTCACCGGGAGAATGTAGCTTTCGCGGATATTTCAGAAATCTACGAAACATATAAAAGTTATATGGAAAAAAATGCATAAATTCAAACAAAAAGAAAACTATAACTATAGAATAACACAATCCCATTTTGAGACGACCGAATTTGATCTTTGCTTCGAACAGACATTGACATTCATTTGTAAATGCGAAATTTAATCATCGAACAAAAGTTGCCTCACACATCACAACACCTATAATTTTTTTCTGGATAAATTTCACAATATATTGACGAAACGATAAATGGCTTATACTTTATACTGACACAAAATAGCTGAGGACGAACTTTTGTACTACTGAATAATGATAATAATCAGATCAAATTCAATTGCTCAATCAGGGCTTTCGGTTAGGCACTATGAAATACCATAAATTTGTATGTGTATGGATGGTCAGTAAGGTTTTTGGCTAAATGTGAGCCTATAACTACTCTTCCTCCCTGAGAATAGTCCCCTGAACACGAATCCGAAAAAAAACGGGGTGCTCTCATACCCTTTCAGAGTTATAGCCCTTTTTAGGTCTGAATCGCGTGAATTTCAAGCACCGTTTTCTCGCGCAAAAATCACACACAATGCCTTTCTTTTTACCAGCATAAATTACAAACATTAAATCGCTCATTTTCGGCACAATTTGGCACAAATACAGCCGGTTCTATCGAAAAAATTATCCTTCCTCAACAGTTACAAACAACCTAACCTCTCACATCTGACAGACTTCAGTAAATTTTACTTTTGGCATGTTGGTCATAACAAATAAATCACCGCCGCCACTTTTCTACAAAGTCGTTTTTTTATAATTCCGACTTAGTATCTCGGAATTAGCTACTTCTGACTTAATAACTCGGAAATCTGACTTAATAAGAAGTAGCTAATTCCGGCTTAGTAAGTGGCGGTGATTTATTTGTTGTGACCAACAAGCCAAAAGTAAAATTCACTAAAGTTTGTCAGATGCGAGAGGTTAGGTTAGGTTGTTTGTCACTGTTGGAGTATATTTTCGATAGAACTGGCTGAATGTATTTGAAGTCCGCCGTTCGTTGTAACGTGCATATGAAAGAAAAAACAATAAGTGTCGTAAAATTACAGTTGAATAGAGAATTGCTTTAGGCAAGACGCCTGGCTGAATGTTGTGCCAAATTATGCCAAAAATCAGTAATGTAATTTAGTGTTTGTGGTAAAAATAATGGCATTGGAAATGAACTGTGCGCGAGAAAATCACGCGATTCAGACTTAAAAAGGGCTCGTAAACGATATGAGAGCGCAGGGTTCTTCTTTACGAATCGTGTTCGAAAGGCAAAAAGTCAAACGTCCAGGGAGCAAGAGTGGTTAAGCATACATTTAGCGGTTTTTGTTCAGATGACCAACTGTATTTTCGTATGGACTTGTATGAACTGATTTTTGTTTTGACAAGGATGTCTGCTATCCTTGCAAGCTTTTATACAGAGTAACCCAACAAACATCAAGTAGTTTGAAAAGCTGTAGTCGTGTCTATATATTTATCCCAATGTGATAACACTTTTTTCTAATGCCACTGGATATTCTGGGAAATTCATTTGGACTCGCCTTGTATGAGTAAATATTATGGAAAGGTTCAGGATGAAACTGAATTCCTATTCTGAAGTAAATTCTAGAAAAAATAACCAGAAAATGGTCAAGGAAAAAAAATAATGGAAGTGACTGAATGCAAAAGTATACAAACAGCAAAATGTCAAAGAATCTATTCAGACTAGACGTTCTTTGCGAATTATTTTGTAGTCTGCGCAGTTCCCTTGGTAGATGAATCAACAAACAGAATCTAGATGAAAAATATATTCACTTAATCCTGGTAAAAATTCTCTCGGTAGTAGGTAATGAGTTAATCTTGGAGATCATTTCAGTATATCCAATAATTCTCTCGGTCTGAGGGGTCGGAAATTATCAATTGAATTGTCGTATTTTGTTACAGTAATTTTGAAATGGAACAATACTGAGAATTGGCGGCACTTCCTTTATTCGGTACAAAACAGAACCGCTTCCAAAGGTTTCGATTTTCAGGCCAAAGAAAGGAAACACGGCCAATGTTAGATTTTTATAGACTGATTGATGGAAGATTCTCATGTGAAAAATGGATTGGTCGAGTTGGAGTACAGTAACTACGTTTTGTTTTGTACTAGAAGTCGTTTGTTTGTGCGATGTTATGATTGTATCTTTGTCGTTTTTCATTCTCTACATTACCTGTTGATGGCTTCTGCTTGTCGAGTAGTTTTCCCTAAAGAATGTTGTATGGGGGGAGGGACAAATGTTTCTCTTCACTAAGCTTCATTCTGCCGAAAATAAATATATGTACCCTTTTACTCTAACAATTTTTTATCATAAATAAAGCAAGCTCTTTTGGTAACATTTCTTGCACTTTGGCACACTTTTCATAAAATCTGTACAAACGATTTAATTTTTTTCTCTTCTCATTTTTTTATACACAAAAGTAATAAATATATTTATATTCTCAATATAATAATTTATATCCATTTTTTCACAATTTCTTTTTTTAATTTAAAATAGCGACCCCGCTACGTCTTAAATTTTTTAAAAATCTAACAAAAAATATCCTCCCCAACAAACAATATTTATCAAAAATAGTTATTTTACAATGCCGTCCCGAATGGAGTAGCTACCAGGGATCGTTTGTAGTTGGAACAATTTGATGCCAAATTATTGGCATACCGAAGCTCTCGATATACATCTGCAGTTTCAGCGGCAGAAGGAATATATAATTTACTCACATGGCAAAATAGAAATTCTAGATTTCTAATGGAAAATATAAATTAAACATTGATACGTGGTAAATTTGATATTAGTTCCAAATGCACTTATTGTGACAAAATTCTCGTAATCAGACACTTCTCTCGTTTATTTCGTAACACTCACTCTGTATATTTCGACATTCCCGGTCTGAAAGCTGTCAGTGACGAAATATTTTGAGCGACGTATATGGTTCTGTTAGGTTGGCGATTGTTTGTAGGTTTCTCCGAAGTGTTGCCCTGAATAGCTCTGGAGTAACGTGGGCTTGTGTATATGTTGCAGAATAGTTAGTGCTGAGGTTAACAGTAGTAATTTACGACGGCGTATTGGCGTCATCCTACCAGTATATTTTTTTATTGACATCTTAAAATATTGACAATTTTTCTCAATATTTTGAGAAAAAGTCAAAATTTTGAAAATGAAAAAGGAACAATTTTGAGAAAAAATCTCAAATGTTGAGAAAAGTCAAAATTTTGAGAAAAAAAGTCAAAATTTTGAGAAAAATAGTCAAGTCAAAATAAATCTCAACATTTTGAAAAAAATAAAAAAGTCAAAATTTTGAGAGAAAATCTCAAATGTTGAGAATAAAACACTCAAAATTTTGAAAAAAAGTCGAAATTTTGAGAAAAAAAATCGAAATTTTGAGAAAAAAAGTCAAAATTCTGAGATTTCAATAAAAAAATATACTGGTAGTAATTTAGGAAGATTAGTTTTGGAGAGCGCCATCTGAAAAAATTACTAACACTGTTTAATCTTTATTTTCCATGGCTACCTCGACTTTTCCCTATTACGGATATCATTTAAATATGTTGCTTTCCCAGATGTTGCTTTCGATCACCCATTCCAAAACGAATCTTCCTAAATTACTACTGTAAACCTCAGCACTAACTATTCTGCAGAATATGCCATACACTAAAATGACTTACCAATTCAAGCACACGATACAAAATGCAACAAACACCCAAGTTACACCAGAGCTATTCAGAGCAAAACTTCGGGGAAACCCACAGACAATCGCCAAACTAACAGAACCATTTACTTCGCTCAAAATATTCTTCTTTATGACCCGGAATATCGAAATATACAGAGTGAGAATGACGAAATAAATAGGAGAAGTGTCTAATTACGAGAATTTTGTCACAATAAACGCATTTGGAACGAATACAAAACCATTCAGAAGTTTGGAATTTTCAATTCCAATAGACAAAGTGTTTAATGAAATCTACACCAAAGAAAATTTCCCTTTGGACAACGCAAGCCGCGGAAATCCTCGACACTGGCTAGGCACAATGTGTTGGCAGTAAGAATGGCGCTTTTTAATCGGCTTGGCAGTGAACAAGTCAAGAAATGAAATTCCACACAAAAATATTCAAACAAAGTATCGGCAAATACAGAAACTATAATTTCGCTGGCCGGTCTGAATCCGTTACAGATATCGATCTTTTCACTTCCAATTGACAAACGATCTCGAGCAACTGGCTCCACACAGAATCCGGGCAGGCGCCATGTCCTAACGCCACCTATACTTCTCGAGTTTGTACTATCATGAACGAGAGGCCCTTCGCCGATTTGCCTTGACACAAGGCAACCGAAGGGGCCGTTTTTCTCGCACTCGTCCTACATCTTGGCATATCTCTAAATTTTTCCGCAACAACCACTTTCATATCCAGCAACGAGGGGAAGGGCAACAGTCCCGTCACACCAACAAATAATAATACATTTTACGGGACCAGCCCCGCCCCCAAATCGACGGAAAATAACATTATTTCAACAAATCGCCTAACAATAATATAATAGTTAAAAAATGTCTCTGTTTTTCACCACATGCACGCACACGAAAGTGTCCAAGTTTAGATTGGGTTAGGGGTTAGGTATCGCGCACCACCTCAGGTGTAATACAGTCACAATCAGGGATTGGCAATGCTTAAATATCGAATCGATTAGCCAAAAAACAACATATTCAATCCGCACCGGACCAGACAAATACAGGGGCAGTTTGTTGAATCTTAAAAAAAAAACTCGAAGCGTGATTCGGAGAAAAACTAAACAAAAAACGAAGTTTTGTGATTACAGTAAATTGTAAATTTTGTTAGAGTAAGGTCCAATAATTGAAACCATTATCGATTCTTTGCAGACGTTTCGACTTTTATAAAGTCATCTTCAGGTCACTGCAATGTAAAATGGGAATTCAAAAGATGTAAAATGAAGTGTTGACAGATTAAAATGGTGATAAAAAAATAAGGTACATACACAGTAACAAAAATAATAAAAATAAAATACATATATTGTAAAATATAAATGAATATACATGCACATATATGTACACCTATACATATACATACACTCACACGCACATGTATATCACGGTATAAAAAGGACCCGTGATATACATGTGTGCGTGTGTGTGTATATTCATTCATATTTTACAATCTGTGTATTTTATTTTTATTATTTTTGTTACTGTATTTGCATCTTATTTTGTTATCACCGTCAATATTTCATTTTACCTCTTTTATTTACACCATTTCTAGTTCCCTGAAGATGACTTTATAAAAGTCGAAACGTCGGCGGTTTCATTCATTGGACCTTACCCCAACAAAATCTATGAACAAAAACATGTCGCCGCAAAAGACTCGGTCACGCCCGATACGGATTCTCTATTCACCAACTTGAAGCACACATCGGAAACACCGATTCAATAAGCGAATATATCGATAAGTAAATCATCTGCCAGCCCCCGACACAATACACTAATCATCTAACATGAAGTCCGAAAAGAAACTTAAAGCTTTTTGTTTTCACATTCACACTCTTATTACATATTAGAGTAGTAGTAGTAAAAAAAAGTAACAGCCACGTTAACTCCGAAGGAACTGTACGCCTCTTGTATTTCTCTGGTGTAGTGTGTGTGCAAATTCTTCAGATATTCACGATGACTGGCTCTTGGTGTCGAACATCAGTGTATAGCAGACAATGGAACACGACCACAATTGTCATATGTACGCCCATTGGTCGTGTTCCGGATTGTTTTCTTTGGTTAGTCCACAGTTAAGTTCAGGTAAACGTTAAAAATTATGCTGTTGATCTCGGGTGTGTGTTAAGTGTAAATAACGGAAATTTCAGTGGCTATATAATCTAATATATTTTGATTCTTTGAGGTAGATTGTAGTTTAGTAGGCACGTAGTTCGACGCATACCTTATTCCAGGACGCTTCTTCTCGAAAAACTTTCCACTATATATCAACTCAACTATAAAATAACTATTCAAAAAACCAAGAAAACAAAAACTCAAGGCGCACCCACCACGCTCACTTGGAATAACGATCTGTGAGTGTTGTATTCTTGAAATGAGTGGAAGGCATCGATGAGGAGACGTTTCGTATAAAATAGGGTATGCTGAAACCCATGCGCACAGGCAGTGTTTGTGTTGCTCTAGCTAGTACTACTGTTGTGGCTCGGATGAGGTACCTTCCGATTGACTGGGATCCTTCTGCGGTCTGGGCGGGCGCTGCCTACCTTGAGGAGGCACCACCGACTGCAGGACCATGGCACGAATGCGTCTTTGTGCCGACTAAAAGAAACAAAATAACTGTTTATCTCTAAATATCAATATACAATTTGACAATTGATATGTACACATGGGTTTTGGTAAAAAAAAGATGGCTAACGATCCAGCTACACGATTTCATTGCTGAAAATATTTGCGACAAAAAATTTGGTGGTTGGCAGTAATTTTCGTTAATGGTCTGTTCTGCCAAAATGTAATTTATTGTCGGAAGAAAATAAATCTCATTGACAAAGTGTTAAAATTGACTGACTACCACATAATTACTGGATGAAATCTCGAAGTTTGTGTATATAAAAACCACTTGAAAGAATGCAAGTAAAAAAATCATTTGAATACAATAGTTTTTAACATGTTTTGAAAACAATTGTGCGTATATGGTATAATGAATAAAAATAAAAGTAATAATAAAAAACATATTTGAATTGCTAGTTCCTACATAAATTACAATGGGCAAATGTAGTACAATGAAGATACGAATTAATATCAAATACATACACACGTACACACGTGTGTACACATATCTTAAGAAGCTCTCATCTTTTTATTGAAAAATTCCTTTATATCATATAATGCCTTCTCAATTAGCAGTTGTTTTAACGATTTCCTGAATGAAGCAATCGAATCAATAGTTTTGATTGAAAATGAAAAATTATAATAAGATGGCATTATATATCAGATAATTTTTTATTAAATTCGAAAAGAGAATGGGAAGCCTCAAGCTGTTATTTTGGCGGGTGGATGTTGACAATAAGGAAGAAAAAATCAATTAATTCCCATTATGTTTGACTACTACTAGTTGAAATGCAGTGACACCGTTTTCAGTACATGATTCCGTTTACCATAAACTTCGAAAGGGAGACGCTACTAGGTCTGTCAGTGACCCATATGATTACATGTTTCAGTTCAAGTGCGATATTCCTGCGATGAATTTTCTAGTTTACTTTTGATTATTGTCCTGTGCATTGAAACTGTGATTTTATCTAAAGACCTTGGTAATAACCTTTATTACGGGGGTAGTCTGAAAAGTTTCCGAACTAAACATGAAGATGGCAGCACTCGTCAACAATGGGAAATTCTCCTTCAGACATTAATGAAGTATTTTTTATGAGATATCTTTAAAACGTCGCATTTTAAACTTATCATTAAAACCTTTTTCCCAAAAAAAATATTTCAAATACTTTAAAAAGAAAAATAAATATGGAGGTTTAAAATTTAAAGTGCTTAGTTTCTAATTTGGCGTCATCGACTGCAGATTTCAGATAATAATGGACAAGAAATTCGTTACGTTGATAAGGTTAACAAAGATGGATATATTTTGATCAGGTTAGAAACGTGCCATTCTGCTTATTTCTGTTTCATGCGCAAAGGGGTCAACGACCAAGTAATAAAGGAAGATAACTCAGTTCTTAGGGGTTATGTTTACATTTGGCTTGTAAAGTTATTGAACTAAAATTTATATTTTACCTTAGATTGTTTTTTTATTCTAAGATTTTTAAATTACAAGAACATTAAGTGTACATAGTTTTGTTATCTCTCTGAGATATTCAAACAAGTGGGTACTAAACACGCTTTCTTCATAACTGCTGATATATCCTGTATATAATTGATAAAGATTAATACCTCTCAAAATTATGATTTATTTTTGTTGTCTCTACTTTTACAAACTACACGTGTGAATTGGCCGCAGCGGAATACCCGTTCTTCCGTAGAGACAGTTGATGAATACTGTGAATAAAATAACTTTCAACTAAGATGTCTAAAAACCCTGGTGCTTTATACTGTCCACACAAAATACCAATTGGCACATTCTACAAAAAGTATCTTTACACACTACACTACCAGAAAATAAACAATTCCTCACGCACTAATGAACTGATGAACAAGTTATTTTTTATAGAACAAACTCAGGAATAAGCTAAGCAAGATTTCAAATCAAAGAGAAGGAAACGCATAGACATCGACAAAACACCAAAAAAAATTTCATATAAGATGCTACAGATGTCAAAAATTAAGTTTTGATGTTAAGCGAGGATATGAACAAACATTTTTGGACGGCGACATCTACCAAAGAGATGACAGAGAGAAGCTCTATTGAAGTAACAGGTGTTGTGCCCTCGAAAATCTAAACAATATCGAATCAGTCCAAGCACCAGGGTTTTTAGACATCTTACTTTCAACATTGCTTCTCGGCCTTCTGACTTTGACGGCTTTACAATATCAGGCTGTCTCTAAAACCCTGAAAACATACACTTCGCGACGTCCTGCGTGTGCCGCTTTTTTGTATCCACATTGCGAAGCCGCAGATCCCCCGATCGATTCTGGTTGACTGGGAAGTAGCCAAACAAAAGGGGTTTTTATTATTCTAGGACAATAGTAGATAAACTTAGAATAACGGATATCTATATGATCTACTCAGAGTACGTGGCACCAACTAGCCTGTTATTAGTCAGGTGGCTAGTGGTTCCCGAAAATTTCACGAGTTTTCTATTTTCTATTTTTAACCACTGTACTAAGTTATAAAATTGCACCCTTCATTAACGGGAGTATAAGTTGACATACACCTTATGTAAACAAGGGCATCGGAATAGTTATCTCTATTCCTCAAGTTTTTTAACAGCAGCCAATCGATATTTCTGTTGCTGCCAGAAGTTTACAATATAACGTATCATCAAATAGCAAACCGTAAACACAAGAATATATCACGACATACCTGAACGCTGAAGAAGGGACCTATGATATGAACCGTCGTTTCGTCTTCTTGCGGGGACGCGCCCTGTTCCGGCAATTTGATCACGCTACCGGTGACTCGTTGCAGCTCGCGCACGTTCTGACCACCCTTGCCGATTATTCTGCCCACTTGGGAGCTGGGCACCATTATTTCCACCGTTAGCCGGACGTCATCGGAACCGGCGACGAACCCTTCTTCCCGCATCTTTTCGAAGATCAAGTACTGGGCCTGAAATGAAAGAGTAGTTGAGTAACATCCAAATCTACGTGCGGTCTCCACTTTTTTTCATTACCTTCCATTGTGCCTCGGGTGATCCGACAATGGTAACCCTTCTCTCGTTTTGCGTCTCTTGAGGCTTGGTCTCGTCTATGGGAGCTATCTTGACCGAAGCACCGGAGAATCTTATGATATTCCTGATGTGGGAGCCTTTCGTACCGATTATGGCACCCACCGCGTTGTTAGGGATGTACAGGTAAGTCGTTTCTTGCGTGTCTCCGCTGGCTTGGGATGATCCTGCTGGATACATGCCGGGATACGGGGCCTGTCCCGTGTAAAGGCCTCTCGACCCATAGCCGATTCCTAGAAACGAAAAATGGACTAAAAATTTTTCCTTATTATAAACTGCTATGATCATAATGAATGAGGCTCTCATGATAGAAGCGCACTGATTCTCAACATCGGTCTACATAAAGCATGTGGTCAGCAAGCTATGAAGGTCATTTCCTCCATTGAGCAATACTAATAGGTCTTCAAGATCATAAACAAATGCTGCATTCCAGGTTTTTCGGCATGCATGCAGTTTATCACTAAACGATCTAGTGTTTCAAACTATCGTTTTGGAGTGGTTCATTATTAGCGGAGGAGATTTGTTAAATATTCCTGTCTGTAGATTTCCTAATTCCCATATTGGACATTTATGAAAACAATCAATTACTCTTCATCAGATAGCTGGAGTATTGTTTATTTTACGTATCTATAAAAAGGAAACGTGCAGTACTGGTGCATTTCTTCAGAAGATTTACCAAATGTTCCGAATAATTCAATAGATAATGCCTAGGCGCCAAAGTTGTGCACTTGGAGCACAATAAAATAGTGTTATGAATTCGGGAATATCATGCGCCATTCTCGAAATAATTGTAATGAAATCGTAACGTCCCTTCCACATTTACATAATTCTGATGATGTTCCTTTTTACCCGACTGCGCGGTTTCAGTTACTATTTCGTTTTCGTTGCATTTTCAATACAGCAAATATTTTAAAAGAAACTCAATTAACTACACTCAAACTCGGCTATAAATGACTAGAAATGGTTCGTTATAAAGGGAATTCTCTATGAAGAAAATATACAGTACATGCATCACTAGATTGTTTTTTCGCGTAAATTGACGACACTGCTAATTTTTTGAGACCACAATCCCGACAAATTTGTGCATTTGTGCACCCACTGTCAAATTTTCTAATTATTTCCAGCTTAACCGACACTGTAATAGCCTTCCTGCACGCTTTTGTAGTCGTGAATTGGTACAATGCAGTTGAACACGTACTAACACTACACCATGTATCTAACAAATCCCTAACAGAGAAATAGGAGAATCCCACCGGTCGACTGCGGTCGTAAAATTTCGCATATTATCGGCACTTGATTGAAAAATCTTTCCTCGGTAGTTCGTTATAACCGAGTTTGACTGTATCTTGTTAGTGACTGAAATTATCCATCTACTTTGTTGTTGTAGTATATTAATTTGTTTTTAGTGAAATCGTTGATGTACTTTGCTAGTGTATGATTCAGTACACATGGTGAGAGTTTGTATCTATTTGTTGTATACCTGAGTATTATATAACTCACAATGCTACGAGCTCGAAAACGTCGTCGGTTGTGTCCAAATATTTCTCGTAAAACCAAAAAAGACCGACAAGAATGTGCACGTCGCGAGACTCAGTCTCCGACATCGCGATAGAAACGATTGCAACACGTTAGATATCAAATTCGTCTTAGTTATAATAGCCAATCACCCAAAAAAAATGTACCGACTTATGATCCTAACTAAAAAGTGTAAAATAAAAAAATAAATTTAAATAAAGACTTTAGATTATTACCGTCTTATAATCCCAACTAAAAGGTGTAAAATAAAAAAAGTTAATTAAAAAAAATAAAAATCCCGACTGCGTGAAAAGTGTACTTTAAAAAAGATTGAACAAGATGACCGGAAGATATTCTGAGAAAATTATGTTTCAAGAGGTTAACTATTAAACTTAATACTGTAAACAATCTCACGCAGTCGGAGGCAATAATATATCTTCATTGTTAAAATAAAGAAGATGCATCCGACTGCGAGGGATTGTTTACAGTATTAAGTTTAATAGTTAACCTCTTAAAACATAATTTACTGACAATATTTTCCAGTCATCTTGTTTCCATCTTTTTTAAAGTACACTTTTTAAACGGTCGGTTTTTTTTATTTTTTATATAAAACAACCCTTATTGTTACTGAAATAGCAATAAGTCGCAGGAAAGTCGACGGAGCGTTTTTCAAACCTATGGGCATTCTAATGTTTGATCCACCGTTTGACCTATTCGAGCTGAATCTGCTTCAAGTTGAAATTTATCTTCAGAGATTGGATTGTTTAATAACAATTATTCAGGGTGGTATATTTTAGCAGTCGATACGGGTTTTTTAATTCATATGAATATGGGATATTTACAAAACATGCAATTTCACTAATGCAAATAATCCTTCATCAGATAGCTGGAGTTATTGTTTATTTTACCTATCTATGAAAATGGAACAGGTGCAGTATTGATGCATTGATCACACACTTATAATATTCGAATGAATCAATAGATAATGCCAGATGCAAAAGTTTCGTATTTGTCCTGAAATCGAGCTAGCGCCTTTGTCATCAGCAATACATAATAGTAGAGAAGAGCTTTTACGTAGTGAATTGCATAAAAAACAATTCACAATCTCTCTGCCACTTCTACAAAAAACCCAGTATGATACACTGAGAACACTGGACATCCTGAAAAGTAAACATAACTCAAACTTATCCCCTAATTTAACTAACTTGAATGAAATACTAATTTCATATGTTACGATCATCTCAAAAAATCAGATCTCCACAGAACATTCCTGCTTGAGAAGTATACTCAAACTCAGAACATTCCTTCTTGAAAAGTACACTCAAACTGCCAATGATGAACCACTTTTCAGCTTTTCCAGAATAACATCCATCCAAGCTCATCAATATCTGAACCCTTGTGAAAAGTAACTGACGACAAATTCAATCCGTTTTATTAAACTTTGAAACACAACTCAATAGTATACTATAACAATAATACTTGTTCACAATTACAATGCTCAACAATATTCCCAGGATTATATTCTGACTGACTGCCGACTTCTGACTGACTCGCCTGTAGCATATGATCCGCTATATACAGGATAGTGGAAAGTTCTGGAATAGCGGCGATCGAGAATGTTCTATAACGTCACCGCTAACGATCGGATTTCTTCTCGAGTCTTCGAATGACAGTTATCGAACATTTGGAGCGTGACATCATCGGTAACGGCCGTTTCTCGAATTTTCCAATGGCGGTTATAGAACATGTGGAGCATAATATCATCGGCAATATTTTTAATTCTGTTATAGAAACAAATTATTTTTCTCTGCATGGAAACAAACAATATTTGTATTTGCATCGAACCTAGGCCACTTAAGGCCAATAAGCAAACGACCAGTCAAAAAGTTGATTGTGAAAGATCAAATACACGAAATTGTGTTTGAAAATAATATAATAACCGACACTCAGTCCGGAGTCCGTGTCATTGCATCACTACAGCTCCCATTAGAATCACCCAAGATATATTCAAAGTAACAGATGACATTTTGGTGCTCTTCGATTACAGTAAAATATCAGAAAAACTGGACCACAACATGATCAGTACAGAGTTGAGATATTTTGGATTTAACAATAAGCTTCTAAATTGCTGAGAAATTGTTTGAAAAATGGAATACAAACTCAATGTTGGGATGGAAAATACACGAAATGAAGTGAATAATTTTCATAATACACTTGTTTGGGCAGTATACAATCTTCATGGTGTACATTTTCAGTGAACAAAATGAAAGAAAACGCGTGTGCAGATATACAGGGTGTAATCTAACCTCTTGCACACCCGTGAATGACGAATGTATAATGCCATTTTATAACGAATTAGATTGGTTGAAAATCTGTTTTTTTTATTGAAAACATGTTTTGTTCTTTGTAAAATTCGACAAAATTTTGGGTAGCGCCACCCGCCTAATTTCAGGTGCCTACTCAGAGGAAAACTTTGGCAATTGCCGAATGCAAAAACATTTAACTCGATATTTGAATAAGGTCGAATGTTGAACTGATTGTGTTAAATGTATACATTGCAAGCTGCCTGAGATAGATATTCAATTTCGAAGTGGAGAAAACAACTAGCTTTGTTATATCCAAACTGGCGATAAAGTCAGAACTAGTTGACTTCATACTATGCTTTGAAACACTTATCATAAAATCACTGGTAAGGAACAAACGACACAAACACTATTGAAAAAGGAAACATTCGCAATTGAATATTGTTTTGAAAAATATTATCACGACCATTGTAGTAATTCAGACATTGTTGCCAAATGCATGCACGGTATAGAAAGCTCGAAAGTTTGTTAGATTGTACTAGTGTTTTCTGATTGGCTGGTGAATAAAAGATCGTGATTAGCAACCAATCAGAAAACAGTACGCGATGTACAGGAGAATGAATTTGAACATTATTGTATTTGTCTTTTGCTGTCTCTTAAAACAAAACACCGAGCTGTTCCGCGCGTACTTTGAAATTCTATTGGAATTGGAGCTTCCTTTTGTGTGCATAGCGAACATGCCGAGATTTCCAAATCGTGCGATGCTATTGGTTCAAAAGTGTCATCTGTCAAATTCCAACAATCGTAAACCTGGGATTGAAACCTCAAACCCTGGCCAGTGTATAATTCACCCTCTAAAATAATGTTGACTGCAGATGTACGACATATTTTTGCCCGGAATGCAATGCGTTCCGTATTCGAGCACGATCCCTAATACTATCGATGGTACCGATAGTAAAATACAATCGATATTATAGATAGACTATCGCCTATGTCTATGCCTATGTCCACTCAAGTCTAAATTATTGCTTAGTCTACTACGGTAACTGTGGTTATCTGTTGATTTCGCAAAAAAAGATATTAAGAACCATGTGTTTTAAAAAAATATGGTGATTCTTGTAAGCCGTTATTCACTGAATTACAAATTTTAACTGTGATATCCATGTATATTTTGAATTGTGTCACTTACATTAAGAATCATTACCACAAGTTTCTGCAAAGGGATACTATCCGCATAGCCGCTGGTTATACTCTTAGACAAAATTATAATCTGATAATTCCTGTTCACAAATTAACATCTGTATCAAATGGACCTCATATTATGTCTATAAAAATATTTAATAAACTTCCAATATTCATTAAGAAAATGTCTAATCCCAACAATTTCAAAAATAGCGTTAAAAGTATTCTCTTCAAAAATGCCTTTTATTCACTAGATGAATATTTTCAAATTGATCTGGCTGCTTGACATCATGACTGTTTGCTTGTTTACTATTTTACTGTTTATACTATATATATTTTTTAATTGTTTAAGGGCCGTTTGCACCGACAAGAGTAAAGCCAAGCTTTGTGAAAAGCTAAGCTTAAAAGTAAAAAGCAGTTGCACCGTCGATTAAGCCGGGTTTATCTTCGTAAAAGCTTGGCTTATCTGAAGCCTTGAAATTTGGCGGCTTTACGGCACTAAGCCAACATTCCTAACCTATCTTTTTTCTTTTTGTCAATCTCAGTTGTGGTTAAAGTGCGAAGTTTGTTTTTTGTAATTCATGTAATTTATCAGTATGGAAAATAAAAGGATTCGAAGTTAAAACTTTACTAACCAAGAAAAAATTACTTTGTTAAAATTAACAAATATAAGACATTATTGAAAATAAAAAAAACCGATGCAGTAACTAGCATCCAAAAAAAATGTATTTGGGATTCAATTGCCACTGAATTAAATGCTGCTTGTCTAAATGAAAACTTAAAGGATGCAGCAGTGTTGAAAAAATTTTATGAAAATAAAAAAAAAGAAGTAAGAAAAGTGGTCGCAGATGAAAAACAAAATAATGGTACAATGAAGGTTCCATTCACCACCCCTAAAACTATAGGAAATATAGCAAATTAAATATAGCAAATTAAAATTTAGTTTGTTCCCTTGAAATATCGTTTGGGGCTGGCATATGAATATCCTGCGAGCTAATTGTGTCAAAGCTTCAGAAACTCTAATAACTATTCTGGAAACGTTTGAAGGACCCATTTGAATAAAATCAGCAACTGAATAATAATAATAAAGAATAAATCAAAGAAAGTTCACAATGATTTAACAATAAAAATTATAGAAACTTAAAGTTGGAATGGTGTCAGGGAAGTTTGTTTCACGTGTTCATATATTTGTCCAGAGAGTATGGTTCAATGTCTAGCAACAGTTTTTTAAGTTCTTTTTTATATGATGTTAGGGTATTTATTTTCTTAATATGAATGGGTAATTTGTTAAACAGTTTCAGACACATGTACTGTGGACCCTTCTCCTTGGTTGTTAATCTATGTTGTTGATAGTTCATTTGTTCTGATCTTGTATAATATGTGTGTTCTGTTGGCGGTGGAAAGCTGGACCGGTTATTGAAGAGGAAGATGAGGCATTCCTATATATGTATATATATATATATATATATAATGGTAAAAATCTTATTTGACTTAAAAGTTCCTCGACATGTTTCATTATAACCTATTCGATATACTATACGGATGGCCCTTTTCTGGATGGTAAATATTTTCTGAGTTTGTGTGCTACTCCCCCAAAACAAAAACATCGAATTTAGCTGTCGATTCAAAATTTGCGTGATATAGAATTTTCATCACATTCTCATTATTGGCATATTTGCTAATTACTCTCACTGCATCAATGCTCTCCAGCTTCAAATATCCAAAGACATGTTTACAACTGAGTGATTGGAGAAACATAGTTATTTATGCAACAATAAAAAAAATCTTATTTAATTCAATTGAAGTCTTTTATACTCAAAAGAAACATATAATGCTTCACTTACAGTCCGTTTGGGTACTCCAATTCATGTATAATTAATGGAAGAGTTTCTCTTACTGTTCCTTTATGAAGTCGAAACCTTTTAATAAATGTTAACTCATCTAAATTTTCACGCGGATTATTTCTAACATATATTTTTTTTAATCATAAATCAATGGCTAGTAAAATGTCTAGATCATCATTAAAAATATCATAGCCATTTTCCATATCCATTATTCAAATTTTGTAATGTAAATAAGGAAAAAACTATTCAACAACAATTATGTTTATTACAGTAAAAGGTAGTAATAAGAAAAATAGTAGGTTAGAGATACTAAAGTGAAGTTAGCCGTAATGTCAATTTAGTTCATTTGATCTAAAATCTGAGCTTAACCAAGCTCTGCTAAAAATGCACTGGTCCAATAAGATAAATTTTAAGCCTAGCTTTTGATTTGAGAAGAGCTTAAAAAAGCTGAGCTTAGGATTGTATTGGTGCAAACGGCCCTTATATGATTATCTCCTACCACTACTACTGAATAAATTTTTTATGTACATTCATATATATATATATATATATATATATATATATATATATATATATATATATATATATATATTTCTCACATGTATATTCCATATTTTATCACTTGATTTTTTAACTCCTATTTTTACTTGTGTATTTGACGATTTCCATGCTTGTAAAAAAGTCTCAGGAAAATAAAGTATTGATTGATCGATTGATGTTTAGCTTACAACAGTGTTCACGTGATATGAATAAACAATAGTGCGTCTTTTGTGTTTATACAACTGATTTTTTGACAATTGTGATTTGACGAGTGCGATTTGATAAGTGCCAAAGCTGCGTTGGCTTCTACTAGTTCTGACTTTATCTACCAGTTTGGATATAACGAGGTTCGGTTGTTTTCATCACTTTGAAATTGACTATCTATCGCAAACAGCCTACCACACAATCAATTCAACATTCCACATTATTTAAATGTTTATTGCATCCGGCAATTGCGTTTACTTACAGCTCTGACCAGGACAGCTGAGGTTAGGCGAGCGGCGCTCCCCAAAACTTTGTCGAATTTGACAAAGAACAAAACATGTTTTAAATAATTTTTTTCGAATTTTTAACCACTGTAATTCGCTATAAAATGGCATTATACACTCGCCATTCACGGGTGTGCAAGAAGTTAAATTACACCCTGTATATATACCAGGACCGTAATCGGATAAGTTTTGTGTGTTCGTTATTTTGAAACTTTTATAAAGGCGTTTTTTTGTAAAATGATCTATTTTGACGAGTTATACATCTTGTTGAGGCGATAACTCGGAGAACACCATGCATGTTGCACTTTGGAAAATATGCAAAAATAACCATCCGGTTAGAAAAAAAAAGCTGGAGTCTTGACATTTCCTTACCTGCAGTGGCCATCATAGCCATGGGATGTAGGCCGGGGAACATCATCGTCTGGGGCGCCATGGCCTGAAGGTCGTTCTCGTAGCTCTGTCTCAACTTGGAACTGATCATCGCTTCCGCTCGACTCATATTATCAATGGTGCCCTTCACCGTGATGATTCTTTCTAGATTGAAAGAATTTATGTCGTTTATGCTGGAAACGGTGATTTTGGTGTCGGTATCTTGCATTATCCTCTTAATCGTGTTGCCACCTTTGCCAATTATTCTGCCTATGAGGTTGTTGTGAGCTAGGATTTTAAGCGATATTTCTCTGCAAGAAAAAGGATCGTGCAAATAGTCTGAAATACAATGCGATTATGCCTACCCCTTGTTGGTGTTGTTGGCTTCTTGTTGCATAACTTCGAGAATTCTCTTGCAAGCGTTGGTACAATTCTCCGGGTTGCCGTAAATGGTGATGGCCTTCTCCAAAGAGCCCACATTGTCTTTCCTGTGGACGTCGACGCGCGCCCTAGTCTGTTGTGTTATTTGTCTAATAGTTGAACCCTGTCTGCCAATTATAGCTCCTACCTAAAAAACAGCAAAATATCCATAATAAAATGATATAACGAAACACATAAGAGTGAACTTGGTAACGAAATATAATCCACGAACTCTGACACATACATTTTTTTATGATAACACATAATGGACTAGTCGAAAGTATAAGTAATTGCTAGGCTAGTTGTATGGAATAACTATTTATTTCCAGTTCTCAATTACTTTCGTTACATTTATCCTGAGACGTATATGGAATAAACATATTGAAGCTGGTATCCACCGTGCAACAAAACTAACACGAGTTCTATTAAGTCTGCAGAATTGCACTAATGTTTTATACTACTAGGTGGTATCAAAGAAATGATTATCACCCCCTCATTGTTTCGCCAAGAAGAAAAACATTTGAAAAAATGATATTCATGAAATTTGATAAACCAAATGCTATTCAACAAGTAATACAAATTTTGTAAACTTGCACGGTATAGTACTGCAATACATCTAAGAGACTTATTATTATTCATAGCCCATAAGGCTGAGAATAGGGAACCGACCACAAGCAGAGACGTATTCGATATAATGAAATTTTCACAAGATGATATTGACGGCTCGATTTAACAAATTATTTCGCTGGTATAAAATATTATATTTTCTAACGAGTGTGGAAAGTGGTACTTTATAGTAAATTCGTAGACAATGAGTTTTTCCAAACTACTATTTTTTTAAACTGAAATATCCTTTTTATGTTTTAGTAGGCAACAAAGTACAGTTTTCCAAATACCAGTAAAAAAATAGGTACTTATTCTTGATATATCGTAAAAAGTTTTGAAACAAATTATAAACGTAAAGATGATGTATAACGTATGATTCAATAACAAGTGTACAATCAATATAAGACAATAATTTATCTATATGCACGTAATAATATGCATATACCTACGAAATAATATGCATATACCTAGAATATTAAAACTCAACATCATAAATTTCAGTTTTACTGTCACTATCGTCATCCAAGTTCACAAAAAAAATTTCTCTGGCCACTTGATCTATATTTGAAAATGATTTTTCTACTTTTTGTACATGCGCTACAGGTTTCATTTGGAATATTCTACATTTCTGACTGAATCAAAGCTACCACAGATTAATTTTAAGTTGGAGAAACATTATTCCTCCTTACCGAGGCTTTCAGCTCATGCCATATGTGTTCAATTGGATTGAATGTGCAATGGTAAGGAGGAAGTCTTACCACTGTATGACCCATTTCTTATGCCAATGTGTCACAATAATATTGTTTTTTTATTAAAAATGATTTTATTATTTCCAGCAATCGTGATTGTGTATAATCATCTTCAAAATACATATTTTATCAATTTTCTGACAATACTCTATTCCTATGTCATATTTTTTTAATCTTTGCATTAAAGTCTTTAAAGTCTCCAAAGTAGGGACCATTTGTTCCCTATACATGTCATATACTTTTCGACGAATTATATCCACGTTATACACATCCAGTTTCTTAGAAGTACCAGTTCTCCTTTTTCTCCTCTTTACTATAGACTTACACTACAATGATAATCTCCCCCTCAGTTTTTTTATAAAAGAGGGATATTTTTGAATAATCTGATATATTTAGTAAACTTTCAATAAATAAGTTGTGCCAACGTGTTTTTTATTTTTTGTTATCAGCTACTATTGTTTAACAGTTATCTGAAGTTGAATTCAATAACATAAAACACTTAATTTTGAAGCTTTGAAAAAGGATTGAATTCATTCCAAAACGTTTGCTGCAAAAAATAGTTTTTTCATTTCCTGGTTCCTATTCTCGTCAGATTCAACTTTATTGAATTCGTGGGACGATGAATCATTTATCAAAACAAGTTCTACAAATTCCCCACCTATTTTCTTGTACATTTAGAATGTTTTAGGGTCTTTATGAGACATTTAGATAGTCCTGACGCTTCAGTCTCAGAGTCATAAAACTGAGACCTGTCTAAAACCAATAATTTATTTTATGAAGTACAGCTTTTTATAATTTTGAAAATGTTCCGTACCCCGGGAGAGATTACAAAATTTGATAGTTTGCTTTCAAATTAAACCTGACATGGAATGAAAGTTCAAACACTTTGAATTAGGTATTGTGAACTCATTGTTTATAATGTCTGAATTGTAAAATAAAATTAGTAAATATAACTTGAACTTCCAATTCAATTGATATTGAATTGAAAGTTCCATGTCAATAGCTTGATTGCAAATTATAAAGTAACACATTTAAGTTTGCTGAAAAAATATTCCGTTCTCGAATAAGGTTGCAAAATTTTATTTGTTTTCATATTGAACCCGACATTGAATAAAAGGTTGAACACTTTCGGAATCATTGTGATTTGATCGTCTATAATCATAATCTTGACCAGAGGATATAAATTAATAATAATAAGGAAAAATTATCAAAACTTCAAGAACGGAGGCTTTCAGTTGAGGTTGAGAGCTACGCGTGAAATTCAGTGAAATTTAAACGCCCTAAAATTATATATATATATATAAAAAAAATTATACTTACCATATCGCTTTGTACAAGTATCCTCAAAGGGAAGTCTGTTTGTCGGCTTTGTCCGGGTAAACCCCCAAAGGGGGCACCCGGACCCCGAGGACCTCTTCGTCCCCGTTTTTCCACAGCCAATTCAACTTTCAATGGTTTGCCTTCTACTTCGACGCCATTGAGTGTATTTACCGCTCTGAAACAAAAAAAAATGTCCAAGCGCCACATACCATCTTTAAAACACGCTCAGAAAAAAAGGAAGGGTTTTGCTATAGTCCGTATATTTCGACTAACCTATGAAAGCACGTTTATTAATTTTTAAGGGTGAATAATTCTGAACTATCTGAATGTATTGATGTGATGACTAATAAATTATTGATTTTGTTATTAAAATGCAATGAGATAAATGGAAAATTGTATAGCGAATTCCATTACTAAAACTATTGTTTTCACATTCAAGGGTAGTGTCAATTGTCAATGCAATACTCGTGCGATTATGAATATAATGAGATTCTTACACTCAATTGATTTTCTTAAAATTTCGATATATTGCAAGCTATCACAGAAGAAATGATTTTGGAACAAACTGCTTACAAAAAATTCAAAGCAAATAAAATAAAATACTCCCATTTTTTACATGAGACTAGTTTCAAAGTTCATACAAAATCCAATCATAATACAAATAGTTTTCAAAGATAACCGATTGAACATCTGAGTGAGTACACATTTTGGTTAATAAATTCGTAAGGAATCATTGCCAATTCTTTGGGGCTGTGTGTTTCGAGGCGTATAAATTAGCCCTGTTCAACCAGATTACTCTCGGTTTTGTTGGAAGAAAGTATTACGACATGTAATTCGGGGGTATTTTTCTTGATAAAGAGTAACCTTAAATTGTGTTGTTCACTCGATGATTTAGGGTAGTACCGCCACGAGACAGTTGAATTAGGAAATTATCAAAATTTGGCATACGTTAACATGTGAACAACACCTCTATAAAATGTTAACAAGTTTCACCATCCCGAAACCGAATATATATATATATATATATATATATATATATATATATATATATATATATATATATATATATATAGATATATTGAAGTTGACTCAATTAACACTTAACATAACATAACATAACATAACATATGGACCATAGGCAAACAGCACATTATTAATTCTACCGTTAGTACTAAAATTAAGAAGTTTATGAAAAACGAGGAGGAGCTAGAGCAGGATATCACAGATATTGTGAAAAAAAATCAAAGTGATTGACCATCTAGTTTGACAGATATAATCAAAACTACTCTCGTTGTTCAAAATAGTCCACGGGGAAGCGCACAGCCTAAAGGGGGGGGGGGTCGTAGAGAAATGCGGATTGTGCCAGGGGACTTTTTAAAGAAGGACGGGGGACCATTTGAGGGTCTGAACGGGAAAAAAACTCCTTCTCCTAGTTGACCCTATCGATTTTAACGATACCCCCCTTCCCCCCCAAAAAAAGTTCTAAAAGAGTACTACAAAAAAGTCCATTGAAGTTTTATCGAAAAACGATAATTTTTTCCCATGACGTATGATTTCTAGCAAGGGGGGAGGGGAGAGGGTCCGAAATTTTTTTTTTGCTGACATAAATTTTTTGAATCGATTGAGGGGGCAAGTGCCCCCTTTCAAAAAATTTTTTTTTTCGCGTTTCAAATCGAAAAGTCCTTTGAAATTTTTAGATTTCGTCGAAAATAATTTCCTAATTCAACTGTCTCGTGGCGGAACTACCTTAATCAATAACGATCCTTATATAAATGATCGGCTGGTTTAAAATTCATGGAAATATGGCTTTTCGAATGGCATTCGAATTTTTGAATACGTATTGTACATTCCTGGAGGTATATACAGAATTCAACTGTTATCAAGAAAAATATCCCCGAATTACATGTAAAAATACTTTCTTCCAACAAAACGGAGATTATTCCGGATGAATGGGGATAATTTATCCACCTAGAACAGCACAGAGCCCTAACGTTAATTCCTCGGGGCAATAATTCCTAAATGTGTACTGACTCACAGATATTTAAGCGGAAACCTTTGAACACTCTTTGTATTATGATTGGATTTTGTATGAACTTCGAAACTAGTCTCATGTGAAAGATGGGAGTTTTTTTTTAAATTTAATGTGCTTTTTAGTAGCGAGGAACAGCGACTGACTAGTCCGGTTATGAAAAAATTAGAGCCATTTTTCGTTCCTTCCTAACGACATGATTTATCGCAAAATTTATAGAAAACATTTTTGAAGAAAAAATAATGAGCTAAAACTTTTATGCATTTTTTCATATCCCCAATACTTCTGGAGTTGTAGCTCAAAATAAGAAAATTCGGAAAAATTTTTTTTTTCGATTTTTAGGGCCGTGGCATGATGAAGGATTAATTTGTGGATACTTCATACATTTAACTACCCAAATCCGGAATTTCAGCTGTTTTGAAATTTTTGTTACGTCAATATCTTTATCTTTCGTTTTAAATCTTACAAGTATTTTCATAGCCATTAAAAATTCACAATCACAAAATTTCAGGACAATCTGAATGGGGTTTGGAATCTCTATGGGGTTAGGAATCTCTATGGGGTTATAAATCTGTATAGAGCTAGGAGAAATTATTATTTTAGTCCGTTTTAAAAATGTGGTAGGTATATTATTTTATTAAAATAATTATTTTCTGCTTTTTATTCTTATGTGTGAAATTTTAAACATTTTGATCAGATTATAACGCAGAGACATGTGGAAAATTTGAGGTTTATTTCAGTTTATCTTCACCTGATCATATATACAGGGTTATTCATTGGGAAAGGCGCATACAGTAAGGGTAGATGGAGGACACCGAAGTGCTTCTAAATAACTCATATTTTATGGGTTTATCGTTCTTTATAACCAAGATACAGGGTGATTTATTAATTTCCCCCATTTTTTCAATTAATCATAACTTATGAACCACCCTATACATTTTTGTAATATTTGGTTCGTATATTCTTTGTCCACAGTGGTGTCGATTAACATAATAAAAAAATTAATAAGTAGGTTTCGAGTCGAAACAACACCCTGTATATCAATATTTTAAAATGGTATTATCAAATTTGGAAAGAGCAGAAAAAATAAGTAAGTAAATGTATTTGGTGTTTCCGCATACAACTTTTTTACTTATTAAGTTGAGTCAAATCTAGATGTTTCGATAATGAGGTGGCACAAAATTAAATGTTTATCCCCAAATGGTACTTTTCCAGCTTTAATCCATAAAATCATCAACTATTTCTTATTCTCCTAATTTCTGGATCCCAACCTTATTGAAAAACGAGAGGACATTCCGTATTTGGGACAAATTATTATTATCAATGACTAACTTTCAAACACCCTGTATGCGTAAAAAAATTATCATAACATTTGTTCATTCCGCTACATTTAAAAAAATTATAAAAAAAGAGGAAAAATGCCCATTCCGAAAAAAGCATAACTTTATTTTAAACAAAAATAACGTTGCAACAAATCTACATTTTAAAGGTTAAACATAACAGAAAATCAAAAAAATTAATTTTCTTTATCCGCGTCTAATTATTTTTTTAGCTAGAGCATGATCATTTCTCGACTCTTCTGATGCATTTTTGATAATAATAATAAAATCAAGCAGTCTGCACGTATTGTTTGATTTAGTAAATAATACACTTTAGGTTTGATAACCCAAATTGTTGTAATTGTCAAGTTGGCTGATGTCAGAGTACAATTTTGATGACTTAAGAGTTTGTACTTGTGTTGTTTAAGTTATTTGTTGATAACAGTTATTGCTTACTTAAAATGCCACACAAATTTGATAATAGAATATGCAGACATGTTGTATGTCTATGGATTTTGTGATGGTAATGGGAATGCTGCCCAAAGAGAATATGCACGGCGATTTCTAATGTGTTTTTAGTTACCTTAGAGCACACGGTAAATTCCAAACTGTAGCACAAAATGAAAGTTATGAAAGACGATATATCGATTTGGAGCAAGATATTCTTAACCTTGTACAAAATGATCCAAAAATTAGTACGATAAGAATCAGTCACGCCACTAATGTTCCTCAGTCTACTGTTTGGCGAAGATTAAGAAAAAATAATCTACATCCATTTACAGCAAGTTCAGAGGCTACAAGCATGAGATGAAATTGCTCGATTGGCTTTTAGTAGATGGGTATTACAAAATAATAGGATCATATACAGGTGTTCATTTAGCGATGAAGCACAATTTACCAGAGACCGTGTTAATAATTCAAAGGAATTCCCATGTTAAGGCCGAACAAAATCCGTTTGCCATAAAACAAACACATTCACAAATCAGGTTCTCCTTTAGTGTTTGGTGTGGCGTTATTAACAACCGATTAATTGGACCCCATATCCTACCACATCTACTAACGGGTGAAGTGTATTTGGAGTTCCTGCAAAATATTTTACCCATATTGCTAGATGATGCAGGAGTTGATGTTGGAGGCATGTACTTTCAACATGATGGGGCTTCACCTCATTTCAGGGTAACATTGAGAGAGTTTTTGAATGACAATTTCCCAAATCATTGGACAGGCAGAGGAAGACCTCACAACTGGCCTGCAAGGGGGCCCGATTTTAATCCACTCGATTACCATGTTTGGGGTTATTTAAAATCAAAAGTTTATTCAACTGAAGTAAACACTAGAGAGGAGCTTCTACGGAGAATTGAGGACGCATACGACGAACTGAGAAATGACCAAGCTATGATTGGAAAGTCAATTACAAATCTTACTTCAAGAGCACGGAAATGTATTGAGCAAAATGGAGGCCACTTTGAACAACTGTTATAAGTTGTGTTGTTTACATTTTTTTATGTCTAATTCTTTTCGTTTAACTTGATACAATTTGTTGCAACGTTACCCGACTGCACAACGCAATGGGGATACAATAGACCCCAGCTGGTCGCAGTGTCAAGGGAAGCTAAGTGCCAACCCTGTCTCTGGCTCGTCAGCTTCCAACCAACCAACCAATGGGTAATGTGTTTATCATGTTGTATGTTTGTTCCTTTGTGGCTCTCTAGAGACGCGTGGGCTGATTTTGATGATTATTACGTCAATCGAATTGTCCTAATCTTGCGAGTGTCGCTAAAGACAGGACAGTAATCAATCTTCAATATGGCGAAACCATCGCCATATTGTGAATAAAGACATGACAAGAATAATCAAAAATCAATATGGCGTCAACCAGATGCCATATTGTGAATAAAGACATGACAGTAATAATCAAAATTCAATATGGCGACAACCAGATGCCATATTGTGACAAAATTCAATATGGCGACAACCAGACGCCATATTGGTTGTTAGTTGGTTTATTTCGGTTTCAATTACTATTTTGTTTTCGTTACATTTTTAATACACTATCACTTAAATATTTTAATAGAATCTTAATTAAGAACTTGGCTATAACAAACGGCTTAATGGCTAGAAATGGTTCGTAATAGAGGGTGTTCGCTATGAAGAAAATATGCAGTACATGCATCCTGGTAGATTTTTTTTCCGCGTAAATTGACGATACTGTTAATTTTTTGAGACCATAATCCCGACAAATTTGTGCATTTGCGCACCCACTGTCAAATTTTCTAATTATTTCCAGCTTAACCGACAATGTAATAGCCTTCCAGCATGCTTTTGCAGTAGGAATATTGGTACTATGCTGTTGAACCACAGAACTCATAGAACTAGAAGGCCAATACCGTTTTGCTGGAACGAGCCCTACTGTATGGCATGGTACACACATGGGCATGCGCAGTAAAACCGCTGCCATGACAGGGGGGGTTTCAGTGAATAGTTCTACAAAAACATCCATTTTTTTTTCTTCCGTCATTATTTGCTTGATTTTTCTCTCTGTAAACATACAACACTTCACAACACCTGCAAAAGTCTTGTTTAATCCAGAAAAAGAGGCAGTTCTGTATTTTATATGTATCAATTTGAAGTAATCAAGATCTGCACTTGCTTTTCTTTCTTCTTCCATTACGGAAAGGAACACCTTACACTTTATTACTTTTTATGCTCTTCACTACAAAACCTTCAATGTATCAACATTTTCTGCCAAGTTGGATAATGTAGGAAGGAATTGAATCTTCCTTGCAATTCTTCATTGTCAATAATCCTATCATTAATATATAAATTATATTTTTTAATTAAAGGCATTTTATGCAGTGTTATTTCAGGTAGGATTTTTTTCTGGAAATTTGTTGAAATGGAAGTATTGTCTTAAGTAAAACAATTTCCATAAACATTTTCTATTTCGTGTTGCAACATCAGCCTCGGTGTAATAAAACTGAAATGCTGTTGGGTTTTTATTCCAACCATTTCTTTCCTTGAAAAGTTAATCATTATTATTGTAAAATACATTAGTACTTGGAATGTTAAGTTAACATGTATTTCAACATGTCAATGTACTCTTCACACATTCCAATAATTGAATTTATTGTGATGCAGAAATCCAAAATTGGAGTCCACCATCAGTAGTTTAAGACTTTCCAAGTATCCTAAGGCATTTTCAAAAAAAGGATTCCAGAAATCTTTGTTGCCTTTCTTTATTGCAACCTTGTAGAATTTGCCCAATGGATTTCTAGAATTCAGTAGATCAAATATCCTATCAAGAACACAAATTAACAGCAGACGCAAGACCGGCTCTGAATAAAAATGTCGTCAGACTAAATAACAGGTGTTGATGTAAACAGCGTTGCCAAATGAGTTTGTAGGAAATCATAATTCTTATTACGATTCCATCAGTTGTTAGGTGCTCCACTTAACTTGTATATTATCTTCTGAATACATATGACAAAAAAACTTAAGGATCCTGAGTAATCGATAGTCGAGTAGTTTCGAATCTTTTAATGGGAATATAATGTAAATACATTACATCATAATGCCATTATATTAAATTCTCGTACAAGTACATGAGCTGGCAATGTTGTCGATCATATGCGCATGATTACGTGTGTCCCATCTATACATGTGGTTATGAATCATATCAATTCCTTCCACTTATTTTAGCCTTCTAGCACCACAGTTTATAGCTAAAGAAGCAGTTAGCTCACTTGGCCCAAATGCATGTTCCAAGGTAACATCCACTCCAGGGGAAGAATTCAGGATGCGCAGAAGACTGTACGCGATTATCGCTCTTCGAAGTATACGAAAAATGTCATTATTAGTAACACAGTAACACGCGGTATGCGCGAGGGATAAAAATCAGAGTTGCGCAGTGTACAAACGGGAACATAAAGATCAAAGTGCCGACGCCAAGTGAGCGAACTGTTTCTTTAGCTATAAACTGTGCTAATTCTATGAGTTCTGTGTGTTGAACACGTACTAACACTACGCCCATGTATCTAATAAATCCCTAATAGAGAAATAGGGGAATCCCACCGGTCGACTGCGGTCGTCAAATTTTGCAAATTATCGGCACTTGATTGAACAATCTTCCCTCGGTAGTTCGTTATAACGGAGTTTGACTGTATCTTGTTAGTGACTGAAATTATCCATCTACTTTGTTGTTGTAGTATATTCATTTGTTATAAGTGAAATCCTTCATGTACTTTGCTAGTGTATGATTCAGTACACATGGTGAGAATTTGTATCTATTTGTTGTATACCTGAGTATAACTCACAATGTTACGAGCTAGAAAACGTCGTCGGTCGTGTGCAAATCTTTCTCGTAAAACCAAAAAAGCCCGACAAGAAAGTGAACGTCGCGAAACTCAGTCTCCGGCATCGCGACAGAAACGATTGCAACTCGTTAGAGATCAAATTCGTATTAGTTATAATCACCTTCAAAAAAAGTAAATTTAAATAATGACTTTAGATTATTACCGTCTTATAATCCCAACTAAAAAGTGTAAAATAAAAAAAGTTAATTTAAGGAATAAAACACGACTGCGTAAAAAGTGTACTTTAAAAAAGATTGAAACAAGATGACCAGAAAATATTGTCAGAAAATTATGTTTTAAGAGGTTAACTATCAAACTTAATACTGTAAACAATCTCACGCAGTCGGAGGCAATAATATATCTTCATAGTTAAATTAAATAAGATGCCTCCGACTGCTTGAGTTTGTTTGCAGTATTAAGTTTAATAGTTAACCTCTTAAAACATAATTTTCTGACGATATTTTCTGGTCATCTTGTTTCAATCTTTTTTAAAGTACACTTTTTACGCAGTCGGGTTTTTTGATTTTTTAAATCAATTTTTTTTATTTTACCTCTAGGGATATAATTCAAATGGGACCAACATCCAAGCATACCCTATACAATAAAAAAAGAATAATCTAAATCGGATTACCCAGTACAAAGTTATAGAATCGGTTAAGAAGTAAAAATTCAATGGGTGAACCAAGAATCATCCCCATTTTCCTATCCTTAAGAGTGGAATTTGTTTTTCAAATCCAAGTGAGGCTAACTTCAAAGTAAACCCTACCCATTAAAAAAATAGTCATCAGAATCGGACTACTCTGTAAAAAGTTATGCGTGGTCATACATAAAAAAAATATAAGCGTCGCCTAGAGAGAACTCTCCCTTTTTTTCGTCGTTTAAAAATAAGTTTTTAGTTCTGTATTTGTAAATTGAGCCGGAAGAAAAACCAGTGCTTGGCTGATTCATCGGCGTCCGCTAATCAAAAGGTGAAAATACCGGCAACGGTGCTAGATTTCCAGCTTTCATTTCAAATAAAAAAAAAAGGAATTTCAGGATTTTTTTAAATTCAACCCCCTAAATGGGAGTTGAAAGTTTGTATAGGAGTACCGTTAGTTTTGAAGTTAGGGTCTTAAAATTGGTATTTGAGGTCATTGTTACAAATAAAAAAATGTGTGTTACAGTGTTTTTGGAAATTCGACCCTTAAAGGGGGTACGGGGGTTCCGTTAGTTTTGAAGTTAGAGTCGTTGAAAAAAAATCGTTTATCTACTCCTATTAAATTATATATTGATTATTCGACTGCTTTTGAGCAATTAATAGTATCTATAAACAAACAACGTGAGTTATAATAACTCACTACTATAACTCACTATAATAAATCATAAAATATTCTTGGAATTATTTACGAACCGAATATTAAGGTGGCTCTGTTCTTCTGTACAAGCCGTTTGGCCGAAAGGGAACAGTCCATTATTGTTATTGAGGGGAATAATGTCACTTGAATAATTTTGACGTTTTCAAATTAAGTTAATACCTAATTATTCTGAATTTTGTGCTGCAAAAGATGAGTTCAGATAGTGATGATGAATTATTATGTACACCTCCAGAAATAAGACAGAATTCATTGCCCGAAAAATCCCAAAACAAATATAAAGGTGTATACAAAAATTTTCAAGATTGGTGTAGCAGCAAGAACATTAAGTCATCGTTCACAGAAAATGTACTTTTGGCATATTTTAGTGAACTTAGACTAAATATAAAGCATCGTCCCTATGGACTTTCTACTCCATGCTAAGAAGCACACTCAACATAAATAATGGAATCAATATAGAGAATTATTTGAAATTACGAGCGTTTCTTAAACGTCAATCAGAGAAACATGTAGCTAAAAAGGCAAACACTTTTAGGCCAGAACAACTTAATAATTTCATAAATGAAGCTCCTGATGAGAAATATCTGGCGACAATGGTAGTAGATCTCACAATATTCAATCGAGTTTATCATCTAGTCAATTACATAATTTATTTTAGGTTGCTTTAATAATGGACATTATGGGTGCTTGTCGTGCAGCAGAATTGCACTCTATGCAAATTACAGATTTAGAAGATCATGGATCTATTTTTATGGTCAGTGTACCAAACACAAAAATTGACAGAAAATTCACTGTTACGGGAATTTTTATACCATGGTTAAGCAATATTTAAATCTTCGTCCTACTGATATATCGCAAACGATATTATTCTTTAAATTTCAAAATTGGAAATATCACTCACAAAGAATTGGCATTAATAAATTTGGAGCAATGGGGAAAGACATTGCTACATTTTTAAAATGATCACACTGTAATTTATATACAGGGCATTGTTTTCTCCGCTCGTCGGCAACTTTATTAGTAGATGCTGGAGGGGATATAACGGCACTGAAACGCCATGGGGGTTGACGATCAACTACTGTGGCTGAGGGGTACGTTGATGATTCCGAAAAGAATGAGACAGATACTGCAAATGAAATATACAGTTCTATAACACCTCAACCAGTTAGTACATCAACAACATATATGCAACAAACCCAAAATAAAACAATAAACTTGCATAATTCAGTCCCACATATTCAGTTTACTGGTTGTTCAAACTTTACAATTAATTTTATTAATAAAAAAATGAGTAATAATAATTAAAATCTTTATACCATTGTTATAGGTAACTATTGAGATTTCTGAATAAAGTTCTTTCTCTGTACTTGTATCTTAGTATTTATTGTTATAGTCGTAGATAAAGTATAGTATTCAACTTGCGGTAATGGTCATAACTCACTTGATGAATTACAACACTCGCCTGCGGCTTGTGCTGCAAACTTCATCTGCGTGAGATATGACCTACATTATCGCTCGTTAAATAATATACTGATAAAATTATGACCTCGAAATCTACGCGGGCAAAGCTGTGGGCATAAGCTAGTCATTTATAAAGTTAATTACGTCTGTATATAACAGAAATGTTCTTCTTCCTTGTTTTTGAGTATCTTTTGGAAAATAGAATACATTCAGATCGAAAACTCGAATGTAACGAACAAAACAAAAAAATAACTCACTGTTGCGCCTGCTCTGTAGTTTCATATGTCACTGCGACGGTCTGTGTGGTTGGATCCTTGGAGGTCAATTTGTCGCAGGACACAACACGTCCTTGTTCGTTGAGGAGGTGTTCGATGTCTTCAAACCTCACATGTGGAGCCAAATTTGATAATATGATCTTTGACGTTTGACTGTAACAAAAGAAAAAAACAATGTAGTTATGCAACAATGGGACTTATAAAAAATTGAGATTTAATTTGTATGTAAGTCAAATTAAAAAAAAGAAAAGAAATAGGAATGGTTATTCGACGTATTGTCTCCACGGTCATGGACCACCTCAACTCAATTTTTTAAATACGGATTAGCAATTATTATTACATTTTTCTATTCACCTATGTGATTATATGAGTCCATAACTCTTAAAGACAATATATAAAAGCTAAAAAATCTCATTTTTCTGAAATCGCTCAAGAATGCCTTTTTTCTCGGAGCAACTTTAGACCCCAAAATACGCTAATCTAGTATTTTAGTCCGTTGCTAAGCAACAAACTTTCCCGATAACGGTCCGGGAAATTTTTTGTCGGCCTAGGCCGTCAAAATCGGTATCTACCGGTTTTTTATATACATTTTAGACAGTAAATAAATACACGCAAACAACCAACTCACATTAAGAACATTTATTGAATATATTATTACACATATGGAACGTTTATTATAACTATTTTTGTATATTTATAGTTATGTTGCAGTTTGTACAATTATTAAACATAGTCTGAACTCTACCTTAAAAGTCATTCTCTTTGTCACTTCCCACTCTGAATGTATCTGTTATGTTACCTGAATAGTCATCGACGTTATTGCTGTTTTCTTCTTCGGCAATAATACTAATAGTATTAGCAGATTTCTATTTGTCACTTCCCCCTCTAAATATTTGATCTACTATTTCTACTTTATTTGTAAAAAAATCCTCTATATATCTATATATCCCCCATGCCTCTTTAAAGCAATTAAATCTGCCCCAGCATTAACCAAAATTGTCGGAAACAATGTCCTGTGTATTCATGTGCATATGGCAAATTTAAAAATGTTGCTACACTTTGAGGCATTTTGCCAAATTGTATTCCCACTATTTGCCTGCAACCTTTCCCATTTGAATATTTAAAGAAAAAGCGGCAACTTTCAAAATTTTCTGGACGACTTGCAACATATTTTCTATACAATGGCATATAAGTTTCGTTTATCACAAATGATCTTCGTTTGTTCGTTTTATTATCGCTTCTTTTTATCGGATATTTTTCAATTCACAGAAAAATCCTTCTATTCGATATTCAATTGAGAATGTTTTCAACATGAATACCCCACAAGGGGTTATCTAGAACGATGGAAGATAGTGACTAAAGTTTATCTTTCAGTCGCAGATTATTCCACATCTGATTTTATGAACATCCTGTTCATATATTCAAACAAATCAAAAATATTTCTCTTTTGTTTCGGTGAAAATTGAGTACCTATTCACTTTTTTAAATAAGTTCGTTTTTCATCTCACGATAATAAAGACGACGGAAGTGTAAATTCAGTTGATCAAAGTGATAATTAGTTTTGAAACTCTATTGCTTCATGAGAATTCTTCATATTAATAATGTCGGGGAGTGGAGGGCAACATTCAAGTTTTAGATCCACCCATTTCATTTATATGTATTTGTTCTAAAGAGAAAAACTGCGGGGTATATGAGAAAAAATTGGTTTCAGAGTGAATTAATATGAATATCGTCATGTTTGAAGACATATACTTTTTCAAATGGCCATCTTCGATAAATAAATGTATTTCGTTATCTAAGATGGACATATACTTTCCCTATTAGTTATTCAGATTGATGATATCCGAATTATTTTATGAATGTATTTCTAGAAATGGCATTTTTTTATCCGAGAAATTTTTCTGAAGCAGGTGATTAATAATTATTCATTATTGACCAAAGTTGATGAAAAACAAACCCATCAAACTGAATACTGTCAGTCGTGAATTCTTGATATGTTTTAAGATGAAAATCTTCCGTTTCTTCGGTATAAACTTGCTCTGCCGCTTCCTTCAGTTCTGGGGGGGTACAATCACTTTCAATATTCATTTTCCCCAGTTTGACTGAATATTTGAAGAAATAAAAGCTTAAACATTGATATGCCTACTTCTGGAAAATAATTATGTTGATTCGAATATCAAACCGAATAATTTTAAAAGCAAGATGAATGAAGGGTTTCATATAATCAGTGTTGTTTTAGCAATATACAGAATGTTCTTTGAATAAAAAATATAAGACATCTTTTCTCATTGATAAAAACTAACATTTCACTGGCTTTCAACAATTTTACCTGATCTTGTAACAGTTTTTCATTACAATCAGAATATGAATCAGAACTACGTATCGATGAAATGGATACATTTTGATCAGAAGTGTTTCCAAAATAATTATTCAACCATTCTGTCATAGAATAATCATGACCAGAAGATTCTTATCGTTTTGTGACTTAATAAGATTCCGTACATGTAAGTGGGAAGTTTGCTTCTGTTGAATGAATATTCTAATAAAATCATTTGAAAATGATCTCAAATCTATTCATTTCTTCCTGATTACATTACCTTCAGAATTCAATAGTTCCTAGGCCCTTCAATAAATTTCCAGGTTTCATGGTATCCAACTATTCAGCTGAACCATTAGGATAATGCAAACAAATTTGTTTTGTCAAGAATTAGCTTGTTTCGAACATTTTCACATAGAGGAAATCAGACAGATAGATCAACTGGTTCAGAAACCACCGATTGAAAAACACATGAAGAAAGGTACAGGCAGAATTAGCAAAATTTTCCGAAGGCATAATATTCAAATACCATTTGAAGGGTACAGGGGGAAAACGGGCTAAGTAATTTTTTTAAGTTTTGAGATATAAGAAGTTTTAGGTTGTAAATTATCTAAGAAGCAAAAGATAAAATTAAAAAAAAAATTGAGGACGACTGTTGGGTATGCAAAAATATGAATGGAGTTTTGCAGACATTGTAAAAAAATAAATTTTTAGAAAAAAAAATTAATTATGTTAACTTGTCATGACTTGGCCCATTTTTCCCCAGTTTATTGAATTATTTTTTGAAAATTTTATCTTCATCGCAAGTTTCGCAATGTGTACAGTATACAAGATCGCGGTATAATAAAACGGGTGTGCTCAGATTAAAGTTTAGCTTATTCTCTATTTTGATAAAAATTAACTTGGCTCATTTTTCCCCTTACCGTTCATAGACCAAGAGCCAGCAAAAAACACGTATGATTAGCTCAAAGCTAAAACTTTTATAACAGACCAGACCAGGTTCACTTTCCGAAATCCCAAGTATTATACTAGAATGCCAAGTGGTATAGAAGTGGTATACGAAATACGGTAAGGAGACCGCGAAAAAACGTACATGGGCCAAACAAACGGCTGAATCAATAGAATAGAATAGAATAGATTTTATTGGTCCATTCAAGAGAACTTTGACGAGTTATAGGACAAGTCACGGAAAAACTCATATAAGTAAAAAGATACAAATTTGTCACTTTAACAAAGTCAAAGCATAATATATACAAACAAATACATATACTTATACTAATATATACACATACACATACATACACACATATTGCACATTTAAAAACATTCAAAAATTCAGACAGAATAAAACGACTCAATATTGTAAGGACTTATATCTAACATAAGCAACTTGATATTATATTTGAAATGGTCCAACTTGGTAAATCTTTTATATTCATTAGGTAATATATTATACAGCCTAAGGCCCATTATTTGGTATGATTTTTGACACAATGATGTACGATTTCTTGGAATATGTAGATCATTTTTTATTCTTGTATTGTAATGATGTACCAATTTTTCATTAACTTATCTAGATTTTCGTGTATATACATCAATAGTTCAACGATAAATAAACCATAAACCGTGAGAATATTATACTCTCTGAATAGTCTTCGACAGGAAGTTCTTGAAGATACGTTAGCAATGTTTCTTAATATTCTTTTTTGTGTTATGAAAATATTTTTCATAGAAGACGAGTTACCCCAAATTAAAATACCATATATCAATCTTGACTGAATTTGACCATAATAAAATAAAAGTAATGCTTGTTTATCCAGCACATTTCTTAAAACTCTAATTTGATAACACTTGCTATTCAGATTCTTCATGAGATTTACGCAATGAGTGGTGAATGAGAGATTAGAATCAAAATATATTCCTAAAAATTTAACACAGTTTGATTGTTCTACTGATTCATTATTTATATTTATATCTATTTCGGTGGCACTATTACGATGACGGTTTTGAAAAGACATATATTGAGTTTTGCATGGGTTTAGGAATAAAGAATGGCTGGATAACCAGTCATAAAGACTCTGGAGAGTGGAGTGAATTGTATCCTGTAGAATACACTCATACCTTTCACGAAACAAAAGTGTTGTGTCGTCAGCATATAAACAAGAGGAGGCTTTTGGTGAAATTACAGGCAAATCATTAATAGATAGATAGATAGATTATTTATTACCTTTCTGCCATGTTACATGTAGGTTCGTCATCTGAATTTAAAAAACAAGAAACATACAACATACATAAAAAAAAACATACAATTCATAATTTGATAATACAAAATTTTTTTTAAATTTATGGCTGGTTAGAGACAGATGCAATATTATGTACAGTTAGTTATAAATACAATAGCCATGATACAGTTGAAATTTAAAGTGAACAGTTGAATGGTAATCATTTTATGGATATTAAGTATATTTGAAATTCGGAAACGCCGTAGAAACTATTTGAGGATAGAATTTTTTTAAGATCAGTCTTGAATCTTTTCAGAGATTGATTTGTTAGTGATTCAGGCAGTAAGTTGTGGATATGACACAATATTTTCAATATGTAAATACTGACCACTGTCAATATTCGATGTTGCTTGAAGTGGTTTCTACAGGAGTCTTGATACTTTAAGTTGAAAATTAGACGAATAATGCGCTTTTGTAGGGTGAAGACTCTAGTTATCTCCGTGGCTTGGCCCCAGGAAATTATATTATAACTTATTGTTGAGAATGCTAGTGCATAGTAGACGTTGATCAGACCTTGAACATTGAGATATTTTTTGAGAGAGAATATAGCAAAATACGTTTTATGGAGCTTGTTACAAAGGTGATTTATTTGGTCATTCCAAGATAATTTCGAATCAACTAGAGTTCCCAGAAAGTTGAAAGAGTTGACAGCCTGTATATTTGTGTTGCCAAATGGTATACTTGGATCAATGGTAGGTGATTTGTATTTGCCTGTGAATTCCATATAGCTGGTTTTTTTCAGGTTAACAACAAGGTGGTTAATTTTGCACCATAACGAAAACTGGCTGATTGCTATTTCAACTCTGTGGGTAACCTCCTCATATGAATTTCCTGAGACTATCACCGCCGTGTCATCAGCATATATGAATGGCCTGCTCTCCTCGAAAAATTCCGGCAAGTCGTTTATATATACCAAGAACAGCAGCGGCCCCAGAACACTGCCCTGAGGCGTTCCCAGTTCAATAGTTTGTTCGCTTGAGTATGTGTTGTTGATATCAACAACGATACGACGATTTAGTGTGAAAGATATTAACCAGTCATTGATGGAGCCTCTCACTCCCATTGCATGGAGTTTCGTCTTCAAGAAAAATGGATCTATGGTGTCGAAAGCCCTTGACAAATCGAAAAATGAGAGATAAGTGCCATGTGAAGTGGAATGAATAGAAAAATCGAATTTAAACGGTTTTCTTCACATAAAGGATTCAATATAAAATTGAACCAGAGAAAGGTAGATCTCAGGTGAAAAACAACTACTTTCCTGGCAAATACCACGCAGAACGTTGAATGATATTCACCTGAAAATCCATGCATACTTCCATAAAATATCAATGGACATTGAATGCAAATGTTTCTTTCTGATAAGCTCGATTATGTTTAATTTAAGTCGTGTTCACCTAACAATCCGCATACCGGTTTCAGGCTTCTTGGCCCTCATCAGTACGGAGTAGTCAACCAGCCAAAAGTCCAAAGAACTCTGGCTGAAGTGAGACACAACGTAAACAAACCATCATCGATCTTGTAACACCTATGGTACGCCGGAAAAGATAAACTTTAACTGGCGGTACCTAGTGACAGAAAGAAACACTCCGAAAATCTCCCACCTCGATAGGTTTCTAAATAAAAGATTCCTTCTCAGTAGGAGTGGCAAGCCCGTCTAGCATATAGTGAGAGATAAGTGCCATGTGAAGTGGAATGATTAGAAAAATCGAATTTAAACGGTTTTCTTCACATAAAGGATTCAATATAAAATTGAACCAGAGAAAGGTAGATCTCAGGTGAAAAACAACTACTTTCCTGGCAAATACCACGCAGAACGTTGAATGATATTCACCTGAAAATCCATGCATACTTCCATAAAATATCAATGGACATTGAATGCAAATGTTTCTTTCTGATAAGCTCGATTATGTTTAATTTAAGTCGTGTTCACCTAACAATCCGCATACCGGTTTCAGGCTTCTTGGCCCTCATCAGTACGGAGTAGTCAACCAGCCAAAAGTCCAAAGAACTCTGGCTTAATTTAAGTCGTGTTCACCTAACAACCGCATACCGGTTTCGCTTCTGGCCTCATGTTAGGTGAACACGACTTAAATTAAACATAATCGAGCTTATCAGAAAGAAACATTTGCATTCAATGTCCATTGATATTTTATGGAAGTATGCATGGATTTTCAGGTGAATATCATTCAACGTTCTGGGTATTGCCAGGAAGTAGTTGTTTTCACCTGAGATCTACCTTCTTGGTTCAATTTTATATTGAATCCTTTATGTGAAGAAAACCGTTTAAATTCGATTTTTCTATTCATTCCACTTCACATGGCACTCTATCTCTCACTATATGCTAGACGGGCTTACAATTCTACCGAGAAGGAATCTTTATTTAGAAACCTATCGAGGTGGAGATTTTCGGAGTGTTTCTTTCTGTCACAGGTACCGCCAGTTAAAGTTTATCTTTTCCGGCGTACCTATAGGTGTTACAAGATCGATGATGGTTTGTTTACGTTGTGTCTCACTTCAGCCAGAGTTCTTGGACTTTTGGCTGGTTGACTACTCCGTACTGATGAGGGCCAAGAAGCCTGAAACCGGTATGCGGATTGTTAGGTGAACACGACTTAAATTAAACATAATCGAGCTTATCAGAAAGAAACATTTGCATTCAATGTCCATTGATATTTTATGGAAGTATGCATGGATTTTCAGGTGAATATCATTCAACGTTCTGCGTGGTATTTGCCAGGAAAGTAGTTGTTTTTCACCTGAGATCTACCTTTCTCTGGTTCAATTTTATATTGAATCCTTTATGTGAAGAAACCGTTTAAATTCGATTTTTCTATTCATTCCACTTCACATGGCACTTATCTCTCACTATATGCTAGACGGGCTTGCCAATTCTACTGAGAAGGAATCTTTTATTTAGAAACCTATCGAGGTGGGAGATTTTCGGAGTGTTTCTTTCGTCACTAGGTACCGCCAGTTAAAGTTTATCTTTTCGGCGTACCTATAGGTGTTACAAGATCGATGATGGTTTGTTTACGTTGTGTCTCACTTCAGCCAGAGTTCTTTGGACTTTGGCTGGTTGACTACTCCGTACTGATGAGGGCCAAGAAGCCTGAAACCGGTATGCGGATTGTTAGGTGAACACGACTTAAATTAAACATAATCGAGCTTATCAGAAAGAAACATTTGCATTCAATGTCCATTGATATTTTATGGAAGTATGCATGGATTTTCAGGTGAATATCATTCAACGTTCTGCGTGGTATTTGCCAGGAAAGTAGTTGTTTTTCACCTGAGATCTACCTTTCTGGTTCAATTTTATATTGAATCCTTTATGTGAAGAAAACCGTTTAAATTCGATTTTTCTATTCATTCCACTTCACATGGCACTTATCTCTCACTATATGCTAGACGGGCTTGCCATCCTACTGAGAAGGAATCTTTATTTAGAAACCTATCGAGGTGGGAGATTTTCGGAGTGTTTCTTTCTGTCACTAGGTACCGCCAGTTAAAGTTTATCTTTTCCGGCGTACCTATAGGTGTTACAAGATCGATGATGGTTTGTTTACGTTGTGTCTCACTTCAGCCAGAGTTCTTTGGACTTTTGGCTGGTTGACTACTCCGTACTGATGAGGGCCAAGAAGCCTGAAACCGGTATGCGGATTGTTAGGTGAACACGACTTAAATTAAACATAATCGAGCTTATCAGAAAGAAACATTTGCATTCAATGTCCATTGATATTTTATGGAAGTATGCATGGATTTTCAGGTGAATATCATTCAACGTTCTGCGTGGTATTTGCCAGGAAAGTAGTTGTTTTTCACCTGAGATCTACCTTTCTCTGGTTCAATTTTATATTGAATCCTTTATGTGAAGAAAACCGTTTAAATTCGATTTTTCTATTCATTCCACTTCACATGGCACTTATCTCTCACTATATGCTAGACGGGCTTGCCAATTCTACTGAGAAGGAATCTTTATTTAGAAACCTATCGAGGTGGGAGATTTTCGGAGTGTTTCTTTTCGTCACCAGGTACCGCCAGTTAAAGTTTATCTTTTCCGGCGTACCTATAGGTGTTACAAAATCGATGATGGTTTGTTTACGTTGTGTCTCACTTCAGCCAGAGTTCTTTGGACTTTGGCTGGTTGACTACTCCGTACTGATGAGGGCCAAGAAGCCTGAAACCGGTATGCGGATTGTTAGGTGAACACGACTTAAATTAAACATAATCGAGCTTATCAGAAAGAAACATTTGCATTCAATGTCCATTGATATTTTATGGAAGTATGCATGGATTTTCAGGTGAATATCATTCAACGTTCTGCGTGGTATTTGCCAGGAAAGTAGTTGTTTTTCACCTGAGATCTACCTTTCTCTGGTTCAATTTTATATTGAATCCTTTATGTGAAGAAAACCGTTTAAATTCGATTTTTCTAAATCGAAAAATATTGCAACTGCAAGGGAGTCTTTATCTAGAATTTCGTGAATATTTTGTATTAAATCAGTTGATGCAGTTTCGGTTGACAGGCCCGCTCGAAACCCATGTTGATGTGGTGATAATAATTTATATTTATCAAAAAAATTAATCAGCCTTATGTACATTGCTTTTTCCATAATTTTGGAAATTGGATCCGAGACACAGATAGATCTATAATTTTCTACCAGTGCTGGATCGCCTTTTTTAAAAATCGGTGTACATTTAGATATTTTTATTAAGTCTGGAAATTTTCCTACTTCAACTGAGTGGTTTATTATATGAGTTAAGTATGGCGCTAGTTCGTGCACACATTCCTTTAGGAGTGATATGGGAACTTCGTCCAAGCCTACAGATTTTTTGTTTTTCAGGTCTATTATGATATTTTCAATTTCATATATTTCAAAATTTATGTAATACATTGTATTAACAGAGGGTTTCATAGTCGTACAACAGGGAGGATTTGAATCGAATATATTACTTTTTACCAGGTCAACGGCAGATGTTGAAAAGAATTTAACGAAGATGTCAGCTATTTTTTTTGTATCATCTATAGTTTCATTATCCAGTTTGATACGCATATTATGTCTGTATACTTTTTTTATTTTGTTTAATTTGGTATTCACTATCTCCCATAACATTTTAGGTTTATTATTAGAGTTTTCAATCAGGGCAGAGTAGTGATTAGTTCTCTCCGTTTGAATTTGGTTGTTCAGAGTATTTTTCATGGTTTTGTATTTCGAGTGTATCCTATCATCATTTGAGAGTTTACGAAGCCAGTTTAATTCTCTAACTTTATTACTCAACTCAAGAGTTTCTTTAGAATATTTTATGTTTATATCCTCAGCCCTGTTGTTAGATATTTTTATTTTCCGTTTTGATGTGAAATCTCAAAACACCATAAAAAAATGTTGCCAGAAATGGTTTAGTACTTCATTGATATCCCCTGTCAAATTTAATGTAAGTTTTTCTTTGGTGAAAAGATATTTGAATTCAGATACCGCTCCTGGGTGTGAGAGTCTTTTCTGCACACACACATAATGTGTCTGGTTTTTTTCAGAGGGTTTGAAGGGGAATTCAATGATTTGTGCGAGGTGGTCTGAAAAACCCAGGTCCAAAGTTTCAACATAAAGTATTTCTTCCAGATTAGATATTATATAGTCAATTTGAGATGAGTTTCTTCTCCCATCAAGATGAGTAACCGTTCTTGTGGGCTGAGAAGTATGAATATTCAGTTGAAAAGATTCTATCACATCCAAAAAAGCTTTCGTTTCCGGACAGTTGGGATTAAGACCGTTGACATTGAAATCTCCACTTAGAATGACTGTATGAAATTTTTTGAGGGCATACCCTAGGAGATTATCTAGTTTATTCAGAAAATCTTGAAATATTGATAATGGCGGTCTATAAATAGATAATAATAATAATAATATAAAGCACAAATAAAACCGGACCCAGAACAGAGCCCTGGGGTACTCCAATTTCATTGGGCATATATGTCGATACGAACTGATTTTGAATATTTTCTTTTCTATGATTTATTTTGACACTTTGAGTACGATTTCGAAGATACGATTCGAACCAATCATGAGTTTTTCCTCTAACTCCAGAATTGTATAGTTTTTGCAATAAAAGCTCATGTTGCACGCAGTCAAACGCTCGACTCATATCACAGAATACATCTGTAGTAATTCGCAAAAAGAGCATAAAATATTTATAAGAATCCACATTTTCAGTGTACCAGCATGTACTAACGACAGGACACATATTATTCTCAAAGATACAAACACTAGCGAGAGGCGAAAACTATCCAAGTTGTTGCTGGTCTTCTCTTAGTTTTATTTCTCGAGGTATCCATTGCCTTGCCTTTCTTGCCCACCTTGTCTCTATTGTATCTATTATTATTTTCTCAACTTCCATTGCTTGTCGGTTATGTTCATTTTTGACATGTTCCAGCCATCATGTACTGCTTTTTCACCAATGATCAATTTCTAGTGCAAGAAGCCTATCATTATCATTCTTATTAAAAATCCATAATCCTGACCTTTAAGTTGCTATGATTTCTACAATTGAGTGATTGATTATATCTTCAGGTTTATTATTCCACAAGACAGAATTCAGCTTTATTTTGCCTCAACTTTTTACGCGAAACAGTCTCAGAGAAACGGCAGTGATGCAGGCATACAGGAGGCGAGAGAGATCTATAGGGGTTCCGTTTCTTTTATGAGGTGTAGAATCCATAAAAAATGCATATAAGATCATACAATTATAGAATTATATTTTTGAACCGCTTAGTAACAATTTTGCTGGAGAAATATAATCAATAATAATAATTGAAAAGGGCATTTATAGTGCATCTTTCTGGTGATTACCTGGTTAATGGCGACATCTTTAGACTGATCACTGATAACAATGCAGATTGTCAACAAATAGTTCATACACTGTTGATTTCTCAAGAGACGTACCAACTTTTCGCATACAGTTTCATTCTAGCAACCACGATCGTTTCAACTATTTTTTATAACACTATCCGAAAAAAAGTAAATCGGAAGGTTGATAACAACACATTTCTAAAATCCCGACGACATGCGACATATCGAGAACCGTTACGAGAACTGAGCAGGGAGCGCCTGGTCGATGATGGATATTGAGAATAAACACGGTTATCAGCCGTATCAAAATGTCTGACGCCAGCAGCTACACCAAAATGTCAATAGTGGTTCTAGAAAATACGAAAAACAATTGTTTATTTTAATCTGTGATAATGCAATGGACTGGCTCAGGGACCAATGGCGGAACATCGAGGAATGGCTGGAGAACAATTATTAGATCACACCTACATCATGAAACTATTATTACGTTTTGTAAAAATAAGCGGCACGCAAAAAAAAACACTTTTCATACTAACACACCGAGTGTATGCATTTTTATAACTGTCTTCATAAAGAGGTTGGCGAAAAACATCCACAATCATTTCTAAATTGTCAATTCCTACAGTGTAAAAATCAACACGATTTTAGGATCTCATTTTCGTCTTTATACCGCCACCGAAACTATATAATGTCAAAAAATATCCACTTTTCGTTGCAGAAGTCATAATAACGTATTATAGTGAAAATATAAACCATAGGGAGAAAACCAAATTATTTGCTCTTAGCCATGGAATCTTCGTTTTGTGCCTCGGCGATAAAGAGACGTGGTTAACTACTTTGTTCATAACTGCCTATGTGCTCAAACAAGTGTATTATGAAAATTATTCTATTAATCTCGTGTGCGTACCCTTCTTCGATAATGCATGGTTAGGAAAAACTATTGATTGTCATCATCACGACACATTTGAATTTTTACAAATAATATGGTGATAACTAAACAGAAATATTTCACAGTTTTTTCGTAAACGTATCTTTACAAAATAATAAACAACAAATGAGACTTATGACTATATGACAGCCTGCTTAAGCTATGTTTTCTGATTTGAGCTGATAAAATGTTTCGTTCTGTCATTTAGTGCCATCAGAAAACAGTACGCCGTAAGCTCAAACGTGAAAAGCTATCATATGAAAAGAGAAACATTATCAATTCACAGAAAAATCTGTCTATCAATATTCAATTGAGAATGTTTCCCTTTTCAACATGAATACCTCACAAGAGGTTATCTTGACGATGGAAGATAGTGACTAAAGTTTATCTTTCAGTCCCAGATGATTCCACATCTGATTTTATGAACATCCTGTTTATATTTTCAACAAATCAATCTATCATACCCCATGACAGGTTTTAATGTCAGAAAACACTAATTTCAAAGTGTCTCTCCAAAAGAAATGATTTTAACTTCTTCCATCTTTGCAAAGTGAGATTGCTTCTTGAAAATGTGTTTCCCATTTCCGGTCTTCCTGATGATCGTGGAAGCGTGAAATAGATTTTCGTCGACAAAAATGTATTGAAGACCTAGTGAATGCGATGTCCCTCCTGCGTCAATGTTACGAATGATTTCTGGTGAGTACTCTCTATTGGAAAACATTATTCTTTGCCTCATTCATCTTTATGAGTTCTTAATTAAGACTGGAATAGAAAATCAAATAACTATCTGAATGAAAATGCAAATTTTCAATTTCAGAATTTTTCTTTTGAGTTAGGGCCTTTTCAGAATATCTATCAGATGTAGTTAAATGTCCAGCGTGGCTTTAACCGGGAAAGTAGTTGTTTTCTGTTAGACATTCACAAAAAATAACTTCATTTTAATCGTGGATTTTTCAATTCACAGAAAAATCTTTCTATCAATATTCAATTGAGAATGTTTCCCTTTTCAACATGAATACCTCACAAGAGGTTATCTTGACGATGGAAGATAGTGACTAAAGTTTATCTTTTAGTCCCAGATGATTCCACATCTGATTTTATGAACATCCTGTTTATATTTTCAACAAATCAATCTATCATATGAATTCGGCCGTACTTTAATTTTCTAAATTTTGTTAATAATGATATATCGGTTACTATGAAACTTCAGATGAATTGTGCATCCTCTTAAAAAAAGCATCATTTTTGAGCGCACTCTGTTATATGTGTTTCGGTTGAAGGCGCTAAATCAGCATTAATGCAAATCGTCCGTGGGGTTCCACAAGGCTCTGTTTTGGGACCAACCCTATCATTCTGTATATCAATGATTTATATTATCATATATTACCGAAAAAATGCATTCTCTTTGCTGACGACACCACACTGATAGATCGTATTAGTAAATTAGAGGAACTGACTGACTCTTCCAAACTCACCTTGCAAATGACAAATGAGTGGTTCTGTTCAAATAAGCTTATGCCCAATTGTGCAAAAAATCATAATCTCATTATATCTTCTAACTCCTCACTAACAGGTAGGGAAAGTGTCAAGTTACTTGGTATATCCATTGATGACAAACTCAACTGGATGTGTCACGTGGAAAATTTGTCGAAAAAATTATCAAGCGTCACGTTCTTGATTCGCAGATTGAAAAACCTTGTTGGTGCAGATACTGTAAGAGCCAGCTATTTTGGACTTTTTCAGTCATATGACTTATGGAATTGTCTTGTGGGGTAATTCGTATGGTTTAACATGTGAACAACACCTTTAAGAAATTTTAAAAAGTTTCCCCGTCCCGAACCCGAGATATATATAATTGAAGTTGACTCAATTAACACGTAACATATGGACCATGCATAGGCAAACAGCACATTATTTTCTACCGTTAGTACTAAAATTAAGTAGTTTATGAAAAACGAGGAGGAGCTAGAGCAGGATATCGCAGATATTGTGAAAAAAAATCAAAGTGATTGACCATCTAGTTTGACAGATATAATCAAAACTACTCTCGTTATTCAAAATAGTCCACGGGGAAGCTCACAGCCTAAAGGGGGGGGGGTCGTAGAGAAATGCGGATTGTGCCAGGGGACTTTTTAAAGAAGGACAGGGGACCATTTGAGGGTCTGAACGCGAAAAAAACTCCTTTTCCTAGTTGACCCCATCGATTTTAACGATACCCCCCCTTCCCCCCAAAAAAAAGTTCAAAAAGAGTACTACAAAAAGTGCACCCCTTTAAAAAAATTTTTTTTCGCGTTTCAAATCGAATAGTTTTTTGAAATTTTTCGATTCCGTCGAAAATAATTTCCTAATTCAACTGTCTCGTGGCGGAACTACCTTAATAATTCAAAAACGGTATAAGATAGGGGTAACATATGATATATTTTTTAAATCAGGAAAAACATATGATTTCAATAACTCAATAATATACAGGGTATCCCATTTAAAAAAATATTCCCTGGAATCTGCACGTTACTGTATTTTTTGCATTTTATCAAAATTCAGTCATAACCACAAAACTTTTACATTAATTTTTTTTCTATTGGCATTAATAACGATAATAAGGGGGGGGGGTAATTTATAACGAATAATCCGGCACTACCTACATACCATTTAGGTAAGAATCGATCACAGGAAATTTCAGCCACACTATTAAGATAGCGGGAAATCATTTTATAATTTCCACTATTTATGAATCAGGATTAACGACAGTCAATTTGCGAACGAGCTAGTCTCTGGAAGACAAAAACCGCACTTTGCACATTGTCTCACATTTTAAAACCGCCACTTTAGGAAACGGCAAAAATATTTAGTCCCACAATGCTCAAAGTCACGGACACTAACGTACAGTGTTGAAATTACACTAACGAATTGCGGTGGCATCTTTCGGAGCCATACGCGGCAGGTGATAATTATATTGGCGTCGATGCGCAATGAATTTGTTGAAAAACAGGTGTTCTGCTGCGAATATTCAGAAAGAAAACTACTAGTTTTCCCCAATAGATAACTGCATTAATAAAGTCAGTCAGGAACTCATCGATAGGCGGATTCTACGTTCTCACTTATACAGAGTGGGCCATTGAAAACGAAACAGCGGCTCTGTAGGTCGGCAGAACCGAATTATATAAAAACGCTCGGACACGTCAACTACATTTTCGAGGGGGACATCTTTCGCGATAAAATTCACCCGAAATACATTCCATCCCTCGGAGCTGTGACCGCCACCCCTAAATTTTTAAATGGCAACATATGGCAAGTGATACCTCATTTGAAAGGTATTTCCTTTCTTAATATCAAACAACAAAAATAAATTAATTCTATTGATTCGTTTTCGAGATATAGGAACTTGAAGTTGGGAAATCACTTTTTATTCACCCAATCAATAAAAATAACATCTAACAATGCAACTGTTTAAAGATAATTATCATTGTCAAGGAATTAAATGATCTAACTATTCACGAACAAATAACATGCAATTCCGTTTCAAATTTTTATTTCATCCTCATTTACTTGATCGAAAAAAATTCAAGGTTCTTAAGAATCGATAAAAAGACGTTTTCTCGAATTCGACTCAAATGCGAGTACAACAAAAACATGTATGAGATACATTTTTTCGCCAAATCGCAATTGTGGACGTCTATCAGTGTCAAACTGATCTTTGATTGAACGCCATTAGAGTGAATTACTTGACTAAAGCTGTTGAATATTTTTCCGCAATAATGGTGTACACGATCGCGGAAAGAGTTGAAATAATAACTTTTTTTTTAAATGATGAGTGCGGTAACTGTACAGCTAATTTGTTCAATGAAACGCATCCAGATAAACTTGTTGCTAGAAAATACGTTCTAGAATTAGTGCAAAAAATTCGTCAAACTGGATCAGTAGCCAACAAGAGATGAGACCCAGAACGTGAATTTCCGTTGAGAAATGAAGCTGTTTAACACGTTGAGTGCCACCGTGGAAGCGGAAAATTGGGTATATCAGGCCAAATCCATTTTTCATGTGTAGGGCCTCAAATATAATACACAGGCCAAATATAAAATATACAGGCCAAATATGCTTTTGGGTATACCAGGCCGTGGTGCGAAAGCCCCCATAGAGATATACGCAAGGCATGCAGCCAACGTCGATACATGCGGCTGAAATAACAGAAATAGTTGTGTATCAGCCACGGATACACACGGCCATGGAAACACCGTATCTCGTGTATCCATGTTGGATACATACGGCACTCAACGTGTTAAGCCCAACATTGAGCACCAGGAAATTGGCTAGTGTTACCAATATCAGTAGAACCAGTATCCGCCGAATCCTGAAACATCATAAATTCCACCCTACAAAATACATTTGGTACACCAATTGAATGAAGATGATTTTGATAGGCGACAGGAATTTTGTGAAATTATGACTACGAGAATAGATGCTGATGAGAATTTCCTTTTCAACATCTGCTTTTCTGATGAGTCTACATTCTTTTTGAATTCGAGTGTGAATCGTCATAATTGTAGTTATTGATCAGATGCCAATCCACATGTTTTCCACGATGTCCATACTCAAACTCCCCAAAAACTCAATGTCTGGGACGGTATTTTTGGGGACCGTTTGATCAGACGGTAACCTGACAGGAGAAACTTATTTGGAATTATTGAATGAATTTGTTTATCCACAATTAGTAGACATCATTGAAAATTACGATCGTTACCATGAAGACCACTTGATATTTCAACAAGACGGGGCACCTCCACATTATGCACAGCATGTTAGGGCGTTTTTGGATATAATGTTTCCTGGAAGTTGGATTGGAAGAAGAGGCTCTATAGAGTGGCCAGCCAGATCTCCAGATTTACCCCCACTCGACTTTTTCCTGTGGGGTCACTTGAAAAACAAAATCTTTGCAACCGATCCAGAATCTCTGGAAGATTTACGAAGGAGAATTATTGAAGAATGCCGTCGAATAACGCCGGAAATGCTACGAAATGTGAGGTCTCGTTTTGAACAGAACTTGTACTATTGTATGAAAGATTTAATTTTGTTATTGACAATAATAATTATTGCGACAGTTGCTTTATCAGATATTGTTTTTATTGATTGAGTGAATAAAAGTGATTTCCCAACTTCAAGTTCCTATATCTCGAAAACGAATCGATAGAATTAATTTATTTTGTTGTTTGATATTAAGAAGTAAAATACCTTTCAAATGGGGTATCACTTCCATATGTTGCCATTTAAAAATTTAGGGGTGGCGGTCACAGCTCCGAGGGATGGAATGTATTTCGGGTGAATTTCATCGCGAACGATGTTCCCCTCGAAAATGTAGTTGACGTGTCCGAGCGTTTTCATATAATTCGGTTCTGCCGACCTACAGAGCCGCTGTTTCGTTTTCAATGGCCCACTCTGTATAGATTGTAACTAGTAAATTTGGGGTGAAATATTAAATCTCCAAAAATATATTAAGGTATTTTTGTAGTTTTGTTCAAATCTTAGGAATTGCCTGAAATTTTACTATGGTGTGAACATAACCTCCATGAACCTACTCACAAATTTTTAAATTGATCCATTGCCCAGTTTGTCGGATATTTGCATTAAAAATGGGTCTTTTTTCACGTCATAGGACTTTGTTCACATTTTTTATCATAGTTGCTGAATGGATCTTAAGATTTGTTTTTAAAACCACTCGTGTATACAGTACTATTGTGAAAGAGATTAAAAAAAAAATAATTTTTGACCTTTTAGTTTCCAAGATATTTCGAAATGAAAAATATTGATTCTGCTCGACACAGAACGCAGATACGACTAGATGTGACGAAATGGCAACAGTGTACGCGGCAGAGAACTGTGGGCGCATTGTGAATTCCGGGAACGTGGAAGGTTTTTTCCTTGTATTTTAATAATTTTGGGAAGGATTCAAAATAAATATGAAACAGTCCTATACTCACTAATTATTCCACCAATACTCACTATTTGTTCTCTTCCACATAAATAACTTTTGAGGAAATTTTATATATATATATATATATATATATATATATATATATATATATATATATATATGTAATGCACAAAATTATAGATGTGACATATATAATTTGTGGGGTGAAGCTTAGACCTAATGACGTGGAATTCAATGACACGAAATTTCGTGCACATTGCTAGGTCACCAACAGATGTCAGCATAGGCCAATCCACGACACCAAAAGTCGTACTCCTAGTGCGTTCAGAGTAAAGCAAAACAAATAACATACATATATATATATATATATATATACATTTGACACTGTATGTCACCAGAAACTTTAAAAAAATTATTTTCCTGTATATATATTATATATATGTATATATATATATATATATATATATATATATATTCCCTCTCAGTCTCTAGGAAAATAATTTTTCAAGAGTTTCTGGTGACAGACAGTGTCAAATGCTTTAGAAAGATAGAAGACGAATATGCATAAGGTTAAAGTATATAATGCATCTTCTGTACATCTTCCTTTCTTGAACCCATATTGTTTATTTGAAATAAATAACATTATGTTCATAAAAAAAGTTCGCTATTCTTTTTTTGAGTATTTTTTCTATTATTTTTGATACATTAGAGACAAGAGATAGTGGTCTGTTATTCACCATTTCTGTTTTATCATCGTTTTTGTACAGTGGTTTATCAAGTCCTGTTTTAGAATTTTCGGAAAACACCCTGTATCTATACAACTATGTATTTATCAATATGCTAGTGGAGTTTTGATTTCATTAGCGATTTGATGGAAAATTTCTGGGCGGATATAATGATCTCCAAGATACTTTTGTTTTCAGATGCATTATAGTTTTTTCAACTTCTTTTTCGTCAGTTGGTCTATGCCCAACTACATGGTGTTTTCAAGGTTTTTTTCGTTGTTTTGGAACACTATAGGTTCCATGATTTTTTTCGCGAATTTTTTACCTAATTCACTAAAGTATTTATTGCAGTTGTTAGAAATTTCGATTTTATCACTGGTTATGAGTTCCTTCACTTTTATTTGATCAATGTTTTTGTTTGTTTTCGGGTTTTTAACAAATGAGGGGGTGAGAAGTCAAGAGGTACAAGTGACTTTTAAAAATGTTAAGTTATGTGCTGTTATATATAGTTAATACATAATGAAATGTTGGTGGCAAAGGGATACAAGTGAATGTTTTCAATGTGCTGAGATTTAGCGGCGACAATGCATTATACGGACTTTCAGAGAGTTTATTATCAATATAATTTAAGTTTGAATTGCGTTTTCACAAAATGATGGAATTGTCACTGTACCCTTTGGCTTCTGTCATTAACGAACCCCCAGAGTGCCTTTTGTACTATTTTTGTTTTTCTCGATAATTTTAATTGCGTATTCCTTTGAAGCTATTATTATTTAGTTTAATTTTTTGTTGTTTGTATTCTTCTTGGAGTTCTATATTTTCAGGAAACTTTCTCTGATCTTTACATAATGCGTTTATTGTATTCACCACCTTTATTATTTCAGGTGTTAATCACTAAGATCTTGGGCGGGTTTTGTTTTGTAATTTTAATTGTTGTGATATTCCCTTCGGTGTATGATTTTATTTTTCAATCAATGTTTGGGTCATTACTCCTATATCTTCTCGATTATATATATATATATATATATATATATTATATATAAACGAAACGCCTTTAACAATATAAATGTATCCATAATTGTGGAATCCAATAACCCAAGAAACTACGGAAAAAAAAATATACAGGAAGGATTCAAGAAAACTATTCCAAATATATTTATATATATATATATATATATATATATATATATATATATGTGTGGGAAGTATTTGCTGACTAGTTAGGTACAAAACTAGGGATATTGGGGTAAGCAGCAATGAAAAAGTAAACTCTTTAAGGTTTTCCAAGCTTTTGGAAATGTTTATTTCCATCATCAGGGGGAAACTTCGTTGAGGTTGGTTTCAATGATGTTAAACATATTCCTCTAACGATACAAAAGAAAAAAACTGCTTGCCCCAATAACCCTAGTTTTGTATATATATATATATATATATATATATATATATATATATATATAATATATCTAACCATAACTCCTTTCCTAATTATTGTCTCAATTTCCCTGTAATTAATGATTTTCTTGTTATTAGTCGAGAGCATGATAATTTCTTGTTTTTTTATCAAATTGAGTGATACATTAGGAAAGTGGTCTGTAATATTATATTCTATAATAAATGATTTGAAATCGAAATGGTCCTTATTATTGACAAAAATGATCTAGACAAGATCCATTACATGGACACGTAACATTATTGATACGGGCCATGAATCCGTATGAATTCATTATATAATAAACAGTTTAACGGCCATTGTTGATTTTCTTATAATTCAGGTTCATGTTATTTGGAATTCTCACATTATCATAGCAAAACGCCAAAATGAACTCCGATCTGTTGATAAATTGTCTAAATAAGGATTATTGCAAAGATCTGTTAATATTTTACATTTGGGTCTAATACCTACAGTTTAGACTGGTCATTATCAAACTTGTATATATTTAAAAAAATGCATCCTTCAACTCAAGATTCATTGCTGAATGGAGTACTCTATAGAACCGTTCCAGAGCACTATTGCAAATAACTTTTTCCAGTAACTGATGCAATAATTGATAGTATTATAGTATCTCTGTTACACACGTAATCTATATATGCAACTGTTTTTTAATTATTTGCTGTTACAGAAAAGGAGTTGAGTCCGTTCAACGATTCAAAATATTCATAATTTTACTATACTGAGTAGAATAAAGCAAATCACTAGTCACACGAAAGTTTGTACAGGAAATCGGATCCCGAAATCAACAAGTGGAATTTTAGCGCCGCAATCGATATCGCCTTATTGATGTCCAATCCTAGACACAACACACATACATGCTCTGCTTGGTAATTGTTTTGAAAAGGAAGTGTATATTTCTTCTTGTGACTCACTACGTGCCGATGGCTTCGAATAATCGAACGGAATGCAGAAACGATATAGGGAAATAACCAGGTTCTTTGAACTCAGTATAGTTTCACGTCCGTAATCGATGGCTTTTCTCGAAATTAATGCTTTCTGATGACGTTTCCTCATTGCATACCAATATCAATAACCAAAACAGGCCTGTCTTCATTGAAGACAAATGCACTCTAGTCAACATGTGCCTTTTAGCTCAACATTTTTTATTCGCCTCGGAAAATTATGATCGAGGTGTCATTCGATTCGTCATCGCATCTAGAAACTTTTTGAAACATTTGGAGTGGCGCTTGCAAAAATTACAAAAGTTATAAACAATTTAGTAAAAAAAAGGGGCGTTTGGTTTTTTACGAATATCTTAAAAAGTGTTCAAGATTTTTGAAATTTAAAAAAAGATCCAAAAAGAAGAAGAAATTTCCTAAAAAAAGTCCCACCTCTCGGAACTCTAGGACCGATATTTATAATTTTTCTAGAGGGTTGAAAATACGGCCGAAAACGGGAACTCTCGCTTGCGTAAGCTCCGCCCACTTCGGACCTTTAATAAAAAAATATTATTTAAACTTATTAAACATGAAAATTAAGAACTTAAAAAATTCAGGCACCTACAGAATAGATCAATGAACAATAATCGCGATTTTTCAATTAGTTATCCATTAATTAATTACCAATTTTTTGTAGCACGAACATCAACATTGAAAGTGCGATAATTGTTAAACTATAAATCTGGGATGTTTTTCCTTTCATGGAGCTATTTAACAAAGGCTATAGAATAGATTCCCGTTGGAAAAATAAAAAAATTGTCAATTTTCACTTTGTTATTAACAATTTACTTAAGTTAAAAATTATCAACCTCGATTAAACATTGAAAAAAATATTATTTTTATAATATTGCTATTGGTCCGTTTTCTTATGATTATAAGCTACTCAAAAATGATTTTTAATAATTTTTATCCCATATTGTTTAAAAAATTGTTATAAACAAATGCGTTGTTTATAAGATAATCAAAAAAAATTTCTAGTTAACATATCTTTTATAAAATTATATTTTTGAAAAAAAATCTTTTTAAAAAAAAATTTTATTGCTTAATAACGCATTTGTTAATTTACTATTTTTTTTTACCACTTGTATAAAAATTAAGGAACAATTTTTTTTTAAATCATTATTCATCTTGCTCTTGCTTTTTATTCAAATTTTAATTGTTTATGTAATAAACAATTTGTTATAAACAATTGAATTTTTTATTTATATTTTTTTTGCTCTAAAAAATACAACAAAAACAGCCCAGTATCAGTTTTTGGAAAAAAATTGATTTTTCGATTTTTTATTTAATTTTATAAATTCTCGTATATTCAAACTTACCTTTCGCGCCTGCTTTTCTTTATTTATTAATAATATTACTTATAAACTATTGCAGATACAACAAATTCATCTAGACTTTTTTTTTCTAAATTAGCTACTAAATTTATAACCAAACTTAATTATTTATGTTATTTTTTTGCAATTATTTATAAAAGTTGAAGGAAAAACATTTTTTTTTGCTTTTAATATCGAAATATCTCATTAACTATAACAGATATGACAAAAGTTTTTTTTTAATGAAAAATTGGCTCCTGGGAACCTTAAATTTTAAACAATTGAGCTATTGATAAGAATGTATTGGGCAAAATTTTTCGGGATTTTTTGTTCACATTAAAATATAAATTTCTTCATAAATGTTAATGTCTTTTTTTATTCTGACACATTTATTCATAATTTCTAAGATTATAAAGTTACAGCCTCAGCTAGGAGCTCAATTTGTTCATTTACTAATGCAGAATGAAAAAGATAGTAACTTTTGTCGTATCTGTTATAGTTAATGAGATATTTCGATTTTAAAAGCAAAAAAACATTTGTTCCCTAATTTTTATAAATAATTGCAAAAAAATTATATAAATAATTAAGTTAGAGCTTTAGTTTGGTTATAAATTTGTTGAGTATCTAATTTAGAAAAAAAAAGTCTAGACGAATTTGTTGTATCTGCAATAGTTTATAAGTAATATTAATAATAAATAAAGAAAGGCAGGCGCGAAAGGTAAGTTTGAATATACGAGAATACTTAAAATTAAATAAAAATTTCAATTGTTTATAACAAATTGTTTATTGCATAAACAATTAAAATTAGAATAAAAATAAAAAAAATCAGACATCGAAGAGCAAGATGAATAATGATTTAAAAAAAAGGTTCCTTAATTTTCATAACAAGGGGTAAGAAAAATTGTTAATGAACAAATGCGATTTTTTTTAAATCATAATTTTCATCAGAGATTCTGTTGACAAAAAAATTTTTTGATTTATCTTATAAACAACGCATTTGTTTATAACAATTTTTCAAATAATATAGGATAAAAATTATTAAAAATCATTTTTGAGTAGCTTATGATCATAAGAAAACGGACCGATAGCAATATTATAAAAAAAATATTTTTTTCAATGTTTAATCGAGGTTGATAATTTCTAACTTAAGTAAATCGTTAATAACAAAGTGAAAATCAACAATTTTTGAATTTTTCCAACGGAAATCTATTCTATAGCTTTTGTGAAATAGCTCCATGGAAGGAAAAACATCCTAGATTTATAGTTTAACAATTATCGCACTTTCAATGTTGATGTTCGTGCTACAAAAAATTGTTAATTAATTAATGGATAACTATTGAAAAATCGCGATAAAAATTTTTGATCGGCGGATTATTGTTCATTGATCTTTTCTGTAGGTGCCTGAATTTTTTAAGTTCTTAATTTTCATATTTAATGAGTTTAAATAATATTTTTTTATTAAAGGTTCGAAGTGGGCGGAGCTTACGCAAGCGAGAGTTCCCGTTTTCGGTCGTATTTTCAACCCTCTAGAAAAATTATAAATATTGGTCCTAGAGTTCCGCGAGTCGAAAATTTTGAATACTTTTTGAGAAATTCGCAAAAAACCAAACCCCTTTTTTTTTTACTAAATTGTTTATAACTTTTGTAATTATTGCAAGCGCCATTCCAAATTTTTCAAAAAGTTTCTAGATGCGATGACGAATAAAAAAATTTGACCTAAAAGGCACATGTTGACTAGACTATAGGTACTTTTCGTTAAAAAACATGTACTAGTGCATTTTTCGAGACTATTTTCCTCGAACAGTGATTTCATATTGGAATTCAAATAACCTTTTTCAGCCTGTTCACGCGAAATCAAGCAACGTCGGGCGCGATTTGAACTTGGATGGGCGACCGCTTGGAAACACCGCGTGACGTCGTTGCCTTTTTTTTGTATCGTAAATTGTTTTAATTACTGATAATATCGGTATTACAAACCGCTTTTACGATCCGCAGAGAGGTAAAACTATTTCAGGATAATACGAATGAAACCAGGCGTTCTGAAAGTATTTTAAATGTTATCAGGATGCCGTCACTTATACGAAATTGACCAAAAGAAAAAGTCACTGCATGGATGTGGTTTATGCATCGTCAAGAACATATACGGTTTCGTGTTAATTGATATCGAAACATCATTTCGCTAAACAAGGTTCTTTTAGAACTCGCAAATAATTTAAATTGAATTTTAATTGATCGTCATATAAGAACCTATAACGAGGTTGAAATTGGTTATTATTGTTCATTGTCCGTTTCAGAAAATCTATGAAGTACTCGATCTGAATTTAGTAAAATTATTGATCTAATGTTGATGATAGTACATAGAAGTGAGTGATATTTATTTTCCGATCAACATTACTATTACTCCCAGATAATCGATAATCAATGAGAACCACTTTTAAACATAGCTTTTTTTTCAGACTGTCACGCGAAAGGCTTTTGAAAAAAAGACTCTGCAAGAGATAAAAACCAAATTATTCAAACAATTAAAGAATATTTAGAATATTTTGAGAACGGAGGCAGATATGGTCTCCGAAACGTCAATCGAAAACTATATAGAGAAGTATCTTTTAAATTTTTGCTATTTTTTTTATAGGCAAATTCAGAAAACGATAAGTTACTGACTAATTGAATCATTTTTCTATAGGAAATATAATTTAGTGAACGCAGTAACTTATCGGGGTGAACTAATAGTTTGCCCTTTCTACACTTGTACAGATTTTTCTGATTATATTTTCATTTTCAGACTGTGGAAGGTTACCCAAAAAACTATCCACAAATATTATATATTTTAAATATGAATACGTTAATAATAGAAGAATGGAAATTCCTTCATAAAACCATCAATGGCTTCATAGATTCTCCGATATTATTAGGCTGATTATAATAATAATATAATAATAATAATAATTTATTGATCCCTTCGGACATTATAAAAAAATGTATAGGACAGGTCGTGTGGAACGTAGTTTACAACTTACTTTATTAAACCTGAGTCATCATGGTAAAAAAGATCTTCGAAAAGGAGGAATACTTTTGGAAAATGAAATACATTGTCAGCAAAAAAATGTGAGTTGGATAATTAAAATAAGAAAAGCACTAATAATTCCAGTCGCTCAATAATACGTTCCCACATGGCCAAGGTAGGAAGGAGTCCAAGAACAAGACCTGATCAAAATTTGTGGTCACAGTAGGGCATCGTCACCCAAGCCATATCTTCAGTTGAACAAAGTACATCATTCTAATATAATTGGAAAAATAAGAGCTGCAGCTACGATAATGGCATCGACTTCTGAAACGATTTCCAATTCAAGGCATGGACTTAATTATGAACTCTGTACATAAAAAATTACTATTTCTCGAGCATTTGGGTTGACGAATATAAATCGACCTAATATTCTGACAGCAAAATTTTGGGTGTATAATATACTGAAGCATTGTTGCCTTAGAGCAAAAGCACTCCACATCTGCATAAAAAATCCCTGGCGCTAAAGCGTTCTGGATTTTTATCTATGCAGATGGGTCGTGCTATTGCTAGGCAACGATGTTTTCATATATTATATTGCCAACATTTTTAGCAGGCAAAATATTAACTCTTGTTATATTATACAGTGCTTCTCAAAAGTCCTCTCCCCCCCCTCTTATTTTTGGAACCATTATACATAAACAAGTGAAATTTGGAAACTGAAAATTAAAGGTTGTAAACTTCCCTACTAGTGATGATAGATGACGAAATCGTCAAAGCTGACGTCACAAGGCCATTGTGACCAATAATTTAAAATGGAACCCTACGGCAAGCGACACTTCTTTTAAAAGTATCGAAAAAACCTATTCAATGATACTAATGTTGTTTGTGCTTATGGCAGTTTTGGCAACTCGCTTTGTAAAAACGCAAAGCTGTGATGAATTAAATCAGTTAATACTGAAATTCCAAATTCAAGTTCCGCCTCTGGATAGTTGTCAAATAGGCTGACGTTTTTGTTAGTCTCCCTAATTCGACGTTTTTGTAATTGTCCAAGTTTTTGTACATTTAATAATTTGTGTATTGTTGATCGAACGTTTAACTGTTTTAGCAGCTTTTGGTACTTTTAATATTTTTGTACATTTTAATAATTTGTTAAACTGTTGTGAGCCGAACGTTTGAGTGCTTCAAGAAGCGAAATGGTACGTGCTTTAGGTGATAAAGTAGCAGCGATCCTAATTATTGGTGAAACTGGACTAAATATTCATGCAGCAGAACGCATTTTTAATGATAGGTTTCCCGATCGCCCCGTTTCGAGGACTTATTTAAGGTAGCTTCTCGTAAGTTTGAAACAACGGGTAGTATTAATGATGCGAAACTATCTGGCAGACCACAAATTTCTGATGAGAAAAAAATTGATATACTGGCAGAAGTAATAGTTAATCCTACTTCTTCAACAACTCACGTTGCACCTACCTGTGAAGTCAGTCGGAGTACAGAACACAGGGTGTTGAAAAAAAAACAAATTTCATCCATACAAATTAAAAATGGTTCATCAACTCTCCGACGACGACCCAGACCGAAGATTAGAATTTTGTGAAAATATGAAAACTAAAATTAACCAACAGCCAGACTATGCCAAAAAAATTTGTTTTAGTGACGAAAGTACTTTCTATCTAAATGGAAATGTAAATACACAGAATGTGAGGTATTGGAGAGAAGCAAATCCTAACATGTTTCGTGAAACTCATACCCAATTTCCCCAGAAGGTGAATGTTTGGGCAGGTATCCTGGGAAACCACATCGTTTGGCCTCTTTTTTCAAATACTAATTCAACTGGTGAGGTTTATCTGGAGCTGTTGCAAAACGCAATAGAACCGTTAATCCTTGAAATTTTGGAAGATAATCCAGATGAATTCGGCAATTTGGAAGTAACATTCCAACAGGATGCTGCTCCTCCACACTATTACGGTGCAGTAAGATGGTATTTGGATGAGGAGTATCGTGGTAGATGGATTGGACGACGAGGTTCAACGGAATGGCCTGCTCGATCACCGGACCTCACACCTTTGGATTTTTTTTCTGTGGGGGTACCTTAAATCGAAGGTTTACGCCACTGAACCTGACAATATTGACTTTTTAAAACAACGTATTGTTGCAGAATGTGAGGCTGTTTCCGCAGACACATTTGCAAAAGTACGAGAAGAGTTTAAAAATAGGATATTTCACTGTCAGGAAGTAAATGGAGGTCACTTCGAGTAATTTCTTTAAGTAGATACTGATTCATAAATCTGTAATTAATATCATACTGAATGGAATTTAAATTTTAATGTTTACTAATGATCTATTAGAACTGCCATAAACACAAACAAAATTAGTATCATTGAATAGGTTTTCTCGATACCTTTTAAAAGAGGTGTCGCTTGCCGTAGGGTTCCATTTAAAATTATTGGTCACAATGGCCTTGTGACGTCATCTTTGACGATTTCGTCATCTATCATCACTTTACAACCTTTAATATTCAGTTTCCAAATTTCACTGGCTTATGTATAATCGTTCCGAAAATAAGAGGGGGGGAGGGACATTTGAGAAGCACTGTATATGATAATGGTATATCTGCCGAAATGTGAATGATCCAAAGTGTTCATCAATAAAAAACCCGTTTAAGGCGCATCATTTTCGATAAAGGTTGATAAAAAAACGAATCGAATTACCGTTTTTATATCACTTGAATGATCCACGTTGGAAACGTGAATGAAAAAGATTCTTTGCTTTTTTCCTAGCTTATTGATTGGTGATTCGCTTATCCAACTATCCCTGGTCCTTCACCATTTTATGAATAACTACAATTTTTGTTTCTTTCAAATCCCGTCCATTGAGAATGCCCATTGCAACACATACCCTTCGATTTTCGCTAGCTTTCAAAAGGTCTTCAGAGAGCAGAAATAATATATACAGTATAACTGCGAATTCACCATTTTCCATTAGTAAATGAACTCCGATTTCGTGAAAAGGAGAAAAAGCGCCTTGTCGAAATTTGATGATCCGTGGAAATTAATAGACCCGATAGCTACGCCAAAAAAGTTCAAAAGGTCATTAATCATTTTCTTCGGAATTTCAATTTAAATGGACGCAATAGAATGATTATTTACCATCAACTGAAAATAAAGATGATGCCACCATTATGAGATACGTAGGATTAGTCGTAAAATGATTTTGCTCCAAATTATTGAAAACTGAAGGAAAATTATGGAAGGAATGGATTTGTTCTCTTGAATCTCGGATTTGAAATCTTCAAAAAAATTCATATAAGTAGGTATGCTTAACCAGCTACAAATCGCTGTATTTGTTTTTGCAAAATTTTCTTCGCGATGTTCGGAAAGTGCTGAGGAATTGTCCAAGTGACGGACGACAAGTTGATGTTCATAAACTCGGCTTGTCACTGGTCGGTTAGTTGGTCCTATGTATGTCCTAGGGCATTCGGAGCATGGTATTTCATATATTCCTTGGGACTCATTGGCTATGATCTATTTAGAAGATCTGAAGAAGTTATAAATTCGTTTATTTACCGTGAATATTGTCCTTATTTCGTTTTTCTTCAAGATTCTGCCAATTTTGTTGGTTTTGATGTAAGGAAGAATGAGTTTGTTGACAGTGGATAGATCTGCAGATTTGAGTGTTGTTAAAACCGTTTTGAAGTAGTGCGGTTTTGAATGTATTGTAAGATGTGAATTTTTAGGAAAAATATATCAAAATTCAATATGAAACAAGTTTATTATTTTATTCACCTGGAAAATAAGTATACATAATAGACAATCCAGACAAATGTCGAGACAAAACAAAAATCTGTATAACAAAAAATCTTAACAAATAAAAAAAATCGAAACAAAATACAACGTCCTGAGAAATAATTATGCTGCTGATATTGTTTGATTTATGGAGTAACTTGATAGTTGTACGTATTTTTTTAAATGGTCCTAATATTTTCTGAAATATTTTGTTTTTTCCATCTTAGATTTCTTTATGTTTTATAATAAAATGTATACGTTCTTTGTTTTATTATTTTATTTATTATTATCAGTCAAGGTGAATTTTTCTTTTTTCCAGGGATTTCTTTCGTAGAATAATATAGGGCTGCTTAAAATGATGACGCAGTCTACCAATCCGATTATGTACCTTTTTTTTAGAAAACGAATGGCTTGAGTTAACTGAGGTATCTGATGGACGGGATATTTCTGATTGAGATTATTCTATGAATCATAAAAACGTAGAAACTAAATGCATAAAAAAAAACAAGCAAGACGTCACCATTGTTGTGTATTGTATAATAAGATATATTTTCATGAAATGAAAGTGTGTGCTAGGAAACACCCATATCCGAATACATATATTAATGAAAAATAAAAATGGAAAATATCCCCAGCCACAGAAAAAAACAAATTGATGAATCAAATTAAATTTATTTGAATCAAACAAATGAAAGTGTCGTATATGCACGACAAAATATAATTTCAAAATTAGTAGAATTATTTCTTGTTTTTGGATCAAATTTAAATTTTCAATTAACTGGAACTAATTTGCATGAACCAAATATCTTATTCTACCAACTCTATTCATAAGTCGTTTTGAAAGAAATGTTGTTTCAACCATGTAATTATGTTGTTAATACGAATAATCAGATCTACAAAATTTGCTGATTGCTTTAACAAAAATATTCATTCAAACAAACAAAATAAGCTGATCTCTTCACTGAAAATATTTATTCAAATGAGTAATCATTTTGTTAATCCACCGAATTGACTAATATGGCAACCGAACATAAGAGCCTACACCAGACATTTAAGTACAGACGTCTCAACGATGATAAGTTGGTTTTGCTATTCGGTAACATTATCTAAGTTAGGGTCAGTTATGCGAAAGCTTCGCCATCTAACGCATATAATTTAACCAATATAATATTCTTCAATCAATTTCTGTTGTTTGATTCAAGTAAATATTATATTTGTGTTGAAACAAAGTTTCATCCAATATGAGTTGGAGATTGTTTCAATAGATGAACATATATTCAAATCAAAGAAATGTTAGCATTGCATTGGGAAATCCATTTGTCACCGCAATATAATGATTCCATCAATGAATACACCTGTGTTTTGGGATGAATTTTATTTATTTAGAATAAGAGTGACCAAATAAATTTGGTTGAATTTCCTTTCTTCCGTGCAGGAATGAAATGTCTTCTTAAAATTCGCAAACCATTGTGAAGAATCAAAAACCGAAGAACACAATCTAATCAACCGTTGGCACTTACAGTGTTGTCAGATGAAATGTAATTGACTAAACTGGGGAAAAACGTGTCTGCGTACGTTTCTTCGCAATTCCTGAATAATCAGAGTGAAAATTTGTATTCAGTTTCGGTGCAAAACAGAATATTACACTTTTTATTATTGCCAATTTTGTCGGCAGCATCACAAACACAACTGCAGTAAACAATACCTCGAACATGAAAAAAGAAAGTTTTCAAGTACACTAATCGAATGCCCTTTGTTCGAACGTTTAAGTGAATCAATACGATTCGAAACAATGCTTGGTCGGAAGAGGAACGCAAAGGAACACTTCATCGAAACAAAAGCGGAGAGGAGGATATACTATGAACGTTGGAGTTTTCGATACAGAAGGCGCGTTCTATTTGCTTAGACGAGTTTATGTTTCATTTGCCGCCGACAACCATCTCATGACATTCTTTGTTTACATCTCTTCAGAATTATATAAGAATCCAACTACAAAGACGAGGTAATAACGGTAACGAAAACAAACAGTGCATCGATAACCTCAAAACTACACTCGAATCAAAAGTATCACAGAGTTACCACTGACGTTTCATTCATAACGTCCAGCTCTAACCCCATCAAATGACTGAATTTAGGTATGGTGCAGCTTCACCAATTCTGGAAAAAATACAGGGATACTGATGATATAGTGCAATCAAAGTTATTTTGCACAAGTTCACAATTTTGGTAATTTTCAAGAGTAACAAAAAAACCCAGCTATTTAGACTGGTTCACAAGTGCCATTTTTTCCAAACCTGGAGGTCACTACCGAAAATTATGATTTAGGGCGCATTCGATTCGAAATGTCATCTAAAAAATGTTTAGCTGGAAAATTAAGGCCGGCAAAATTGCAAAAGTTATAAACAATTAAGTAAAAAACAAATATATGGTTCGGTTTTTTGAAAGTATCTCAAAAACTATTTGAGATATCCGAAATTTGAAAGAAGATCCTTAAAGAGCGAGAAATTTCTACCTCCCGGAACTGTGCCGGCAATATTTATTATTTTAATTTAGCGGCGAAAAAAGGCTGAAAACGCGCGGCTTAGCTCCCGTGCGCACTGACCGAATCTGACACCTGACCAAAAAAATTATTTCAACCGAGTAAATATTAATATTAAGGAATAAAAAAAATCAGGTACTATCTAAACATATCAATAAACAATAATACATCGGCAAAAAAAATTTACCTCAATTTTTCAATTAATTAAGCTAATTACAAAATTTTACTTGTTGAAAGTTATTATAAAAACCCTGATAACTGTTGAACTAAAAACCTAGTTTTTTTACTACTTGGAGCTGTTCTTCAGAGGCTTTAGAAAAGATCCCCGTTGGAAAAATCGAAAAATTTAGATTTTTTACTTTTTTATTAACAATCAAAGGTATAAAAAAAATAAAAACGTATAAAAAACAATTAAGGAAAGGTTTTTTTTCTATTATCTCTATCAATTTGTTTTCTTATTGCTAAAAGCAATATAAAAATAATTTTTGAAATTTTTAACTTTTATTATTTAAAAAATTGTTATAAACAAATGCATTGATCATTAGATTTAAACAATTTTTTTTTGGGAATCTGGTCATTGTTGAAAATGATGATTTTTAAGAAAAAAATTTTTCTTTACATAAAAAAATGTATTGCTAAAAAACGCACTTGCTCATTAACAAGTTTTTTTTGTTGTTAAATATGAATATTAAAAAACCACTTTTTTCAAATCATTATTTATCACGTTCTCTCATTTCATGAAAAAAAAATATTTACTTTTCATTTGTTTATAAACAAATGCTTTTTTATAAACAAATTAATTTTTGCACTATATTTTTTTTAAATACTAAAAAAAACTGAAAACAACCATGTGTCGTTTTTTATGGGAAACATTATTTTTTTATTTTTATATAATTTCGAAAAATGTTGTGCACTTTGACGCTTCCTTTCTGTTTTTCTTCATTGCTAATAAAATAACTAAAATAACTAACTCAATTGTTTATTAACTTTTTTAATATTATTTATATAATTCCCTTGAAATAATGTTTTTTTTGACTTATCAGTTCAAATATCTTATAAACTATTAAAAATACAAAAAGAACACTTCAAATCTTTTTTATTCTTCAATAGTTAATAAACAAATTGAGCTTCTAAACGAAGCTCTAACTCAATTATTTAAAACTTTTCGGCTATATTATTTATGAATATACATCCAAAAAAATCTGTTTCGGTTGAAATGTATATTGTTTATAATAATATTATTCTTCTATTTCAACTTTCTTCTTATTTTTCCTGTTATAAACAATGCAATGAATTTCATGTATTTTTCAATAGACTTTATACTTTTCACGCTCATTACTTGATATTAGAGAAATTTGGCTATCATTAAAATCTCATTTAAAATTTGCATGGATGTCTACAAATATAATGTTTGAACGTTAACTGGTAATATTAATTTGATTTTAACGAGCCTTTTTCTTACTTCTATTCTTAATACCTTACAATTTTTAAATGTCCTTCGAATTCCGGTTTCAACCTATTGAAATAGTTATTTGTTAAGTTGTAGAAACATCTGCTCTAGGATTTGAAGTGTCTAGCCACTTTTCCTTAACCTGACCTAAAAATCACTTTAATACCGAAAAGTCTTCAGTTTTAGTCGACAGTCAAAGAGGGCAACAGTGCGTTTCGATTTATTCATAATTCATGGAATAATTGAGTTAGAGCTTCGTTTAAAAGCTCAATTTGTTTATTAACTTTCGAAGAATAAAAAAGACCTGGAGTGTTCTTTTCGTATTTTCAATAGTTTATAAGATATTTGAACTGATAAGTAAAAAAATATATTTCAAGGGAATTATATAAATAATATTAAAAAAGTTACTAAACAATTGAGTTAGAGCTTTGGTAAAAATTGTTCATTGATCAATGTAGAATAAAAAAGACTTGAGTGTTCTTGTCGTATCTTCAAAAGTTTATAAGTTATTTTATGAGCAATGAAGAAAAACAGAAAGGAAGCGACAAGTCAAAGTGCACAAAATGGCACTTGTAAACCAGTCTAATTTGCCACTCTGTATTGTAGCCCTTAACCTGTGATCGATTAACGTGGTCTTGATAGACATGTGTCATTCTAAATGGGATAAACGTCGGCCAATAGAAACTGTTTTTGCAACAACTGGAAGGTAATCAGGCGTGGCTATAGTAATATATCTGCCGCTAGTCATAGCTTAATGTATTGAGTATATCAATATCATTCTGAAGTTGTATATAGTTAACAAAAAATCGTATTCGATCAGGTAAATAAAACACGATAGATTACAACGTGTTTTGCAAAGAACAAAAATTCCTAAGAAATATCAAGTGTTGGATATTCCCCGTAAAGTCTGTAACATTGTTTTAATAAAACCTCTTTGTACATCCTCGATAGTTTTTATGTGTACATCATAGCCTGGAATAAGTATTCAACTTCCATTCTAACAAATGCGTCAGATAGGAGTGTTTAGAATTTGTCATTACAAAGACAAGTGTTTTGTAAGCAGTTGAGAAGATAATGTTCAACAAATGTTAATTTACTTTTGATCTCTGAAACTGGCGCACCAAAGTCAAAAATGTATTATTGCATGTGAAGGAAACGATATCAATATTTGAAGCAGGTGAATTTGACTCAAACCAACTATGTAGCTATATTAGATCACATTTAAATTGCAAGTTATCATTTAAATTCTAATTTTTTTATATAGTCATCAGTATATAGAGAGAGATTGCAATTCAAATGCAAATATTATGAACAACACGGGGCCTTAAATTGAGTCCTATGAGACACCAATGTAGAAATTATTTCGGTTGATCTGTGACCATGGTATTCCACTTTGAGGTTTCTGTTAGACAGATAAGAAAGAAAACCACGGTGAAATCTGGGGCAAGGCCAAAGTTTTTTGAGCGTGTCCCAGGCTTTAGAGAAATCAGCATAACCAATAGGATATATGACATCACTGATATTCTATTTTATTTTACAATTTCAACTATTAATGAATTCAGTGAGCTACAAAACCTAATAACAATATAATAATATAAAAAATTATTCCATTATATTAGCAGTTTCTGAGAGTGAATATTTCTATATTTTAGCTTTCCTTCCTGAGGTGGGATGTGACGTATTATACCGTATGACAGGTGTGATTATACAAGAGAGTAATACATTGAAACATTATTTACATATACAGGGTGTTATGTAATAAGTGTCCGATATTTTACAGGACGATTCCTCAGTTCATATAAGCATGGGTCGCAAGGCCTTCATTTTTTATATACAAAGTGTTAAAAATTTATTTTTATTTTGGTTTTTCGTAAATAATTTTTAAAATAATGTCGATATTTGTACGAAAATTGGTATTTGGGGATTTTTTCAATATGAGAAATTCAAATGTGATCTTAGTTTGGCCCTTAATTGTAGGGGGCGCCGCCTACAGGTCTTGGACTCTTTTGGGGAGTCACAACTTTGTCGTGCATGTATGTATCACATTTTCTAGAAAAAAAATCGATTTCTCTATCATTTTTATGTTATCCGAACCGCAAACTCCTACTTCAAAAACGTTTTCAAGAATTCACGCTCGGAGGTGGACATTTCGAACATTTATTGTGATTTTGATTTAGATGTATATCTAGTGTTCCGTTGTTTATTGTTGTTTAAAAATTAGCCTTTGAAATATTTCTATATTGAATTATAAAAAAAAAATTCAAAATTGTTTCACTTTTTGACAAACACATGCATCGATTAAATTAAATCAAAATATGTCGAAAACGGCTTCTTTTAGCGACTTTTGAAAAACATACCTTTTTCACGTAAAAATGATAGATGAATGATTTTTCTTCTAGAAAATGTGATACATACATGCACGACAAAGTTGTGACTCCCCAAAAGAGGCAAAGACCTGTAGGCGGCGCCCCCTACAATTAAGGGCCAAACTGAGATCAAATTTGAATTTCCCATATTAGAAAATCCCCAAATACCAATTTAAGTCCAAATATCGACATTATTTTAAAAATTATTTACGAAAAACCAAAATAAAAATAAATTTTCAACACCCTGTATATAAAAAATGAAGGCCATGCTGACCCATGCTTATATGAACTTTTCACCTAATAAATAACTGAGGAATCGTCCTGTAATATATCGGACACTTATTACATAACACCCTGTATAAAGAATAGGACAGGACCGAGAACTGATCCCTGTGGTACTCCGTGTTCCAGTAATTAGTTGTACTATTTTGTCATTGAACTTTAGCTTTTTTTTCTGTGAGGTGGGATGTGAATAAAATGAGTTGACAATTTCTTATAACGTATTGTTAATGTTTTTTAACTAGGAACTATTTTAACCGAAGTTATTTGGATCACACAATTTCTGTCTTTATATATTTTGCATTCTTATACTCAATATAAATCAGTAATTCCAGTTCTGCAGTTCAAATTCAGATATTTGATTATTTCATACAGAGCCCTATGAGAATGTACGTTTCATGGTCCTGTTTGTGAAGGAAACTCTGGAATAATGCATGCCCGTAGAGTTTTCTGAAGAATTGAAGAAGACATTCAACAATGATGTGAGGAAGAATGAATTTGTTGACAGTGGATAGATCTGCAGTTTATGTGCAGTTAAAACCGTTTGGAAGTAGTGCAGTTTTGAATGTATTGTAAGATGTGGATTTTTAGAAAAAATATATCAAAATTCAATATAAAGAAGACATTCAAAACTATATATTCCGAAAGACAAAAAATAGTTAAAGAATAACTAACAATGACCTAATTGGATGTATTTAATGAGCGCCCTGTCCAACATCTCCAAGAAGTTGAATATAAAATAACGCCTTATAACAAGAGGTCCTCCTATTCATAATCTACAGGTCGGATTCAGAAAGATTGTCCTAAAAAAATACTCCATTTTTAAAAATCGTCACTTTAAGCAAAATTTCAACGACTATTTCCCTCATTATTTTTCGACCAATCATATGGCCGAAATTTTAAACAGAAAACCAATTAGATCAGTTTTATAGTGATAAATGTCTTTTCCTGTCTTATACTGATAAAACCACAGTAGAATTGAGATTGTTTTGTGATCAAACCACACTGAGTCCTGTCAAAATTATATGTCAACGCATTAAATCCTATATAGGAAAACAAGAAATGCAAAATTGATTAAATAAGGGATTCTGAACTCACTACGTACAGTGATTTGATATTTGAATTCAAATATACCTTTTTCAGCATGTTAAAAACCTCAGGGTTTCAAGTAAGGTGATGAATAATCGAATTCCGTTATTTTCAGAATATCAAGAAGAGTTATCTCGTGGAGTAGTGGTTAGCGTGTAACAAGTAACTTTTTTTTAATCGCCTCCAGATACAAACATATTTGATTCGATAGTGAACAATTCAAGTTTTTGGGTGAGTTAAAGAGTAGTGAATGATAATTGTCAATGAATGAATCTGTAAAACGAAGCATTTAGAAACGGTAATTATTCAGACACCATTCCTTCGATTTTGGAACGAAAAGAATTGTTGTAACTTTCCCCGTTGAAAATTCAAATATAACATGAATTCTGGTAAAGTTTTAAATGTGATTCGGGAAATATTCTCATCAAATATCATTCGTGCTAGAGGATTTCATTTTTTTTTTTTTCATTTTCCCCCAAGCAATTTGCCTCTAGGAAATTTAATTCGTACAATTTGCGGCCTTATTATCAAAGATTAAACCACTCAAAAGACTCTTTCGTGGTTTAATAATAAGACCGCAAACCGCACTCAGTAAAATTGCCAGGCAAAATGATTTCTTAATAATTTCAAATATTTTTGAGCAATAAAACCCCTAGCACTTTTGACATTACCCTCGATAAATCTCCAGGTTGGTGCTTTATACATTAAAATTTGAAACAAAGTCGTTGTTGATTGATTTTTGAAAATATGAAAAGTTTGTTAATGAAATCAGATATGGAATCATCTGCAACTGAAAGATAAACTTTAGTTCGGCGTGTGCTTTAGCCGTAGAAGTAGTTATTGTTTGTTTGATATTACCAAAAATTGCTTCCATTTTGATGGTAGATTTTTCTTTTTCCAGAAAAATAATTCTATTTGATATCCAATTGAGATCGTTTCCCTTTTTGTCATTGCTAACTTGTAACGTTTCTGTTCTCCTTAGTTTTGAGGATATGTTTTCTTTTAAATGCTCATATTTTCGTTTTCAACTGCTTGGTCTCATTTTCCCAATGTACACTTCGTTTCCAACTGCACGTTGGAATAACCTCTGGTATGACAAATTGCATGATTAGTTTCGAAGTTAAAGACGGATATGCCAATTAAATTTGAGTACATGAACTCATCTGTCACTTTTCTGTTATACATATTTCCCGAAGTTTATTAAAAATAATCGTTATGGAGTCCACACCAACTCCGACTGTTGAATTCGTACCGACACGTACGTATTTTTGGCAGCACGAACCGTTTTCCCAACCTAGGACAACCAAAATAACAACACGCCAACTAACTAGCGAGCAACCCCCGTACAGCCGGCTAGACGCCACACGATGCAAAATATGCAAGTTCTATTCCTAGCGGGCGGATGCATCGGAAATAGAAGACCGAAATAACCTTTATACGCTATTTCATTTTCACCACATATGCCGACAAATAATATTTTCTTGTTTCTCCTCTATAACATGGGAAGATGTACAACTGTCAAGTTATCGTTCGATTAATTCCAAGAAAAACTTCTAGATATCATTCCGATAGCTTCTACGAAGAATGCGAGTTCTGATTATTTAGCAATTGTGATAGAGACAAAATTAGCGATGTTTATCAAATATAATAATAGCACAGACCTGCAAGGTATCCCCTTTCTTAATTTTGAGAAGCGATTTCTATAGATTTTAGTGTGCTGATTACGAGAAAAATAGTGAATGACAATCCATCACGTCACAATTTTCGGTAATTTATATTTTTACTTTTTTAATATTCTTTGAAAATAGATAGGCACTTTATCTCATTAGAATAGGTATAGTAGAACTAGAAATCTAAGAAGGTCGTAAATAAATATTAGCCGACGACCCGCATTAGCTATTGTTCGAAATATAGATAAGCAATAAAAGTGTGTGTTCCTTAAAAGATTCCCAGGTCCGGATTAAAATATCTCATGAAATAATTTGGCATTTTAATAATAGTGGGCTCTCCATTATTTTTGGCTTTAGTTGACAGATTTGAATTTAAATTTATTTTATAATAAAAAATCTTGTAAGGTTGATTTAGAACCCTTGGTAAGGATATGTTTGAATGTGTGTAAATAATAAAATTTAATTACCTGGCCACCAGACTTTCAGTACTAATGGGCTATTAAAGAGATTATAGCGATAATGGTCTATTTACGGTTACAAAATAAATTACCTACCAGATTTGGAAAACAAGACTGTTTTGAGAACTGACCGCTTTCCAATTTCAGAAATAAAAGGGGGAAAGTTAAACAACATTTAGTCATTACCTACCTAATATTCCGTTATGTCAGTTGTGTCTATTTTAAAGTGTCTATTCGATTTTTGAGTTGTGAAAAATGTGGCGTCCATGGGCTCATCCTGAAGCTAGTACTTCAACTGGTGGCCGTAGTACCACTAGTCGACAAATGTTACACCCTCATGGGAAACAAATTATATTAAATGTTTATACTTCCCTTCTGGAACGTGGAATATCCAAGGATCAAGCTGTGCAAGGAAGTGCTTCTTTAACAAAAACACCGTATTCCACAGTGTTTAAAATAGTAAGTAACTCTATTTTAAAAAGAAAGAAATGAAAAGACTCAGACGGTTCAAGGAAACTAGATGGCTGTGATGTGGATATAATTCGAAGAATAATATATGCCTTGTATAAAGAGCAAATTGTGCCTACATTAGATATTTTAATGCAACGGCTTAAAAAGAATGAAACTGGTATCCAGTGTTGCAAAGAGACTTTAAGGAAGTCTCTTTTACAAAACGGATTTAAATTTAAAAAACTCACTAGTAGCAGAAAAATCTCAATGGAATCTGTAAGAAATGGAGATTTGAATATTTATGGGCAATACACGAATTTAGAGAATATGGTAGAACAGTAGTGTATTTGGATGAAACTTGGTTCGATACACACGATATTTCAAACAAAAGTTGGGTAGACTCATCTGACTTGTGCCAAACTAATGCACCGTCTAATAAAGGAAAACGCATTACGATAATTCACGCAGGAACCAAAAATGGTATTATACTACAGCCGAATTATTTGAAGACTTGTTCTAAAATAAACTCATACCAAATATTCCATCCAACAATATTATCGTGGACAATGCTAGCTACCACAGTCGAAGACTAGATAAAGCACCATGTTCAAATGACACCAAAGCCACTATACAAGAATATATGTTAAATAATGATATGTAATATGAGGAAAAGTACACAAAAAACAGTTACTAGAAGTTTTACGCAGTTATTCGATAAAAAAGAAATATTTTTGTGATTCATTGGCTAAAAGCTTGGGACATACGGTGCTCAGACTTCCTCCTTATCACTGTATGTTTAACCCAATTGAACATATATGGCATCAGCTTAAGTCAGCAGTTCGAAGAAATAATACTTCTCCAACCTTAAGTTCAACTGTAGTAGCTCTTATTCAAACAGAAACTGCAAACATTCCTGATAGCAGCTGGGCCAAGTGTGTTTCCCTTATTAAAAAGGTGGATATAGAAAAAATTCCCAAAGAAAAGTTTATTATCAATTTGGATGACGACAGTGAAAGTGATCTTCGTTAGTAATTTTGTTTATAAATACCTTTTATCGAGAAACTGAACTTTTTATAAAGTATAAAGTTTGACATTTTAAATTTTATTTTTATATAATATAATTATATATATATATATATATAATATATGATATTATATAATACAATATAATTATATATATAATATATGATATTATATAATATAATATAATTATATATATATGGTTATGTTATGAAAGACCAGTAATTTATTTTAATTGTTTTTACATATATTTTGAGAGTCTATTTCTTTTATGAAGCCTATGTATAATATTGATAGATAAAAATATACAAATACTATAATGCAATCATTTTCATACATTGTCAAGATGATTACAACCTATAATTGTTCAAAAGACAACAAAAAAGTCTAGATTTATAAAATCATCCTGAATAAAATGTGAACAACAAAATTATAAGCTTGAAACATACAGTATATGAAATTATATCTAACTAAAAATAGCCAATGGGAGAATAACAAACTTCTTGATGACAATAGCCAATCAGGTAACAGTATGGTCAGATGTAAGATTTGAAATTGTGAGAAAATAAGAACGGTAAAGTGTCAGAGACAATTATCATTAAATATTGTACATAGTTTGTAAGAAAAGAAAAATATTTTAGTTTATAAGTTTTGACAAATAACCCCAAAGAGTGATAATGTGACAACAAAGTGCGCGAATTTGAAAATTCAAATGATATGGAAAAAGGAGAAATGGTATCCAGGTGATAGAAAACAAAGCCACGAGGGAGATTGAAATTTTTTTTAAAAAGAACGCCACGTTCGTACTTTTAGAAAAAGAAAAATTCAAGAACTTCATCAATATAAGGTAGTTTCTCTATTAGAACCCAACCAACTCAACTTCAAGAGAATTTCAATAAAATAAATAGCAGCAAACAAAATTACCTTTCATGTACTCCACATAAAACTATTTCAAAGCTGATTTCTGGATTTGTATGGTTTCCTTTTTGGTATTGGAGAGCCTGAGAGCAGTAGATTGAAGGAGGATTCAATTTCAGCGACAGTTCCAGCGTCAGGTATAAACTTGTCTAGTGCACATCACAAACTGAATAACTTCACAAATAACTCGTATCATATCAGAAGAACTCTATTTCATTTTGATAATGAACTATTAAAGAATTTTTCAACCTTCAAAGTAAAAGTGAGGTTGTGTATACTTTATTCAGCACCGTTTCTCATGATTGTCTTTGAAAATTTGTAGAATGATCATAACATAAGTTATCTATCGTAGGCCAGGTAAATATAAGTTTTCCTGAATAAAGGAAATAATTTTTTTTCGATACTTTTTCGTTTATTTTCCACAATGATCTGCAATCGTACTTATAAACATTGAATAGATTGAATTTGACATCAAGCAGTGGCTCTATTGCCTGAACCGGCTATCTGAGACGAAAGGCGTACCAACTGAGTTTAGTAGTGGTAAAAAAAGTAATAATAATTGGCAGCAACGTGACGAGAAAACAGTGACGTTAGCTAGCAATTATTATTACATTGCAATATATTATACAGGGCGAAAATAATAATTTATCTATCATAACAATTATTCCCCAAAGCTGGGAAAATTAACAACAATTTAATTATTCAATTGACATTATATAACAATATATATATATATATATATATATATATATATATATTATCATTATTATATATAAATAAACAATTCTCAATTATATTCCAGCGATTTTTCTTAATAATTCAACCCAATATCATTATACCTACCTATAAAACAAAATTTAATGGCTAGGGCAGGTACAACTATGCGTAGAATTCACCGCCTGCTGATAACTCAAGTGGTTGGTGATTTACGACCTTCTTAGATTTCTGGTTCTACCTTACCGATAAATTAATTAGGATATTTTCGGCATATTATTTCTATATACCCATCTGTTATTAGTTTATTTATCAAGTAACTTATTCTTACCATTTATGAAAAATCAGTGGTTTAAATTATCGTAAGTACAATTTTAAAACTCGTACAAAACACAAATTATTTTAACATGACTTCGCGTAAATGTGTCAACTCCCGTGAAAGTTTTTGTCACATTTGTGGTAAATATATGTTATCAAAACAACCGAACAAACACGAACTTTGTGAAAAATGTTTTCAAAATGTACTTCGTTTACAATATTTGTAATTTATAAAAACCTTGAACGCCAAAGGGTGCGCAAAAAATTGGGCCCAGAAAGTGAATCAAAAACACTGAAAATATCAATTTTATCAAATGGAAACTCCATTGTTTCTTTCCATATTATGAAAATGAGCCCTAGTTCTGATTCACTTCCCTATACACAAAACCCATAATTTCGGAGATATTACATAATTCTGTACATTAACTGTCTGAAACTTTGATTTTTCTATTAAGCTGAATAAAGGTTATTTACTGTCAGATTTATCATCTGAAAAAGTTCAATATGGCTCGTGTTGGGTATAATAATAAAGATTTCGTTAAGTTATTAGTGATTTATGGCGAATGTAATAATGGTTTTCACAAGAAAATGTAATATTATTATACATAATTATTCCCTTTTTGATAACAACAATAGCCATTTATGTACCAAGTGCGTTATATAGATCCTAACGCCCGGAGGGAAACATTCACCCGAGGGCCTTTGGCCCGAGGGATGAATGTTGCCCGATGGGCGTTAGGATCTAGTAACGCTCGTGGTGCATACAAGATTTTATTTTTCACGAAAAAATTATCTTAAACGACGTTTTTTACTTCATAAATTTCTTCTCATAGTATTTACTGCGTTCTGGTCGGCAACTGAGCACGAAAAAATTATCTCAAACGACGTTTTTTACTTCATAAATTTCTTCTCATAGTATTTACTGCGTTCTGGTCGGCAACTGAGCACGAAAAAATTATCTTAAACGACGTTTTTTACTTCATAAATTTCTTCTCATAGTATTTACTGCGTTCTGGTCGGCAACTGAGCACAAGTGAGCTTCTATGCAATTGCCATGGAAACATTGAAGAGGTTGCTAAGGGTTGTTTATTTAATAAAACGACGCTGCATTTTTGTAAGAATTGACAAGCTTGTTAGTGGAGGAAACTAAAAACGGTTGTGTTCATAATAATTATGGAGATCCCACAGAATGTGACGCTCAAAGCTGAAAAAGCGTTAGGAAATTTACTGCCTGTGAAATCCAAACACTTATACGAGAAGGAGTATGACCATTTTCTGAAATGGAAAGATGAAAACAGAGTGAATACTGTAAATGAAACTGTTTTAATGGCATACTTCCAGTAACTGGTGAGTTTATCTCATGAAAAATATTAATATTTTTTATTTATTTTACATTATTTCAGTCTGAACAATATAGTGCAAATAGTCTATGGACCAAATACTCACAGCTGAAATCAATATTGATTGTTAAAGAAAATATTAATATATCAGCATTCAGTCAACTGATGGCATTTCTAAAAGTTAATTCAAAAGGATACATTCCTAAAAAATCAAAGGTATTATTGGAAGGTGGACAAGTATTACTTGTCCAGATGATACTTTTCTGCTACATAAAGTTGTTCTGGTAATGGGCGTATTTGGAGGCTTAAGACGTGATGAAATGGTCAAGATGACAGTTGATGACATTGAAGACAGAGGAGCCGTTTTACTGATCAAGGTACCAGAAACCAAGACCTGCACCTCAAAAAATTTCACCATTGTTGAAGAACGCGAAATAGGAGCCTTGAACTTAGTTAAAAAGTACATTGCACTACGACTAAAAGGATGTAAACAACGTAGGTTTTTTTTAACCTACAGAAATAATAAATGCATTGAGTTACCTGTAGGTAAAAATAATATAGGAAGTGTTCCTTCTATCATAGCGAAATACCTAAATTTGGAAAACCCGAAAGGTTACACCGGACACTGTCTACGCCGAACGTCGTCAACGCTTCTTGTTCAAGGTGGTGCTTCCTTTGAAACATTAAAATTACATGGAAAATGGAAGAGTAGTACGGTAGTGGAGAGCTATATTGAAGAAAGTATCTCCTCGAAGAACAAAATTGCTACAATGATAGCCCATTCCGTTTCCGAAAAAGAAAATGTTAACGTTCCGAACGAAACCGAATGCACATTGAGGAGTTCATCATCGGTCAACTCACAGAACTTGGTACACATTTTTCAGGAACATTTGAAAATTGTAATTTCTATTTGAGAGAAAATAATTAGTTTCTTTTTTATGTACAGTTATAAATAAAACTTTTCTGAGTAATTAATTTATTGAACTACAGAAAAAACATTTAGCGGGCGTTATGATTCATAATGCCCGCCATAACGCCCCGGGCGTTATGGGTCTGTTAATAGCAACCGTTGCCAAGGTATTATAAAGCAGTAACGATCAAGTGAAAAATAAATGTTCAAACAACCTTCAACTTCTAAGCATTTTTCACATCTCCGTATGACGTCTCCTACAGCTTGTCTTGTCATTTCAGGTGGAATAGAGTTGAATAGAATAGAATAGAATAGATTCATTTCCAGAAAACATGATATACATGTATAGGAAAATTCGAGTTTTCACAAATAATAAATACATAAAAAAATTCTAACAGAAATAGGTACATGAATATACACAAAATAGAAATAGCAAATAATGAAAATATGATAATACATTTTCATCAAACATTATCAGTTGGGGCTAAAGTATTATCGGTAAGGTATTTGTTAACTGAATAGTAAGCTTTAGCAATTAAGATTTCTTTCGTTTTATTTTTGAATATTCTTGAATTGAAATTTTTCATTTCGTTCGGAAGCATATTGTAGTAAGCACTCTTTTGGAATAACAAAAGATGACTGCCAATCAGAACTTATTCTCCAGTGGATTAGGTCATATGACATATGAGACATGAAGTTTGCATAAAAACTATTTTTAAAACGTTTTCACTCACTTGTCTATTAGAAAGTGCACGTAGACAGTAACAAGATCTGCTGAGTTTTATATTCGTGAATTTGATGTGTTCCCTCCATGACAAGTAGCGATCGAGCTGGAAACCCAGACATTTTATCGTTTTGGCTGATTTTAATTCAAATGGTAAAATCAAGTTATCGACACTCCTGTTTGCGAAAGATATATAGAAAGTTTTTTCGAAATTGATTTTTATTTTATTTGTTACACACCACCCAACAATACTGTTCAGACAAACAGTAATTTTATCCTCCAAGGAGGTTTTGTCACGACTTTCAACAATAAAAAGAGCATCATCTGCATACAACACGGAGTTGCATCACCACAATTTCTCGGAAAATCGTTAATAAAAATTAGAAAGAGTAGGGGGCCTAATATCGATCCTTGAGGTACCCCACATGATGTTGATGTTTCCCCATTCTGAAAATATTTTTTCATTTTCTCCGAATAGTCCCTCCCATTCAGATAACTAGTAAACCAATTTAGGGCAGTTTCTCGAATGCCATAGTGAGGCAATTTTTCTAGCAATATGTCAAAGTTTCCGCAGTCGAAAGCCTTCGCGAAATCACATGCTATACCGATAGTTAGGAGCCTCTTATTATTTTTTTGCAAATGTCATGTCGATATGCCAGGAAGGAGCCCATGTTGGCAATCACTTAATAATCCGTTCCACTTCATAAACGAGATTAGTCTTTTTTGCATAAATTTTTCCCACAGTTTAGAAATGGTTGACAAGAATAAAAGTGGAAGATAAACGCCATGTGAAGTGGAATAAAAATAGAAAAAACCGAAGTGCAGTCTTCTTCACAACAAAAGTTCAATATAAATTGAACCAGAAAATGGTAGATCACTTATATTGAACTTTTGTTGTGAAGAAGCTGCACTTCGGTTTTTTCATTTTTATTCCACTTCACTGGCGTTTATCTTTCACTATATGCTAGTCGGGCTTGCCACTCCTACTGAGAAGGAATCTTTTATTTAGAAACCTATCGAGGTGGGAGATTTTCGGAGTGTTTCTTTCTGTCACTAGGTACCGCCAGTTAAAAGTTTTCTTTTCCGGCGTACCTATAATAGGTGTTATAGACTCGATGATGGTTCTGTTTATGTTGTGTCTCGCTTCGGTCAGAGCTCTTCGGACCTCTGGCTGGTGACTACTCCGTACTGATGAGGGCCCAAAAGCCTGAAACCGGTATGCGGATTGTAAGGCGAAACGACATAAATTAAACATAATCGAGCTTATCAGAAAAAAACATTTGCATTCAATGTCCATTTATATGGAGGTATGCATGGATTTTCAGGTGAATATCATTTTCAACGTTCTGCGTGGTATTTGCCAGGAAAGTAGTTGTTTTTCCCCTGTGATCTACAATTTTCTGGTTCAATTTATATTGAACTTTTGTTTTTTCTAAGAATAATAATATCGGTCTATGATTTTCGAATTCTTCCCCATCTTCTTTTTTGAATATCGGAACCACGTGGAATTTTTTAAGGATTTTGGGAATATATCTTGACTGAGAGACTTATTACAGAGTTTCACCAATTCAGCGCAGATAGGTTGTAGGATATTTTTCAACAGTTTCGATGAAATATTATTATATCCGGCTGAGTTTTTAGTTTTCAAAGATCCGACAACTAATGATATTTTGTTTACATCTGTAACATAGACAAAGAATGTTCTGTCATTCGGAAAATTCTGATTATTTAAACAAGTCCTGATTTTATTTTCATTTATTACTTCATCGGTCTCGAATTGGAGAGTCCTCACTCTCAGGAATTTTTATAGATTTTTCTGATCGATCGTCTTTTTTTGTTCCTCTGTTTATGATTTCCCAAGTTTTTTCAATTTCATTATCGCTGGATATAATTTCCTTTTCCAAAATCAAAACTCTAGCTTTGGCTATACCTTTTTTCAGTATATAACCTGTTTAGTATTTCGCTCTCTACTCCTCAACAGAACGCTATGAATTGTATTTTATGCGAGCAGGACTTACGTATTCCTTTGGTTAACCAGTGTTTTTTTTGTTTTATTTTTCACCAACTCGAGAGGAAAGCAAATTTCAAAAAATCCAGAATAGGGTATTTTAGTGTAATCATCAGATACAAGTTTCCTGGCAGTTTCATGAATGAAATTATATATATTTCTTTGAGAATAAAAACGTTTGAATATACTTTTTTCGTCTTTCCTGAAGCGGAGGTCTATAGACCAGGGCTAAAGCCTTTGAAAATGGTAAAAAGTGAAAAAAAAAAATAGTAGGATGAAACTCATTGGAGAAGGAAGAGAATATAACAAAAATGAAAGGAAAAATAATTTACGGGTGATCTGAGGTCGGGAAGTGGAAGGGGGTGAGTTTTTAAGGGTAAAAAACGAATAATCTCGATTTCCGGCAAAACTACAAGTCCTATGGAAAAAAGTAAAATGGTAAAGTTGTAGGTAATAAAAAGATCTACAACTTTTGTATTCACACTTTTTTCACATAACCTCAAAATGTATGTAAAGTTTTTGGTTTTTATTTTTATCTTATACAAAAAAAAACACGAAATTTGGTGAAAACTAATTTTTTTATGTCCCAAACACATTGTAATTTTTTTGATTTAAAATATTTATTTTTTCACCTTATTTTGACTTTATATCGAAAAAGCACCCTAATTTTCAATCGAAAATTCTCTCGTCAAAATATCAGCTTTTTTCAAAAAGCGAGCTTTTTGTTCGTTGAAATCTCTACTCTCTGATGGTATAAAAAATATACATTACTATGGTATATGTTCTCAGAAAATGCAAAGAAACGAAAAAAACTCGAATCCGAAAAAAAATTTTCAATCATTATGTACAATTTTGAGCTATTTATTAAAATTTACACTTTAATTACTCGAAAAACGTAAGATTCCATGTTACATTGATAAACAAAAAAATTGCAAATCGAAATATACTACTTTAATTAACAACCAAATAAGTTAATAAAGTTAATATTTAATAAGACATCTACAATATTTTGAGAAAAGGGAAACATTCTCAAAATATATTATGAACATCCTGTTTATATTTTCAACAAATCAATTTTTGGAAAGTTGTAGAATCTTCTTTAAATTATATGCGTAGATGCCTATTTATTGCTATTTTAAGATAACTTATATACCTGAGTGACCTACGGAAAACTGTAGCCCATCAAAAGGTACTTCATAGAGAAGTGGGGAAGGGGCTAGGAGGGTCTGGGCCTTACACCTGTTATTTCTCTGCATTTTCTGAGAACATTCACCATAGTAATGTATTTTTTTTACACCATTAGAAAGAAGATATTTCAACAAACAAAAAGCCCACCAACTTTTTTAAAAAAGCTGATATTTTGACGGGAGAATTTTCGATTGAAAATTAGGGTGCTTTTTCGATATTAAGTCAAAATGAGGTGAAAAAATTAATATTTTAAATCAAAAAAAGTACAGTGTGTTTGGGACATAAAAAGGTAAGTTTTCACCAAATTTCGTGATAATTTTGTTTTTTGTAAAAATAAAAATAAAAAACCAAAAACTTGGTTATTTGAATTTTTTACATAAATTTTGAAGTTATGTGAAAAAAGTGTGGATACAAAAGTTGTAGATCTTTTTATTACCTACCTACCTTTGCCATTTAACTTTTTTCCATAGGACTTGTAGTTTTGCCAAAAATCGAGATAAACCGTTTTTACCCTTAAAAACTCACCCCCTTCCACTTCCCGACCTCAGATCGCCCGTAAATTATTTTTCCTTTCATTTTTGTTATATTCTCTTCCTTTCCCAATGGGTTTCATCCTACTATTTTTTTTTTGTTTCAAAAATTATCGACCCTGGTCTACTAAGCATATTTTCTGATAAAAATGATTGGATACCGATATTTTCAATTAGGAACACATCGAAATTCACAAAAATATTGTCTATACAGGTGGCCGAGTAAAGGCTGAAAATATTCAGTTGTTGGCGTATGAAAATTTTGCATTAATCCTAGATTGTTTCAAGTACCTAACATTGGACTCATGCCCTATGAAGAATCATGTAAACAATACACTATTGTGCACTACATTACTTAAAGCTCAAAATGGCTGCCCATTCTAAATACTTCAGTCAGAACACTTCCCACAAGGGACGACACTGATAAGGCATCGAACAACTTTACGCGTGTACCAGTATCAAAATATGAAAGGAAAACACTGTCACTCGACATATTATTATTATTACGAGCAAACGGGAGCAATGTCAAGCAATGTGTGTATGAGTCCATATCGCTCGAACGTGCATGTGTCTCTCTCACTGGTGCGATAAAAAGGTTTCAAATTAAGTAAGTAGTTCATCGACCCTGCGATGGAAATAATACGGAATCGTATGGAATGTACGACGACGGCATGAAGTAGGTCTTCCTCTAACGACCGAGGCGCCGCCTTTAGTGCCCATAAAATAATATATCCCTTTCCTGTTCGGAGGGATATTAGAATAGAGGAGATGCTGGAATCAGATTCACTCACTCTCACTAGAAAATATATATTCAGTTTTGCAATGCTAATGAATTGCTGACCACAAAACTCATCATAGTCTCAGAAAAGCAACTGGAAAGCTAATAATTATAATGTTTATTCAAGCATAAAGTTATATATGACATATAAGTGTTTTCAGTTGAAGAAACAGAAGAATCACTGAGGCTGTGTTTATCACAGCTTGTTTGTGATATGAGTGGTTGTTGCATAAACATGTAACAAATATAATTATATAAATAAATAAATGAATGAATATAAACATGGGTTTTGCATTAATCTATGCTATTAATTATCATAATACAATATATATGAAAATAAAGAATAGTAGAAAGTTAGTAATAAAAGTAAAGAATAAGTATGAATATTACTCGGCCAAAATGAAATTTAGGTGAGCAAGATTAAAAATGAAATTAGTTAGATAATTGATGTATACAGTGCTTCTCAAAAGTCCCCTCCCCCCCTCTTATTTTTGGAACGATTATACATAATCAAGTGAAATTTGGAAACTGAATATTAAAGGTTGTAAACTTCCCTACTAGTGATGATAGATGACGAAATCGTCAATGATGACGTCACAAGGCCTTTGTGACCAATAATTTTAAATGGAACCCTACGGCAAGCGACACCTCTTTCAAAAGGTATCGAAAAAACCTATTCAATGATACTAATGATCTAATTTTGTTTGTGTTTATGGCAGTTTTGGCAACTCGCTTTTGAAAAATGCAAAGCTGTGATGAATTAAATCAGTTAATACTAAAATTCCAAATTCAAGCTCCGCCTCTGGATAGTTGTCAAATAAGCTGACGTTTTTGTTAGTCTCCCTAATTCGACGTTTTTGTAATTGTCCAAGTTTTTGTACATTTAATAATTTGTGTATTGTTGATCGAACGTTTAACTGTTTTAGCAGTTTTCGGTACTTTTAATATTTTTGTACATTTTAATAATTTGTTAAACTGTTGTGAGCCGAACGTTTGAGTGCTTCAAGAAGCGAAATGGTACGTGCTTTAGGTGATAAAGTAGCAGCGATCCTAAGTCTTGGTGAAACTGGACAAAATATTCATGCAGCAAAACGCATTTTTAATGAAAGGTTTCCCGATCGCCCCGTTTCGGGGACTTATTTAAGGGAGCTTCTTCGTAAGTTTGAAACAACGGGTAGTATTAATGAAGCGAAACGAACTGGCAGACCACAAATTGCTGATGAGAAAAAAATTGATATACTGGCAGAAGTAATAGTTAATCCTACTTCTTCAACATATCACGTTGCATCTACCTGTGAAGTCAGTCGAAGTTAAGTACACAGGGTGTTGAAAAAAAAACAAATTTCATCCATACAAATTAAAAATGGTTCATCAACTCTCAGACGACGACCCAGACCGAAGAAATGAAAATATGGAAACTAAAATTAACAAACAATTTGTTTTAGTGACGAAAGTACTTTCTATCTAAATGGAAAGGTAAATACACAGAATGTGAGGTATTGGAGTGACGCAAATCCTCACCTGGGAAACCACATCGTTGGGCCTCTTTTTTAAATACTAATTCAACTGGTGAGGTTTATCTGGAGCTGTTGCAAAACGCAATAGAACCATTAATCCTTGAAAGTTTGGAAGATAATCCAGATGAATTCGGCAATTTGGAAATAAATTCCAACAGGATGGTGCTCCTCCACACTATTACGGTGCAGTAAGACGGTATTTGGATGAGGAGTATCGTGGTAGATGGATTGGACGACGAGGTTCAACGGAATGGCCAGCTCGATCACCGGACCTCACACCTTTGGATTTTTTTCTGTGGGGATACCTTAAATCGAAGGTTAACGCCACTGAACCTGACAATATTGATGTTTTAAAACAACGTATTGTTGCAGAATGTGAGGCTGTTTCCGCAGACACATTTGCAAAAGTACGAGAAGAGTTTAAAAATTGGATATTTCACTGTCAGGAAGTAAATGGAGGTCACTTCGAGCAATTTCTTCAAGTAGATACTGATTCTTAAACCTGTAATTAATATCATACTGAATTGAATTTAAATTTTAATGTTTACTAATGAGCTATTAAAACTGCCATAAACACAAACAAAATTAGTATCATTGAATATGTTTTTTCGATACCTTTTAAAAGAGGTGACGCTTGCCGTAGGATTCCATTTGAAATTATTGGTCTCAATGGCGTTGTGACGTCATCTTTGACGATTTCGTCATCTATCATCACTAGTAGGGAAGTTTACAACCTTTAATATTCAGTTCCCAAATTTCACTAGTTTATGTATAATCGTTCCAAAAATAAGAGGGGGGGAGGGGACATTTGAGAAGCACTGTATAATCACCCATTTAGCAAAACAAAAAATCCTCAAAACAGTTGAAATACGCCCTACACACCACAGTAGGGAAGTCCTTCAATGGTGTGTTTAAGATGTATGAAGAAGCTTGAAGCTTGGCGAACAGCGTTGTACACATTGAGAATAATAATTTTCTCATTTTTAGGAAGCGCACTTTTACTAATCCATTTCTCAGCAACAAATTCAGAAACACTAGCCATTTTGAAGAACGAACTTTTCCAACAACTGCCGGAAAGTAACTAAACATTTCAAATATTTGAAACACTGAGGCACAGGTAGGTAAACTACCTGTGCTTCTACCTAAGCTTCTAATCATTTTCTTAGAAAAAACCCTCCATTTGTGAAACAAATCTTTTGTCGCAGGGACGGATTTATATCTACATAATATTATTTGTTGAAAAAAACTTTTGAAGTAAGAACAAGATAAAGAGGTAGGTGATTGTAAATTTATTATTTTATTGTACCTGGAACAGGAAATTACAGATCATACTTAAAAAATGGTCATTTTTTCTGAACCGACAGGAAATGTAAATATAAAAACAATTGAACGTCCCATTAAAAAGTTATGATATAAACTTTCGTTTTTTCTAATAGGACACCCAGTATATTATTCCCATTTTTCGTTCTGCGGAAAATTCTAAATATTTTTCATTCATTCCTATATCTACTTTCACATTCCTATCTTAGTTTTTCATAAGCTATCCAATGACATCAACTTTAGATTTAACCTCGTACGCCTATGGAAGTCCTTCAAATGTGTGTTTAAGATGTATGAAGAGCTTGAAGATATCCAAGCGAAACGTTACAAATATAGTGTGTATTTTAACTTGTTGGCACCCGTGAATGACGAGTGTATTTTTTTTTCTGGCTTGTTGATAGACTATCAACTGTTAGCGGTTGTGCAAGAAGTTACACCCTGTATATCTCGAAGTGAGCTAATGCCCATATTGATTTCAAATCTGTTCACGATTCAGTAACGTGAAAACTTTGTTTTGAGGAGTTGTTTCCTTCGATGATTATAAAATCATTTCAGCGGGAGGGTATGAGAAAAGAAATAGAAAAGACATATGTTGCGTTATACTATTCTATTATAATAGTTTCCTGTTTTGATTTTCCGAAGGCATCACAATCTTATGTTTTCACAGAGTATCTCATGTAATCTAATCATTGAAAATTCCAACAGATTTTGGATAGTACAATATCCAATATCTAATTCAAATGAGCGCAATTCTAGGCCAACGAATGTTATTATTTTGCTCCAAAAAAAATAAGACTTACTTTTTACCGAAAACGTAAGAATATTCCCAAAATGGGATTAATTTGCCTTACTTGAACTACCAAGATAGCTGCCATATAAGCTGATCCTCAATTCTACATTTCGAAGAAATTACGATATCTGTGATATAATAATCTGAAATAGTTTTTCTCTCCGAATCTTTGCTCAGATAATTTTGCACAGAACAAATATTATGGATTGTATATAATATGTATTCAAAATAAATAAATTCGTACTGATAGCAGAGAAACAGGAAGTGATAAAGATATTATCTATGGGCCTAAATTTGGAAATGGGTGAATATCCGTTATAACATACCTCGTTCGCATTCATTCACAAAGCTCTATAAAACGATTCAATGAATTATAGCAAAGCAAATATATATATATATATATATATATATATATATATATATATATATATATATATATATATATATATCTTTGATTGTCAGTTTGAGATGGTGGCATCAATGAAAAAAAATACAACCCACATTTATCGTAATCAATAGGTAAATGTGAATATTTGTGTTAAAATACATACCATATGAAGAAATGATTTGGAAACTGCATAAGAATTTCGTTTCTACAGTGTGACAATTAAAAAACTTACAGTAGGCTATATATCACAAACAAAAGGTGATATCAAAAAATTCTCAAAATAGTTTGTAGAATAGGAAGGGGGAACTAAAATAATAAAAGTAAACTCACCCCCATCAACCCCCTAGGCCCCATTTAGCCCAACTAAAAAAAAACCTACTTATGATACCTCATTGAAGCCTATAAAAATGCTATCGAATGGTATAAATAATAATTGTACACGGTGAATCAATAATTGTGAAACCTTAAAAGGAAAATTTAATGATGTTTTTGTTGAACTACAAATTTGTTAAAAATGTTCAAAGTGGTTTCCGTTGTTTTGTAAACAATAATACAGCCTATTTTCAAATTCTGCATGCATTTTGGCAAATGTTGTTCTGGTAATAGAGCGACATGCTTGAGTAATTATTTCCCGTAATTCCCCAAGTGACGCAGGTTGAGTTTTATAAACAACTGTCTTGAGGTTACCCCATAGAAAATAAATAATAGTTTAAAAAAACTAAAAAACACGCTTTTATAGAAAATCAGACTAAAAAAATAGAAAATAAGAAAAAAAATATTTTATTTAAAAAAAAAGCGTTGGGTGCATGGCCAACAATTACCTGTGATCCGTGTTTTTTAGTTTTTTTAAACTATTATTTATTTCCTACTTTTTGGTGTGGTTTATTTATAAAAGCGTGTTTTTTTTAGTTTTTTTTAAACTATTATTTTTATTATTTTTTTGCAAATTAAAAAATGGAATAATCATATTAAATTAGGTAATCATAATCTCCGACCCCGAAAACCCCCACACACCAATTTTGAATAGAATCAGACCATAATCACAAAACTCGGCCGCCATTTCAAAGCCGCCATCTTGAATTTTTCAATATTTACAAAACAATCATAATATTCGACCCCAAAAACCCCCACATACCAATTTTGAATAGAATCAGATCATAATCACAAAACTCGGCCACCATTTCAAAGCCGCCATCTTGAATTTTTCAATTTTTACAAAAGAATCATAATATTCGTTCCCAAAAACCCCCACATACCAATTTTGAATAGAATCAGACCATAATCACAAAACTCGTCCACCATTTTGGAGCCGCCATCTTGAATTTTTCAATTTTGACAAAAGAATCATAATCTCCGACCACGAAAACCCTCAGATACCAATTTTGACGCGAATCGGACCATAATCACAAAACTCGTACGCCATATTGAAGCCGCCATTTTGTTTTTTTTCACACAAAAATTTCTTAATTGTCACCGGAATTATGTACACCTGCCAAATTTCAAATCATTCGGACGTACGGAAGTGGGTCAAAATCGCGCCCAAAGGAGTCGGTTACAAACAAACAAACAAACAAACAAACAAACAAACAAACAAACATACAAGTGAAGCTAATATAAAACGTGTAAAAATAGATTGCCTTGGTCGTCTACTTGGCTTGCCTTGGTTCTCTACTTCATGCACAATTTAGGGTTCGATGGTGTTTTCCAGCATATCCAGATAAATTTCGCCATCTAAATTGCCACAAGGGGTCAATTAAAGCATCGCCTAATATCCCTGACCAAACATTAAGTTTTTCTGGATATTGAGTGTGACCTTCTCTAAATCGATGCGGGTTCGCATCACTCCAGTACCGACAGTTTTGTTTATTTACATGACCAAAGTAAAATTTCTTCTACAAAATGTGATTTCCAAGTCTTCCAATACATTATATAAAATACATATATAAAATACCTCGTAGTCATGATCGACTCCCATCTAAGATGGAATCACCATATTGACTACATTGTTAGGAAACTGAGATGTGTCTTATATAAGTTTCGACAATTCCAATATATATTTGACTTGAAACAAAAAAAAACACTCTATTATAGCCTTGTCCAGAGCCACATAACTTATTGTGTGGTAGGCTGGGGTGGGGCTACGAAAACTTACCTAAGGCCACTTGAGGTAATACAAAGGAGATTTCTGAAACTCATACTTAACAAAAACTTAAGATATGCAACTGAGAACTTGTATATTGAAGCAAAAGTACTCGATATTAGACAACTACATTTAAAAAATCTCATCTCATTCTAAAACAATTTAAACAAAATAATCATAACCTGAAGCAAACACAATTACAAAACACGCAATAAAAACCAATACATAATACCTTACGCTACCCAATCAATTGGACAACGATCACACGAATTTCTAGGGCCAAAAACATTCAATAGTTTACCCCAAGAAATACAAAAATTAAATTCAATACATAAACAAAAAACAATTCTCCATGACTACATAACTAAATTACCTCGTCTGTCTATTCATAAACTGATTGACAACAAATAAAAAAAGGCCTTCCAAAGAGTTTTTAATTATATTTATTATTTTTTATTCTTATATATTACTGTGTCTATTTTTATTCCTTTTATTATTAGTAATTCTAATGTGATCTGTAAATATATATATGTATGTATGCATGTCTATATGTATATATGGCATGACATATGACTAAAACTATATATAAGATTTTATTTTAAGATATATTTTGTAACACTCTGTATTGAACCACGCACAAGGAGATTTCCCTCCTTCTGTGGTAATTTCAATTTATTCAGATTTTATGTAAACATTATCATTCTGTAACCAATCTTATGGTGCTGCTGAATAAATTTCATTATTATTATTATTATTATTTCGTCGTCAAGGATGACTGTGGTGCCACTCTTGCATCAATATCACAAGTGATTTCTGCTGAGTACTCCTTTTTAGAAATCATTCTTCTTTGCCTCATTCGACTGGATTGAAAAATCAAACAAAATTCAAATTCTCACCTTTGGACTAACAATATCTATCAGGTGTAGTTTAATGTCCAGCGTGTACTTTAGCCAGGAAAGTAGTTGTTCTCTGTTAGATATAAAAATGAGCTCAATTGTTATCGTAGATTTAACGATTTTTAGAAAAATGTTTCTTTTCAATATTCAATTGAGGATAGGTATTTATGTTTTCATTGGTTCGTTTTGATACTTCATTTTCGACTGGCTTGAATGCTGGCTACTTCCTCCCATTCAAGTAAAAACTATATCCTTAAGTGACCACCAGGTACGAGGGTGGTCTACCCTGAAAAGGTGCTCTATAGGCTACGACATCTTGCCGATTTGATTTTCACAATTTGTTCTTCCTATAACCTCTGCAATAAAAGTTAATAGTGTTGAACAACTTCACCACTCACTAACCTGAGAACGTTGATTTCGTCCAACGAAAGTTCGCTCATTCTCAAAACGAACAGCGAATGATTGTTCGATTTCAAGGTTATTTCTCGTAAATTCGGCGACCGATTCCTTTGAATCACCCCTCGCCGTTCAAAGTTCAAAGATATTTGGGGCAGCAGCTATTCTGTGCTCCACAAATAATCTGAATTGGTAACAGGAAGTAAATTCTTTGATGCTATATCGAAAAACTGGTTCTCACTTGGAGCATTATCGATAAATTTATTATGTTAGATCAGTGGCGTTACGGAATTTTATAACAACTTTATATAAATATATTTCTTTTTCCCACCGAATATGGGACCGACAACATTTTGTTTTTTCACGAATTCATAAATAAATCACCAATTTTATACTGAACAACAAATCAAGATACATTTCCATGTTCATGTACTCAGTTCAAAAGTTCATATATTTTTTTTTACATATATATATATATATATATATATATATATATATATATATATATATGTATTTTGAAGAGTAGAAAACAAGATGAATTACTCGTTGCATTTATGAATAAAGTAATAAATTTCAATTCTGGTTGGATTCCGGAGTCGCCTATCACTGTGCGGGCGTTCACTAGATATCTAGTACGAAAACTCCCGCACAGTGATTGGCGACTCTAACCAGAATGATGGAAAGTTTATCTTTCAGTCGCAGATGATTCCACATCTGTTTTTATGAACATCCTGTTTATGTTTTCAAACAAATCAATCTATCATACCCCATGACAGGTTTTAATGTCTGAAAAACACGAATTTCAAAGTGTCTCTCCAAAAGAAATGTTTCTAACTTTTTTCCATCTTTGCAAAGTGAGATTGCTTCTAGAAAATGTGTTTCCCATTTCTTCCGGTCTTCCTGATGATCGTGGAAGCGTGAAATAGATTTTCGTCGACAAAAATGTATTAAAGACCTAGTGAATGCGATGTCTCTCTTGCGTCATTGTTACAAATGATTTCTGGTGAGTACTCTCTTTTGGAAAACATTCTTCTCTGAGTCAATATGAGTTCTTAATCAAGACTGGATAGAAAATCAAATAACTATCTGAATAAAAAGTATAATTGCTCAAATTTTCAATTTCATATTTTTTCTTTTGAGTTAGGGTTCTTTGAGAATATCTATCAGATGTAATTCAATGTCCGGCGTGGCTTTAGCCGGGGAAGCAATTGTTTTCTGGTCACAAAAAATAACTTAATTTATGATGATTTATGATTCTTTTACACATTAACTTTGATTTATGGTCGCATAGATACAGCAAATCACAAAAAAACTTTTTAATGTCGAGCTTTTATTAGGAGTATCACGTCAAACATTTGACGAAAAACATATTTTTGTCTTTTGAGTGCATACGAATAAAAACTGGTCATTAAAAGGTTTTAATTTAAATTTTTTGAGGAAGTTAAGTGAATATTTGCCATTTATTTCATTTCCCATGTATCTCCCTAATTTTTCGAACCCTGTTATCATGCAGTAAAGCGTAGAGTGAACAATTATAATAATAAAAATGTGTTTCGACTATTTTTTATAATATAACTAGCGGACCCGGCAGACGTTGTCCTGTCCAAATTTATATATTCCTCAAAACTCTCGTCCGCGTGGAATGTCTTTTTACCTATGTTTTTTTTGTGTTGTTCTACCTAGGTAATGCCTTGGACTATGCCCACTTCCCGTTATCCCGTTTTTCTGTTAACCCGTTATCCCATTATCCCGTTATTCTGTTTTTCCGTTCGTTATCCCGTTTTCCAGAAAAAAAATTGCCAAAACAGTCCAGCCGTTCTCTAGTTAGGAGCTTACCAACACAAACAGATATGAATTTTTATCATATATTCCTGAAAACTTTTCCAGGATAAATACATTTCCAATAACTTTTCTAATTATCCTTTCTTTCCCTAAAAACCTTATTCGGAGTATTACGAACATTCAAAAAAACAATTAACCAAATCAGTCCAGCAGTTGTTTTGATTAAATAAATAAAAAAAAATTACCCTGACCGGGATTTGTTCCTGTGACCTTCTGCTTGGTAGGCGACAGTGTAACTGTTGAGCTATTTCCTCGTTTGGTAATAAATGACTCGATAGTCTCTTTCTTCGACAAATTTCTTATGTACCCAAATTTTCGGGCAACTTCCATAAAAAAAAAATCCGTGCTATTACGAACATTAAAAAAAACATCCGTTCTCACGTTCTGCTCTTACAAAGAATCGAGATTCATTTTTATTGTATCGATATTGGTTGGGGCCGCATATTGACTAATTCATTATGGGTGGTACAAATGAGTATATACGAAAAATATTTTTGAATTACATAATCTACATAACAATGAATATCAGATAGAGCAATATACTCCCATTCAAACTATTTAAGTTGATGTTTTTTCAAATGAATTTATTGAAATGAATTCACTTGAAAGGAATTTGGTTGAACATCCGTACTTCACGTTAGAAAACAAAACGATAAAATAGCTATCGCTTCAAGAATACCATCCCTTGTCAAAAGTGTTCTGATGCTGAAATTGCATATAATCGGCAAAGGAAGAGGCATTATTATAAAAAATGCCAGACACCAAATTTCAAAAACTTTAACTTAATATATCTCATGACAACTGATCAGTTTCATATCAACGAGTGCTGTTTTTTGTTCTGGCTACCGTATTGCTTTTTGTCTTTTTTATGCGTTCATATTAGGTTGGTTTCTCATCTGATTTACTGCCCATCACAATACCATTAATGTCCGTTTTTTGTTGTTTTACATATATTGGCATATAACTCAAATCACAAAACTTTGAAGGCGGAAATGGAATATATATATTGGATTTGCGATGTTGCCACTATGTCTGATACACACAAATTTTCGTAGTAATTTGAAATATGAAATTCCAAAGTTGTGCGACACTTTTCTGCGACTTTTGTCTAAGACAATGTATCATCGAGATTTGAGAATTGACCTGACTTCCATCAAGTATCAAATGAAACGCATTTTCAAAATAAGTATAAATATTGAGTTAGAAATATGAACGGTGCGATGATAAAATAGAGGATTTTTCCCAGAAAAATATTTATTTTCAATAATTGAGAATGTATATACGTAGTAAACCACATGAAAGATAAATAGTCGACCAAGTGACTGGAAACGCAAAAAATCATTGAAGAAGGGCAATTTCTCAACATACAAACCGCAATAATAGAACGAAAATAAGAAAAAAATCTGATATTATTAATGAAAACAGTTCTAGATGGCAACATAACATAAAATCTGTTAAAAAAGACATAAGGTCCCAATTATCGACACAACAACGTTGTCGTGAGAATGACGAATACTTTTCGAACTCAAAAGGAATTTTTTTGTGGTTGCAATATTCAGTTTCTGAATCTTTGTAGCTTTAATTTCAATAAACAGACAAAAAATACTAACCATCAAATAGTAAAATAATTTAAATGAAATAAATGAAAACACAAAGCAGATGTCCCAATTTTCGTCACCTGAAAAATATGGATAACCAATCGCCGACATGTATTTGTATCTATAGTTAATGAAACATTATAAAAATTATATTTATATCTATACTGAATAGAAAAGTATAAAAAAAACTAAAATATAATTTTTTTAATAAACTTAAAAAAATATCTTTGGTACAGAATGAATCTCTAGGACTTATTTTCTCCATTTCAGATACTGGGACAGCCTCCTCGACATTTTTGAAATGTGTAGGTGACTGAAAATTAAATATAACCAATTACCGTCACATTAATGTTCCGATAATCGACATTCGTGAAAGAATGGATAATGAAATCATCAAACTGAATCATAATCGAATGTCTATTGATGTTGAAGGAAACTTCCAATATTTTTTGAGCTGATTATCATAACTGAACTGAAATAATGACAACTAGTTTTCCGTAAAATTGGCAATAAAAACATATGTTTTGAGTACTAGTCACCAACAGAATGTTACACCATTTATCGACATAGACTACAAGATTTTTATACTCCTATTGTTTGGAGGAACATTAAATTTGTGTTTCTGGTAGCAAATGAAAAATAATCTTGCGTGCCTCTTTTATCGACACTTATGTCGATATCTGGAACACAACATGTTTCAGATGTACCTATTATCGACACCCTAATTTCTCATTAAATATGAAATGAATAATACATTTTCTATAGAACTGAAGACAATCAATCATATAGAAGTATGTTCGTGTTCAACATATAATACTTTACTAAAATTTTGTGGGTTTGAAGTAACATAAGTAAAGGGTAGGTACTTATAAGATCAGCAAGGAAAACAGTGTTCACTCAATGACGACTGACACTCAACTGATTAGTAGCTCTTTTCTTTTGGGGATGCTTAGGAGAAATTGGTGGTGAATTCAAATATGTTTAGGAAACTTCTCGAATGAAAATTTTCATAAATAGAAAATAATTCGAAATTGTCGATAATTGGGACACTATCGATAATTGGGACATTTATCTCATATACTTATTACATACCTAAAAAAGTTACACAAATATTCCAAATTGTTTATTTTCAAAAAAAAACATGTTAACTGGCCACCATTCAGATCAAATCAAATTATGGCATATATTTCTTGTCTAACGGCATATATTTACATCAAACACAAACTCTCTTAGAATAAGATAATTTAGTACTTTTTCATTGTTACAAGCTTTTATTTAGTTTCAACTGTTCCGATGTCTGTCTGTGGGTTTGTAATCACATATTAGAAGTTAAATTTGACCCCCTTCTAGTTGACCGATTAACGTGAAATTTGGCAGGTGTTCATAATTCCGGTGACAATGCATTATGGAATTTCTGCTGTAGAAAAAACAAAATGGCGGCTCCAATATGGCGGACGAGTTTTGTGATTATGGTTCGGTTCTATTCAAAATTGGTATGTGGGGGTTTTGGGAACAGAGATCACGATTTTTTCGTCAAAATTCATACATTCAAGATGGCGGCTCCAATATGTGGTTATAGCCCGATCCCATTCAAAATTGGTGTGTGGGTTTTTTTGGGGCCGGATATTTTTTGTCAGAATTCAATAAGATGACGGAATTTATGAATGACTAAAAATAATTGAATCAAAATTATTTAAAAAAATTAATACATGCTTTTATACGAATGCACTAAAAAGGAAAAACATTTCTTCAATTGTTTTTTTTAATTTTCATTCACTTTTCCATTCAACGACGGCCTATTTCTACTTCCTGGGCTAATCACCGATGCCGGTGAGCACACGTCCCCCTTCCGAATCTTCTATTGTTTCCAGAGATAGGGATCTTTTTATGATGTCAACATCCCCGAACTCGGGACCGCCATCTCCGAAAGATTGCATACCTGCGCTATATCTCGAACGAAGTGCTACTGGAAAAATCATACAGTATTTCGAAATGTATAGTTCAATCCACTCATAGCTGAAATACTTTTCTTACGTGTTTTTGCCTCTTGAACACGAATCCGGAAGATAACGCGGCGGTCTCATAGCGTTTCGGAATTAGAGCCACTTTTTTGTTCTAGAACGTAATTTTCAAGCACCGTTTTCTAGCGCAAAAATCACTCAAAATGCCTCCTTTCAAACAGCATAAACTACGAACACTAAATCACTAATTTTCGGCCAACACCAGAAATCTAAGAAGGTCGTAAATCAATATTAGCCGACGACCCTCATCATTACCTATTGTTCGAAATATAGATAAGCAATAAAAGTTTGTGTCCCTTGAAATATTCCCAGGTCCGGATTAAAATATCTCATGAAATAGTTTGGCATTTTAATAATAGTGAGCTCTCCATTATTTTTGGCTTTTGTTGACAGTTTTGTATTTAAATTTATTTGATAATAAAAAATCTCGTAAGGTTGATTTAGAACCCTTGGTAAGGATATGTTTAAATGTGTATAAATAATAAAATTTGCTTACCTGGCCACCAGACTTTCAGTACTAATGGGCTATTAATGAGATTATAGCGATAATGGTCTATTTACGGTTACAAAATAAATTACCTACCAGATTTGGAAAACAAGACTGTTTTGAGAACTGACCGCTTTCCAATTTCAGAAATAAAAGGGGGAAAGTTAAACAACATTAAGTCATTACCTACCTAATATTCCGTTGTGTCAGTTGTGTCTATTTTAAATTGTCTATTCGATTTTTGTGTCGTGAAAAATGGGCGTCCATGGGCTCATCCTGAAGCTAGTACTTCAACTGGTTGTCGTAGTACCACTAGTCGACAAATGTTGCACCCTCATGGGAAACAAGTTACATTAACTGTTTATACTTCCCTTCTGGAACGTGGAATGTCCAAGGATCAAGCTGTGCAAGAAAGTGCTTCTTTAACAAAAACACCGTATTCCACAGTGTTTAGAATAGTAAGTAACCCTATTTTAAAAAGAAAGACACGAAAAGACTGTGGCGGTTCAAGGAAACTAGATGGCTGTGATGTAGATATAATTCGAAGAACAATATATGCCTTGTATAAAGAGCAAATTGTGCCTACATTAGATATTTCAATGCAACGGCTTAAAAAGAATGAGACTGGTATCCAGTGTTGCAAATAGACTTTAAGGAAGTCTCTTTCACAAAACGGATTTGAATTTAAAAAACTCACTAGTAGCAGAAAAATCATAATGGAATGTGCGCCTTAAGAAATGGAGATTTGAATATTTATTGGCAATGAACGAATTTAGAGAATATGGTAGTGTATTTGGATGAAACTTGGTTCGATACACACGATATTCCAAACAAAAGTTGGGTAGACTCATCTGACTTGTGCCAAACTAATGCGCCGTCTAATAAAGGAAAACGCATTAGGATAATTCACGCAGGAACCAAACATGGTTTTATACCAAATGCGTTGTCTTTATCGGCAAAGAATATTAAGGACTCTTTAGTCGATTATCATGATGATACTACAGCCGAATTATTTGAAGACTGGTTCCAAAATAAACTCATACCAAATATTCCACCCAACAGTATTATCGTCATGGATACCACAGTCGAAGACTAGATAAAGCACCATGTTCAAATGACACCAAAGCCACTATACAAGAATATATGTTAAATAATGATATGTACTATGAGGAAAAGTACACAAAAAAAACAGTTACTAGAAGTTTTACGCAGTTATTCGATAAAAAAGAAATATTTTTGTGATTCATTGGCTGAAAGCTTGGGACATACGGTGCTCAGACTTCCTCCTTATCACAGCTCAAGTCAGCAGTTCGAAGAAATAATACTTCTCCAACCTTAAGTTCAACTGTGGTAGCTATTATTCAAACAGAAACTGCAAACATTCCTGTTAGCAGCTGGGCCAAGTGTGTTTCCCATATTAAAAATGTGGAAAAGTCATATAAATTCCCAAAGAAAAGTGTATTATCAATTTGGATGACGACAGTGAAAGTGAAACTGATCTTCGTGAGTAATTTTGTTTATGAATACCTTTTATCGAGAAACTGAACTTTTTATAAAGTATAAAGTTTGACAATTTACATTAATTAGGTATATCATATATTATTATATAATATAATTATATATATATATATATATTATTATCATATATTATATATAAATAAACAATTCCCAATTATATTCAGGCGATTTTTCTTAATAATTATCTTAACCCAATATCATTATACCTACCTATAAAACAAAATATAATGGCTAGGGCAGGTACAACTCTGCGTAGAATCCACCGCCTGCTGATAACTCAAGTGGTTGGTGATTTACGACCTTCTTAGATATCAGGTGCGACTTTACATCCTATCCTTTCCTCGCATCATTAACAAGCAACAACCTAACCTCAATCTGAGCCGGATATTGGAGGTTAAGATGTATGTGTTGAAAAAGGAGGATTTTTTCCATAGAACCGGCTGTATTTTGTGCCAAATTTTGGCAAAAATGAGTGATTTAGTGTTCGTAGTTTACGCTGTTTGAAATAAGGAGGCATTTTGAGTGATTTTTGCGCGAGAAAACGGTGCTTGAAAATTACGTTCTAGAACAAAAAAGTGGCTCTTATTTCGAAACGGTATGGGACCGTCGCGTTCTGCATTCGTGTTCAGGTGGTGAAAACACCTAAGAAAAGTCTTTCAGCTATTTTCAGGGAGCATGGATGGACTAACTAGAACATTCACCTTCCAAATAACATTTACAGCAAAAAATCCAATTCCTAATTAAGAATTATAAGAGGTGCTCATTTGGATCAAACGTGATACGGGTTTATTAAAAATCAACTTAATTCAAGAAAAGGGTTTCTTGATAAAACTTAGATATTTTTGTCGCAACCAAGCAACTTTACTCGGTAAATGTCTAGATATCGTGTTTTTGCCTCCTGAACACGAACCCGAAAGAAAAACGCAGCGGTTTCATACCGTTTCCGGACTTTCTCCTTCTTTAAGAGGTCATTTTAGGCACTGTTTTCGCTTACAAAAATCACTCACAATGCCTTCTTCTTTTCACAAACACCAAATCACTCATTTTCGGTACAACTTATAGCCGGTTTTATCGAGAAAACAGTTACAAATAAACAAACTTCTTACATTTGACAGATGAAATTTAGTAAATTTCACCTTTCTGCATGTTGGCAATAACAAATTCAAATATAGTAACCTTCATTCATATTCGCATTGTTCATATTTGAATTTGAAAAGTTGGCGGTGATTTATTTGTCATTACCAGAAAAGTGAAAATTACTAAATTTCATCTGTCAGATATGTGAAGTTTGTTTATTTGTAACTGTTTAAGAAGGATTATTTTTTCGATAAAACCGGTAGAATATTTGGTGCAAAGTTGTACCGATAATGAGTGATTTTGTGTTTATAGTTTAAGCTGGTAAAAAGAAGGAGGCAGTGTGAGTGATTTTTGTGCGCGCAAACCGTGTCTAAAAATGACCTCTTGAAAAAGGAGAAAGTCACTATATCTCGGAAACGGTATGAGATCGCCGCGTTTTTCCTTCGGATTCATATTCAGGAGGCAAAAACTCGTAAGAAAAGTCAAACAGCTATTTTCAGGGAGCATGAACACGATATCTAGACATTTACCCTTTACCCAATAAAACTTCATGTTTGTTTCCGAGTAGTCAAGATTTTGTGAAAGAATAATATTTGGATGTACCTGTTCAAGAATAAATGCGGTTACAAGTTGATCCAAGAACGATTTTTTTCTGTGTAAGTACTACGATTACATTTTGGGTGGTAGAGAGTCAACTAAGGGGGTATTTATCCAGTATTTGGTTCCTCAAAAAGTATTCAGTTTTGTAATTATTAAAATAAAACGGTAAATATAAAGTTTAAAATACAATAGAATCTCAAATTTTTGCTGTTATAGCATTAATAATATAATATAAGAAATATGTACAGTTAATCTCATACCGTTTCCGAGTTAGATCACTTTCAATTTTTTTAACCTCATTTTCAAGCACAGTTTTCTCGCCCAAAAATCACTCAAAATGCCTCCTTCTTTTTACCAGGATAAACATTACACCCTAAATCACTTATTTTCGGCACAAATTCGCACAAAATAATGTAATTTTTATACAGTACCCAATGAAACAAACTTGACACATATAACACGTGAAATTTAGTAACTTTCCCTTTTTTTTCATGTTGGTAATAAATGAATTATGATGAATCATGGTGCCCAAAAACAATTTCAAACATAAATGAAGGAGAAACTATTACTCATATTTGAATTCGAAAAGTTGGCGGTGATTATTTATTACCAACATGAAAAATAAGGGAAAGTTACTAAATTTCATCTGGCACATGTGTCAAGTTTGTTTATTTGGAACTGTATAAGGAGGATTTTTTCGATAAAAATGACATTATTTTGTGCGAATTTGTGCCGAAAATAAGTGATTTAGGGTAAAAAGAAGGAGGCATTTTGAGTGATTTTTGTGCGAGAAAACTGTGCTTGAAAATGAGATTAAAAACAAATTAAAAGTGCTCTAACTCGGAAACAGTATGAGGCGGCCGTAAGAAAAGTTTTACGTTAACTTTATATTTACCAAAAAACTATCGAAAATGCAACTGCAAATTTCGGAAAAACGAGCGCATAACGCGCATCGACGTTGCACTCCCACCTCAGACTCGGCCCCCCCATTTGCATACGCCCATGCTAACTAAGCACATAGAAAATAACAGAGGCAATGACCTCATCGTGACTGGATACATTCTATGAATGGAAATCTTTGTTTCAAGGTGAAAGATTGTTTACTACCGCTTTTGGCAACAACCGTGTGACCGACGACACAGAAAGCAAGGAGGCCGGCCAAATATACCATCCGAAGAATAAGTCAAAAACAATAAAAAAAACGTGCCTATGGCACGCGTTACGTCGATAAAAATCGCCTCGGATCCGAATCCACTATCTCTCCTCCTCGTAAACAATCTCACATATACGTAGGATTCGTTAACAATATTTTCCACACTCAGGTAGGACATCGCTCGTTTTCTACAGGTTGCAAACACTTACTAAGGTTGACTGGACAACATGAAGGCGACTTCGGGACACGTCTAAAAGTCAAACAACAAACCCGCGACCGGCAAACGGTATTTGCTAAATTACGTCGAAAACCGTGTAAAAATATCAATGGGAACACGATTCACAGTCACTCCAACACTCAACTGTTTTGTACGTCAGCGACTACGGCATGGTGGAGGAAAGTGGAAGTGGCCCGAGATTCGTTTGAATCGAGATAGAGAGAGACAGGGCGATAAATTCGCGTTATTGTACGAACGAAGCAGATTCCTTCGGTAGCAACTGAATCGTTGGTTGTTGAATAAAAAGAATATTTGATATGAAACGCGCGCTACGAGCACAAACTTCTTGGCTGGCTTTTTCGAGAGCCTTTCGATGGGTTCCTTGTTTCTTTCTTTCCTTTGCACCGCTTTGCGGTGCGGGATACTTTTTCGCGCTGAGCGTACTCAGTGTGCCACTTGTGGCCGAGTTGCTCCTGGGGTGCACGTTTGTCAATACAACCAAATTCTTTTTTCGCATTAGTAAAAAGGCTTATACAGTTTTGTGAAAAATCACATTTTTACCAATAAACACACCAGGGTATACTTCTGCCAGACATCTAAGAGACTCATTAAAAATGCCAATCCGATATCGTCCCAGACAGCACGGAATATTCCTAGAATATTCACTAAATATCCGAAAAGAGAAGAGTATATTCCGAATATACATGGAATATTCTAGATATTCACATGCCTCTAGCATATTCCAGGAATATTCCAATATGCATATTCCTGGAATATTCTCGGGAGAATGTACCACGAATATTCTCGTGAGAATATTCCTGTATGAATATTCATAGAATATTCCTGTGTGAATATTCATGGAATAATCATGTATGAATATTCATAGAATAATCAAAATTGAATATTCTGTATTGTATATTCATGGAATATTCTCCCTTATTTATATGGAATGAACACCAATAACCATTTTCGAGTTCAAAATATGGGAAAAGTATGAGAAAAAGTGCGAATGGATGTATTTGATTTGCAAACAGAGTTTTTGTTCAGACAAGCTGACAAAAATACACTACTGTACTGACCAAATTATAATTGGTCGGAAAATATGTGCACTTTCACGACCAATCAAAACCATTCCGCGCGCGTCTGTCGTTCATCCGGTAGTCGTAGCTTAACCCGATGGCAGAGCTGTAAAGTTGAATGCATTTTAAATTGACATTTGACATCTTTTGTTTTTTTACTGGTATGGGTTACTTTTGCATATTTGTATGTGAAATTACTGTGTTTGGAATTGTTTAACAAATATTCCTAATAATCACCAGTGTTCACTTTTATGTTACCATTCATTTCATTCCATAAAAATTTCATTTGTATATCACTGATCATTTCATTTTCAAGGCGTTTTCTACAAAATGCCTAAAAGAAAAAGAAGCAGTGCTTGGTATAAGGAAGTACACCAGGAAACTGAAAATAATCATAATGCAATTTTTACGCAAACTCCACCACAGCATGCAAAAGGACAGTTAAGTAATCAAGTTGAAACTATTAGTGATATAATGGATTCAAGTTTTTCTGATTCAGATAGCAGTAGTTCGATCTTGCAATTCTTGTTTTTCAGAGATATCCCCGTAGTGACAGAAGAAACGGGTTAATAAAATATGTGTTATTATTATTAAAACTATATAGAAATAGACCTGTTCAAATGTATGTTGTTTTATTTCATTGTAGGGAAGGGGTGCGCAGTCTGCGGAAATCAAATGTTTTTTTTCTGAGTGGAACCTGCAATTCCTATCGACAAATACTCTGAGGAAAATAATTACGTATTGCACTACTACATAATTTTTGAAATGAAGTCTTGTTTCTTGGCGAATGTAAGCAAACACATTGCTTGAATTTTCAGGAATAATTGTAGAAGTTCATATTATTGATGTAAAAGTGCCATTCAAGATTTTATATTTGAGGATACTCATGAGGGGAAACAGTTGTATTTTTCTTTATTTTCTTAATTTCTGAAATTTCAGGGAATGGTTATTTTGTTCTGAAAACCCTTCAGGATATTTAGGGAATATTACTATCATATTCCTGAATTAGTTTCAATATTATCGGAATGTTCATAGAATATGTTCATGGAATATTCTAGGATTATCCTTTCTGGAATATTCATGGAATATTCTGGATATTCCGGGAATATTCCTCATGGAATATTCAAGGAATATCTAAAATTTCCCCACCAGCACATTCTAGGAATATTCCAAAAAAGATATGTATATCCCTGGCACATTTAAGAATATTCCAATATCCCAAAAATATTATTCTATGAATATTCATGGAATATCCAGTGCTGTCTGGGGTTATCATGGCCCATTGTTCGAGGTGTGAATTCATTGGAAAAGGGGATGGGGATTCCAGGTACGGACTTGAAAATACGTAAATTATCTCCTATATTTTAACTTTTAATGCGCGAATTAAAATTTGTTCACATAATTTTAGTTACGACTAATTTCATTGATTTTTAACCTTTTTATATTAGGTTTGGATTATGTTATAAACTAATTTGCTTAAAATAATTAGGACAGGCCGTAAATTAAACATATCATCTTGTGTGAAAATGTCTTTGTATCGAGTACGTCCCTGTTTATGGTGGGTCGACCGCTTAGCCTTATCGGTAATGAATAATAATGAGTCTCTTAGATGTATTGCAGTACTATAAATGTCTAGTCAGTAAGGCACCAGTGGCGAATGTGTGCAAATAACTCAGGCGGCCAAATCAAAGGGCGGCAAAACAAAACGAAAAATAATTAACTTCTGCAACACGTGCTCATAGTAAATGGAGGCTTGTTGGTAAGCGTGAGCGGTAGGAATAAAAAACAAAGGTTGTAAGTATAGTCCATCCAATATCAATTGCAGAAGCTGTTTCTATAAGTAGCAAATAAAAACTCACTTCGCTAACACGAGCGTATATGCGAAGAAACAGAACGAAAAATAATGTGTACTACTCGTAAGCATTCGCCGTCGGCGAAGGGAAGATCAAAAGAGCCGATAGTCAACGTGGACTTGAGTGACTTCTGTCACCGATTCGTCTGGGCAAATCAAAACGGACAACAATGCTTGGGGGTGTGTCTATACGATGGGAGGTCATAAATCACGCGTTATATTTGTGTTTTAATAGCTCTGAAAGATTAAAAACCAGTAGCTTCTGTGGTCTTGGTGTGTGCCGATTGAAATACGTTTTAGGATATAATAATAACCTACATCAAACAATGAAAGAAATTATTTTTCTTTCTTAATGTATTTGTATAAATAAAAGCTTGTCTTTATTTTTTTTTCATAATTTATGAAGTATTTTTAAAATCTTAAAATATCTAAATAAAATTAGTTATCTCCGCCACTGCTGCTCACAGGATTTCGCCGCAAGACTTTTTTATGCTTCTGCAATTGATATTGGGAAAACTATAGAAAAATAGTTGTCTTTTGTCGGAAACCGGACTTAAATAAAAAATGATATAAATTTGACTTGTTTTTGAAAGAAAGGGGTTTTTTACATCTGTTCTTTAAACAAGATCAGTTAATCGTCCAGTATAAAGATCATCATTTTTCAGTTTAGTGATCAGTGATCTAAAAGTGAAAGTGAATATACAGTGTGGTCATTTAAGTGTGCAACATGTGGGAATTTTTAAATTTATTTGCACAACCAAAATACAAATATTGCCGAATGATGATGCATGTGCGACAATCTTATTAGGTGCTCTTTCAGCGCTGCGGATAACGGTGAAGTTTCCTGTTATTTGATACCCTGCAGCTATTTGATACGCAGCTACTTTGGTTTCTCAAATGGTACTGCGCAATTATCTATTCAATCGTACCCAACAGGTAGTATTGGATGGTAATGACTCAAATGATCTTGTAGTTGATTACGGTGTCCCTCAGAGATCCATCTCGGGACCCTACTTTTTTCTCTATATATATCTGACTTTCGGGAGACCATAGAACATGCTAGAATACACCACTATGCCGATGATACCCAGCTCTATATTTCTTTCAATTGTCTCCACCTTAATGTAGCACTTATAAATATTAACAGAGACTTGAATAATCTATATATTACCTCGGGCACACAAATCAATAGGTCAATAAGATATTTCGTCTACATTCCAAAGTTGAGAAATTCATTATATGGCTCATTGAAAATTATAAACTTAAAAAACTTATAAAAAAGGTGAAATCTTGCATTTTGTCTATGAACAGGATCTTTTTTCGTAATCTCATCGATCCCTGATATGTACCTTCATTTCTATGTACTGTTGTGTTTCATTATATTACTTCGGATTTGCTTTTTTCATATCTATAATTTATATATCAGGAAACCACCAAGGACGCATCAAACACGCAGCATATAACATACGACATGAGGTAAATACCACGTATAGACTTGTGCCGCATAAAAACAAACTATCATTTTTAGGTGAAGAAGGTATGCTTTTCAAAAGTCGCTACAAGCAGCCGTTTTCGTAGTCTAAGCGGCACATCTTCCAGTACAATAGGCATTTCTTCTTCAATAAAATGACGATATCGCTCTCCGTTTAATCTTCCCGGAATAAAGAATGGACCTATAAAATAATCTCCAAGGATTCCTGCCCACACGTTAGGAGAGAACCGTTCTTGGAAATGTGATTCCTGTACCGCATGGGGGTTTTCCTATGACCATAAATGATTGTTGTGAAAATTGCGTATAGCGTTGCGTGAGAAATTTGCTTCGTCGGTAAACAGGATTTGATTTTCAAATAGAGGATTTTGGATAAGGCATTGGAGAAACCAACGACAGACAGTCGATACGTAACTGAAAGTCACGAGCGAGTAGTGCCTGAACTCTTTGAATATGGTAGGGATATAACAAATTATCAATTGAAATTTTCCATACCAGAACATGAGAAATATTTAACGTCAGCGCTATTTTTCTGGAGTTTGTTTCCGGGTGTTCTCTTGGCAGATTAAGAACTGCTTCCTCGGTTTCTGGGGTTCTTACCGTCCCATCTGCAGATGACTAGCTTTCTCAAAACTTCCTGTTTCCCTTAACCGAGCGTGAATTTTTGAAAACCTTTTTCAAGTGGGAGTTGTGCGGTTCGGATAACGCTCCTGATACAAACGTCTAGCCCACAGAACTCATAGAACTAGAAGGCCAATACCGTTTTGCTGGAACGAGCCCTACTGTACCGCATGGTACACATATAGGCATGCGCAGTAAAACCGCTGCCATGACAGGGGGGGTTTCAGTGAATAGTTCTACAAAAACATCCATATTTTTTTTTCTTCCGCCATTATTTGCTTGATTTTTCTCTCATACATACAGCACTTCACAACACCTGCAAAAGTTTTGTTTAATCAAGGAAAAAGAGGCAGTTCTGTATTTTATATGTAATAATTTGAAGTAATCAAGATTTGCACTTGCTTTTCTTCCTTCTTCCATTAAGGAAAGGAACACCTTACACTTTATTACTTTTTATGCTCTTCACTACAAAACCTGCAATGTATCAACATTTTCTGTCAAGTTGGATAATGTAGGAAGGAATTGAATCTTCCTTGAAATTCTTCATTGTCAATAATCCTATCATTCATTAATATCTAAATTATATTTTTTTATTAAAGGCATTTCATGCAGTGTTATTTCAGGTAGGATTTTTTCTGGGAATTTGTTAAAATGGAAGTATTGTCCTAAGTAAAACAATTTCCATAAACATTTTCTATATCGTGTTGCAACATCAGCCTCGGTGTAATAAAACTGAAATGCTGTTGGGTTTTTATTCCAACCATTTCTTTCCCTGAAAAGTTAATCATTATTATTGTAAAATACATTAGTACTTGGAATGTTAAGTTACCATGTATTTCAACATGTTAATGTTTGTCAATGTACTCTTCACACATTCCAATAATTGAATTTATTGTGATGCAGAAATCCAAAATTGGAGTCCACCATCAGTAGTTTGAGACTTTTCAAGTATCCTAAGGCATTTTCAAAAAAAGCATTCCAGAAATCTTTGTTGCCTTTCTTTATTGGAACCTTGTAGAATTTGCCCAATGGATTTCTAGAATTCAGTAGATCAAATATCCTATCAAGAACACAAATTAACAGTAGACACAAGACCGGCTCTGAATAAAAATGTCGTCAGACTAAATAACAGGTGTTGATGTAAACAGCGTTGCCAAATGAGTTTGTAGGAAATTATAATTCTTTATTACGATTCCATCAGTTGTTACGTGCTCCACTCAACTTGTATGTTATCTCCTGAATACATATGACAAAAGAACTTAAGGATCCTGAGTAATTGATAGTCGAATAGTTTCGAAGCTTTTAATGGGAATATAATGTAAATACATTACATCATAATGCCATTAAATTAAATTCTCGTACAAGTACATGAACTGGCAATGTTGTTGATGATATGCGCATGATTACGTGTGTCCCATCTATACATGTGGTTATGAATCATATCAATTCCTTCCACTTATTTTCGCCTTCTAGTTCTATGAGTTCTGTGGTCTAGCCTCATATGCATTTCCGTTAGCAAGTCCGTATGTAAAATGTATGTCAGCATACTCTGCATTGGTGAAGTTTACAATTTTTCAACAAATAATCACAATAATAATAAATAAAACTATTTAACTATGTGTCAAGATATTATTTTTGACATGACAGCACAAAAAAACATTGGAATAAACTTATTAGCCTACTTGATACTTTTATTTTCAAAGAGTTCGCGAATCAATGAGAAGAAGATTGGATGCATCGATTAATTTAAATCAAAATATCTCGAAAACGGCTGCTTGTAGCGACTTTTGAAAAGCATACCTTTTTCATGTAAAAATGATAGAGGAATGGATTTTTCTTCTAGAAACATGCACGACAAAGTTGTGACTCCCCAAAAGAGACAAAGACCTGTAGGCGGCGCCCCCAAATATCCCCAAATACCAATTTTCCTTTGAATATCGACATTATTTCAATTTTTTTTTACGAAAAACCAAAATAAAACTAATTTTTTAACTCCTTGTATATCAAAAATGAAGGCATTGCGGACCCAAGCTTATATGAACTTTTCACCTTATAAATAACTGAGGAATCGTCCTCTAAAATATCGGACACTTATTACATAACACCCTGTATATAACAATGAAGTCTTGAACATCCATCAGTGTGACGATTTTTCTTTGCTAGGATGGAATCAAAATTCTCATATTCGTTAAGGCCCGGTATTTTCACCTCCAGTTATACTAGGAATAAATTAACCAACGGTTAGAATATGCTTTTGTTTAATGTTAATTGATAAGAAAAGCACTTTCTAACCATTGGTTAATTTATTCTTAGTATAACCGGAGGTGAAAATACCGGGCATAAGTATAATCAAGTTTACCTGTAAGTTAACGAAACAAATATTCCTTTACGACTTTTTTAACCATGTTTTATTTGTAGCCTTGAAAAAGTTGGTCGAAAGCTCGGAAGGGTAGATAAGTTTTATAGAAAACCGACTGACCGCATAGGTAGTTGGTATTTCTATGAGCACTACGAGTGCTCGTTTTTTCTCAATGAAATACAGCTGTGCCCTGTACAAAACCATTATCTACTAACTAACTGCAAACAGACCTTCACAAAACTTCAACCCGACGATGAAGAGGGTGTATATAATTCCACCAAACAAAGTAACCACCATCTACCTACGCAACAACCCAAACCCACCCGATAGACAAGAGGGTACGGAATTCTCGGAATCATAATAACTGCCAAATTTTCAGATCCCGTTGTCGAGGAACCCCAGTAAGCATACGGACAGGGCCGGTGTCAGGATCACGCGACGCATTCAATCGCGAAGGGGAGCTAACAATACTGCAAATGGTCTTGATCAGTGGAATTGAATTTAAAAATCATTATAACAATTATGGTATAAGTGATTTCAAGGGGAACTCTTTGTTGTTTATTAACTGTCAATACATCTTAATGTGATATATTTAAACGGATTTTTCGAAAGGTAAAGATCTAGACGGGACAATTTCTAATTTTATAGGAATCCAAGAAGTCTATGCTTACTTATATCCGACAAATTATCTTACTTTTAAGTCGTCATAATTCAGGGTGTAAAATCTAACAACAGCACTTATCAGTCTGTGAGCAAAATACATTTTGGAAAGTCCGTCAAACATACCCCCACAGCCCCAGCGGTTGATAGTTATAAATTTCACCAAAAGTTCATCATCCAAATGTTTTCAATGTCCACAAACGTTCATGATAAATTTTCGAGTAAATATTTACCTAATTATAACTTTCAAAACATTCATATTAGATCAAAGCCAGGCAATGGGTTATTATCTACAACTAGACAATTACCAATATTGTCAGAGAATAGTCGATAAATAGGTAGACATTCAACAACTCATAGGTCGATCGTGAAACACTCCATATTTGTTGGTTGAACCGCTGCCAACATTAAAAAGGAAGAATCACTATACAAAACGACCACATCCTAATGGCTAGTAGTCAGAAATACCCATTTTAGACATTCAATTCAATTCAAATTTTTATTCAAAGTATTGCATGTACAAAAATATTACACTTTTTTTTTTACAAAATATGGGGTTAGATTTGCTCTCTGAGTACAACATACCTAGGCATAATTGCCTGTGTGTGTGTGTTGTATCCAAAGGCTTCTCTAAAAACTATTAGTACTGTACATAATTTATGCGGGCAAAAATTTACAAGAAAAAAGTAGAAAAGGTGACTGTCACTAGTGTAAAGCATGGCTTCACACACATGTGCACATTAATTTTAACCAAAATTATGATGATATTCGACGATTGGTAGAAGGAAGGGATAGCAGCAAAATGTGAACATACTTCAGCTTTCGACCTGGTTTTTAGGGTGATTTATGAAAAAAAAATTACATCCGATTTTCCTTTTGCACATTCAATATTTGGAGATTCTCACCAGTTTTACACGAGTAAAAATCGAAACGTTAGCAGAAAACTAGAGTAACTACATGCATGTTCACATTCCAATTCTTTCGGTCTTCCTGATGATCGTGGAAGCGTAAAATATATTTTCTTCGAGAAAAATACCTAGTGAATGCAATGCTATCATTGCATCAAAGTGATTTCTGATGAGTAGGTACTCATTCGGAAATAGTACATTGAGTATCTAGTAGTGAAAGTAATACATTTCCGGACGACAATGTAAATTGTTTAAGCCGAGGCCAACAAGCATTGAAGTCTGGGAATGTGCTTTTATTACGAGGTACACATACAATTTTTTCTGAAATCGCAATCAACATTATCATAAATTAAGGAATTTTTATAAATGCATAACAATTTTTTATTACCATCTTATTGCCTATGCAATCGTTTCCTTGACAATCACTGTTTGTTTACTGTTGTGACAAAAGTCAGGGATTCACTACTTATTTCGGTTTAATACCTACTTATCGCTAAAAAATATTTAAAATGGACAGTGATGATGATGTCCACGTGTGCGGGTCACCACCAGAGTTAGTAAATGCTGCTGAAAATGTCATCTTAAATTTATTGCCAAATAAATCCAAGGCAAAATATGAATACGCTTACAAACGTTTCATGGATTATTGCCAAGAAAAAAAGACGATCTCCCGATCTGAAATTATCATGATTGCATACTTTTCCGATGTATCTACAAAGTTGAAGGCATCTACTTTATGGTCAAATTACTCCATGCTGAGAGCTACACTTAGTACAAAGAAGATATTGATATTACAAAATATTTGAAATTACGTGCTTTCCTGAAACGTCAAAGTGACAACTATAAACCAAATAAGTCAAAAGTTTTGTCAGATGAACAAATTGAAACGTTTATTACTCAAGCACCAGATTATATATACTTAATGAATAACGTTTGGAATGTAAGAATTTTAAAATTACCTAGATATTTATGTAGTGATTACTTTTTAGGTTGCCTTAATATTTGGTGTTGCCGGTGCATGTCGCCGTGATGAAGCATATCAATTACATTTGAATGACATAGAAAATTTTGGATTTAAGCTTTTGATTAAAATACCCGATAATAAAACTTCGAACAAACCAAAATTATTTGTGATAAACGAAACTTATATGCCATTGTATATAAAATATGTTGCATGTCGTCCAGAAAATTTTGAAAGTTGCCGCTTTTTCTTTAAATATTCAAGTTGGAAAGTAGTGGGAATACATCAGTTTGGCAAAATGCCTCAAATTGTTAAAGCTGGGGCAGATTTAATGGTTTTAAAGAGGCATGGGGGACGGAAATGCTCAACCGTTGCCGAAGAGGTTATCTTAAACGATGGAAGATAGCTTATCTTTCAGTCGCAGATGATTACACATCTGATTTTATGAATACCCTGTTCATATTTTCAAACAAATGAAGCCATATCCATATTATGAACTGCAAAGCTATCACGAATATTATAGTAACAGGTAGTAGAAATGTAGAAATGTGCCCCCGAACTAACACCTGTTCTTTGCAAGTTGTTCAACCACTCTTACAATTTGGGGGTATTTCCGTCCAATTGAAAAATTGCAAGAGTACAGCCAGTCCCTAAAAAAGGCAAAAAGGCCCTACCTAGCAACTACAGACCTATCGCACTGCTATCTATTATTTCAAAGGTCATGGAAAAAGCCATCAACATCGAGCTCATGAAATATCTGGAAGACTCAGGAATTGTCAACGATAGGCAATATGGCTTCCGCCATCAGAGATCAACTGGTGACCTGCTCGCTTACGTCTCACATATATGGCAGCTATCTATTGAGAAGTATGGAGAAACTTTAGCTGTGGCATTAGATATCTCCAAGGCGTTCGATCGAGTTTGGCACCAGGGACTCCTCGCCAAGCTTCCGTCTTATGGCTTGCCCCCTCAGCTGTGTTCTCTGCTTGCTAGTTTTCTCTCAAACAGGTCTCTCCATGTAGTGGTCGATGGAGTTTCATCTGACACTCTACTCATAAATGCTGGTGTTCCGCAAGGATCCATTCTCGCACCAACACTATTTCTACTTCACATCAACGACCTGTTGAAAGCAACTTCATGTCCAGTACACAGCTTTGCCGATGATAGTACCCTCCATACCGCTTTCTCTTCCAGGGCCCCTATATCAGCCCGTGAAACCAGAAATGAACGAGGAAGAAATGTTAATAATATAAATATGGACTTAGCAACAATTCTCGAATGGGGATCTAATAACTTGGTAGAATTCAATGCAAACAAAACACAAGCATGTCTTTTCTCTAGAAAAGCCGATCTCACTGTGCCTAACATAACTTTGTCAGGAGTAACCATACCACTGAAGTCATCCATATCGATGCTTGGTATTACTATCGGCAATAACCTTTCCTGGGAAAATCACGTGAGGTCCATTGCCAAAAGTGCATCCCAAAAACTTGGTTTTCTGTTTCGTGCCAAGAGCTATTTCACCCCCAGTCAGCTGCTTATGATCTATAAGGCACAGATCCGACCTGTCCTGGAATACTGTTCCCATATTTGGAGTGCGGCACCTGAACATATCCTGAGGCTATTGGATTCTGTCCAAAAAAGGGCAATTCGTCTCGTCGGTGATGCCTCGCTTACAAACTCGCTCACTTGTCTGGAACACCGTAGAAATGTTGGCGATTTGTCTCTATTTTATAGATATTTTCATGGGCGATGCTCTTCTGAAATATCAACAATCGTTCCTGCTTTGGCAGTCTCTTCGAGATTAACCCGTCAAGTTCAGTCATCACACCCCTTCGTGGTCACTTTGGAGACCTGCAGAACATCACTTTCCAAAGACTCGTTCATCCAACGAACAGCGAGGCTTTGGAACTCATTGCCTAGGGAGGTGTTCCCCGAGGCATACAACCTTCAGAAATTTAAGAAGAACACCAACTCCTACCTTCTTTCCCTAGGTTCCCACGATGTTCTCTGAACATTACAGGATATCCCTTTTCGTGGGAACCAGAACATAAAAAAAAAAAAAGATTGACATAAGATACACAGTGATTTTCTGTCTTCTCCTGATGAATAAGTAGAAGGGGGAACTATTAAGACAATTTTCCTTATGTGCCTATGCCTAATGGACATAAAGTCTTAACCAATTTCCAATTGTTTTATTTATTAAATTTTTCAATCCATCCATATCTATTGATTGAATTCATTCAACTCGATTTATTTGGTAGGTAACTTATATTCCATTTGGACTTCCATGTGGCTACAAAACAAAAAACAAAAATCGGTACGTCTATCGAACCCATGTATGCACAATTGCCACATTTCCAGCAATCACTTTCTTTCTGCTCCAATATTTTAAGAAATTTTGTTAAAAAATTTATATTGCGTTTCATTTTATTTCTGTGTGCGCGGAAGACACACCACATATATTGTCATAAAAAATATCAAAATCGGTTGTTGATATTCAAAGTTTGAATACAATAAATGGTAGTACTGATAATTATGATAACTAAATTATTGGAAGCTTATTTTTTCTGGAGAAACACGTTTCCCTTTTATCTTCAATATTCATTCAAATCGGAAGGAAATAAAATTAATGATGGAATTGATAAGTGTAAAAGGCAAACTTCTTGCCTGCCCTCACAAGTACTGCGTACACAAAACTATGCCTTCATACATTTAAGCACTATTGAAATATTAACTTATAACCTTTTATATAAGACAGATTTTTTTTATCAACAACTAGTGTCAAAATAGGTAAGCCACTTACCGACTGTGATGTGAGGTTATAACTAATATTTAGTTAAAAACTTTCTTTGGAAGTTCGTGGACCTTGAAATCATTTTTCTGGTCAAATTTAGGTAAAACTTTACCTTACAAATTACAAACCCATGAACTGTGAGGGTAAACATGTAGTCGAAAATGAATGATTTTTCACCATGCTTGAATTGATGGTTTCAGATTAGCATTTTTTGGCCTAAAAATGGTTTTTATAACCTGAATTGAGACGTAAAAGTAGGAGAGTTTATCAGAAATTAGTAAATGTGGACATTATGAAGATGTTCTGCCTTCCTGCTCGCTATAATTCCCCCATAGGGTTAGATGGGAGATTGACCATTTCTTCTGTTTTTCAATAAAAGAAATATATGTGGATTTTTTGAGTTTCCACTCCTTACCGTAGAATTTATTTCATTTTCGTTTAATTCTAAACATCATCTTCAAATTTTGGCCCTACGAAAGATTGCCCTGTGAGGTTCTTGAAGGAACGTATGTTTGGGAAAGTCATGCCCTGTGAGATCCTTAAAAGAACGAATCTCAGTTTTATTAATAGTGGGACTCAGTTTTATTAATAGTGGATGATTCTGATGGATCGTTCCATGTTACTAAAATCTACTTCAGTTATAGATATTGATGATTGCGTGCTGATTATTCTTCCTCAGATCGTTTTATTTACCACAGTTGAAACGGCTTTTCTGGAGACAACACAACATCTTTCAGAATAATTGGGTATGTCCAGGTCTTCAATCACAGTTCCCACAGTTTCGTGAGGTTCGAATTTTCTGGTATATCATAGACAATATAGACGGGAAGTTCGTGTGAGTTGTACGAAATAATTGTAACGGTGGATATCAACAGCTCGTTAATATGTTTGAGAAAAAGTGTAGGTGCCAAAATGGATACATGAAGAACACCTGCGTTGATGGGAAAAAGTACCGGACGATACTCTATCTACGACGACATTCATTAATCTATCTCAATGCTAAGCTTCCAACCAAAAAACTAGCAGGGAAATTTAGCCGTGAGATTTTGGTGCCAAACTCTATTGGAGACGCTGGAAATATCTAGGGCTACATCAGGAGATTCGCCATGTTTTTCGATTCAAGCATGCCATATATATCTTACAAACATGTACAATGTCTTACTGACGAAAACTATATTTCCTATCGCTGTACCTGATCCTTGAAAATATGTGGTCAATTGAAATTCAAAATATGTTCTTATATTTCATGTTCTTCCATGTAACTGATTTTGAATAACATTCAAAGGGTGAAACGTTTGCTTCAACATATAAGCAAGGAGTACATTAAGGACCAGTGGTCCAATGAAAGTTTAACCCGTTGATTTTGCAAATCCGGTTTGGCAACATATTTTTCCTAATTTTGACATTATTTGAAGTGACACTTTTCAAAACTCGTTGACGTTATCAAATGTTTTACTTTTCATCACCAGTTGCGAAAAGTAATCTTTTTCACAACTGGTGATGAAAAGTAAATTTTACCACCAGTTGCAAAAAATACAGGAATAAATTTTTTTAGAATTTAGAGGCTAAACTACTTGAAGTACTTAAATAATAATTTTTTAATTTTTAGTGCGTTACAAGCGTGTTCTTGAGTATTTTAAAATATATATTTTTTATATTTTTAACTTGAATTAAAAAGTATTACATATCAAAATCAGAAAAAATATTGTGTGAAACACGTTGAAAAACCCTATTTTTCGTAACTCCTTCGCTCGTTCCGCAGAAATTCACTCATTACGAAAAATAGTGCTTTTCCCAACTCGTTGCACAAATAACAATGTTCACATATGCCATTACTCTGACTGTTCATAAACGTCAAAATTGAATCAAACTTAACAAAAAATCCATGGTTTTGTGAAACTTCTTCTGAGTACATAATGAAATTGTTCGAAAAAAGGTCAATTTCCCATAAAATGGAGTCTTCTCTAAATATAAAGAAAAAAACGACTCATAATTTCAACGAAGGTGAAAAAAAAAATCTTATATCATTGTTAAAAAAATACCATAATATTCGAATTCACGCACATTGAAAACGTGCGGTATTATAGGTGATGCAGTCAATACTATCTGCGGTAGTCTCAAAATTGAAGATTAGTCTAGTTACCATATCATTGAAAATTAAATACAATACAATATTGCGAAAGAGTTCTGTTGACAACCGAAATCTATTTCGGTTGTCAATGTATTTCTTTTTCTATACATTCTTCTAAATGGTTTAAACGTTGTCTAAATATGGGTCGATTTCTTATTGGAACAATTATAACAACCACCTCCAAAAAAATCTTCATCGTCTCTTACATCTCCGACCATCTTTGCAATAGGTAATAAAAACAATATTATACAATAGACATTTTCAGAAAAGCCCAGTATGGAAATATCAAACTAAGTCAGAATCATCAAATTATCTCTTAAATTCTTGAATTCGTGAAAATAACAGAACCACTGTTAAACTAGGTTTATCTCATAAAACATTTTTGAAAAATTTGAACAAAATTGGTAATCCTAGTTTAGTCCGAATCCCTTGTTTATCCTTAACTGAATAACGACACCTAAATGAACCCTTCATTTTTTAGATTCTGAAATTGGTGCATCACTTATCAGCGCATGAAGTGATTTAAGACAAGGTAGTAAACCTCAAACATATTTTGGTTTGATAAGCTGTATCAATAGGCCTTTTCACGATTCGTTACGCGCAAGCGCATCCGCCATGTTAAAAAAGCGGGTAATATGAAAATTTCAGGCACTTTTAGTAAATATGGCTGGACAACACGGGTTATTACCCCTATTATCAGTGCAATTAAATAAAAAATTGATGGTGCTTCATTAGTACATACAAGAGTTGAAGCCGATGGTTGAAATGCCATGACCACCCACAAGGTGGAAAAATCCGAACTTGTAGAAAGGTTAGGATAACAATAACGTTCATGTTAGATTTAAATTAATTACATATATTAATCATTAGGAAAATGAAGATAAACAATCAGAAAATACAAATTATCAATAGTAAAGATGAACAGGCCTTCGCTATTTATCTGTGAATACATTCATCATTTGAGGTCATAGCTCAAACTATTACATTAACAATTAAATGGATCAACAGTACCTGATGAAATGATTTTTTTTTACACAACTGATGGGATCAGTATGTTCTGATGTTGGACCACTTTTCCCTACGAAGTGAAGTGAACATGTCAATCAGTTGGAATCGACTATGACCTCGTCCACATCTTTAACCCACAAATCACATTAGGCACACTTAGGACAAATTTTTAGATGTTTTTGTTTCCTTGATTTAATTAGTTTTCGGCGATATATTTGAGACTAAGCTTTGGACAACTAATAAAATAATATAAGTTCTCCGAAAATGTTTTAATACGTGTATCGCTGCGACATATCCCATAACAACAGGGTTTTTTGCTCCTTCTTTTACTGATAACATTATATGTTTTTATTAATTTGATTGTTTTATTATTTTATTCATAGTTTAAAACAATTAAAACTATAGAACTGATCGTAGACTAAAAACTGAAACGGTTTTTTTTCCACGTATAAAGTGCCTTAAAAAATGGAGGAAGTTGAGGCCTGCTCACAAAAATTGTTATAGAATGAAAAGACCTATTCAGAATGCGATGTTTGTGGATGTAGCTTTGATAAAACGGTGTTGGTGTCACTACACGGTTTCCCAAAGATCGGACGCAAATTTTATGAGAAAAATCGCACTTTTTTAAGAGAGAAATAGAAATCCCTAGATGGCTCTACGAGAAAGTACGTTCTGCATAAAAATAACACTATAATATGAAGCGCAAATGAAAGCCGCCATAAAGGCACTCATTACTCGACGCCGGCCCTGTACGCAGGCAGGCAAGCAGGACGGTCTACCGCACAGCCCCTCTGGTTGTATATTTCGGGGTAGTTCCTTCTCTCTCTTTCTAGCCCTCCGCTAGCTCCGAACTCTTCTAACGAGAGTACGCGAGTTCAAGGTTAAGCCACCCCTACACACACACACACACATACACCATCCTCTGCTCGTTTCTTTTCCGCTGCCGTGGGGCCAGCGAATAAGAAAGAGACGGAAGGACCGTTTAATTGGTGTGCGCCTTAGCTGCGTATCCATATTCTTATCATTGGGCTGGAGGAACACCCCCTGAAAAAATCGGTCGCCAGCCCAATGTATTTCTAATGACGGGAGTGTATTTCTCAATTTTAGTACAATCCATGTACTGACAAACTCATTTAATTACTACTTTCGTAGCACACATACCGTAATAAAAAAAAATAGTTTAAAAACTAATGAACACGCTTTAATAGAAAACTAAACTAAAAAGTAGAAAATAATTTTAAATGAGTTTGAAATAAGAATACAGTGATTAACAAATCAAATTTATTTCATCGTGAAAAAGCGTGGGGTGCTTTTTAAGATATTTTCATAATGATTCTACTTTTACCAATATCTGTCCATGAAATATTAACAACAATTGACATCAAGTACCCCACGCTTTTACGATGAAATAAATTCCTTGTTAATCACTGTATTCTTATTTCAAACTCATTTAAAATTATTTTCTACTCTTTAGTTTAGTTTCCTATTAAAGCGTGTTCTTTAGTTTTTTATTATTTATGTTTGAATAGTTGTTACTTGGTTATATTTAATTCTTGATTGTATCTGCCCTTGATAGTCTAGAAGCAGACCAGAGTTGACTAGAATTGTTAGCAGGTAACACTGCTTATTGAGTATTTTAATGAGATCATCGCAGTGCTGACGTAAATTGAGATTGCTGTCTAGGAAAAGCCCTAGAAATTATACAGTATACTATAAACTATGGTACTACTAAGGGTTCTTCGTAAATAAACAAATCTTAATAGAGAACTTGCAATGACAATCTTTGGTTGTAAGGCATCTGGTATATGTAACCCCTAGAATGGAGTTCTACTGTAATAAATAATAGTTTAAAAAAACTAAAAAACACGCTTTTTATAAAAAACCGAACTAAAAAATAAATAAATAATAGTTTAAAAAACGAAAAAATACGCTTTTATAGAGAACCAAACTAAAAAAATGAAAAATAAATTTTAATAAATTTGTATTAAGAATAGTGTAAAAAAATTTAATAAATATAAATTAATAATAATGTAAATAAGAAAAAAACTTATTTTATTTTTGAAAAAGCGTGGGGTGCCTTTTAAGATTCAGATTAAGCACCTCACACTTTTTTTTAAATAAAATAATTTTTTTTCTTATTTACATTAATATTAATTTATATTTATTAAAAAAATTTACACTATTCTTAATTCAAATTTATTAAAATTTATTTTAAATTTTTTAAGTTTGGTTTTCTATAAAAGCGTGTTTTTTAGTTTTTTTAAACTATTATTCATTTATTTTTTAGTTCGGTTTTTATAAAAAGCGTGTTTTTTAGTTTTTTTAAACTATTATTTATTTTCTACTTTTTAGTTTTTTTAAAACTATTATTTGTTCTAATCTACTATTAATTCCGTGATTACTATCAGTAACTGTAATTATTTTCAAATTAATGTGTACAGCTGTATTGATAGTCAAATTTCGATTTTAGAAGTCATTCAAAGATTTTAACGTTGTCAATATATACAGTGAGCCACCATCTTGAATTTCTCAATTTTTACAAAAAAATCATAATATTCGACCCCAAAAACCCCCACATACCAATTTTGAATAGAATCGGACCATAATCACAAAACTCGTCCACCATTTTGGAGCCGCCATCTTTAATTTTTCAATTTTCACAAAAGAATCATAATATTCGACCCCAAAAACCCCCACATACCAATTTTGAGTAGAATCAGACCACAATCACGAAACTCGTCCACCATTTTGGAGCCGCCATCTTGAATTTTCCAATTTTGACAAAAGAATCATAATTTCCGACCACGGAAACCCTCAGATACCAATTTTGAAGCGAATCGGACCATAATCACAAAACTCGTACACCATATTGGAGCCGCCATTCTGTTTTTTTTTTCACACAAAAATTTCTTAATGCATTGTCACCGGAATTATGTACACCTGCCAAATTTCAAATCATTCGGACGTCTGGAAGTGGGTCAAAATCGCGCCCAAAGGAGTCGGTTACAAACAAACAAACAAAAACAAACAAACAAACATACAAGTGAAGCTAATATAAAGCGTGTAAAAACAACAATTTGGACACCTTGTTTGATAATCGAGATGTTTACAAAGAAGTTCCTCGTTGGTTTTTCTTTTTTGATTGACTCAAGTTACTGAGAATGACACAAAAAACAATAAAGCAAATGCCAGTCTCTGAGACAAAAATTGACTATATTTGAAAAACGTTTTGTTATTCAACTAATCCCAATCAAGCAAGGACTCAGTTGAGCAATCCATAGAAACTTTTCCCGAACCTCGATTTGCCTTCCTAACTTTACAAGTACCTAAAATGAAAGACCAAAAGACACAAGCTTTCAAGCTCAAACCCAGAAATTGTGGGAGTGGAGCTGGAATGAACAGACAATTGTCAACATCAATATAATTCAAATGACAATTACAATCGCCCAAAGTAATTTTCTGACAAATAACGTACCGAGGAAGCTGAGGGTTGTAGTCCCAAATGATATATCGGACTTTCAACAACACCAAACGAAGGATAAAGCGTTATCGCTCGCCTGATAAAAACGGCAGTTCAAACTTTTAGTAAAATCATTTATAAGATTATATATTTGAAAGACAAAGGGGGTCTTCATCAAGGTTTGTAATGAAAAAATGAATACATAATACAAGTTGGCTTTGCAAAAGAAGAGAACGTATCTGAGTACAAAATCATTGGAATAAGTAAATCTGAATTTGATATAAAAATGGTGTATTCTACAACAGCTTCCTTCTAGTATCTATTCAGTACAAACTGTTTCTTCGGCTACTTGGAAAAGAATAACAATATATCCAACACTTCTGAAGCCTTCGTAAAAATGTCTGAACAAAAATTATACATATAAAAAACAACACATTCCGAAACACAGGGTTTCAAACACATATAATAATAAATAATAATGTTTATTTTCAAAAAACAGAAAGTTGCTGTTTTCTACATATATATTTGGATCTTCTCGTTCACATATTTGAGTTGGCACATATGTGCCCTTACTCTTACAACTCTAAAAATGTTTAACATTCACCAGTTGATTTCATTTGACAGTGACATGATGTTGAATTGTAGTACAGCTCGGAAAAAACCCGGTGAAACCCCGCACTTTCACATTTTCTCAAAATGGTTCACTGAGGAATTTTTAATCTGATGAAAGTTCTCTGATAAATACCAGTGCAACGTGAAACTATAATTAGACCCATCATTCCAAAGAATGTCTAGGACGTTTGAAACGAGTCGGGTCGTCAATAGCGTAATCTACTGCGACCCTTATAAGTGGGTTTTCGTGAGCTTCCGCCCCTCTGAGTGTGCGTTCTGATCTCACTTTGGGTGGAAACAAGACCTAGATCTTCTTGTAAACGAACGTCTGTTTTCTACATATAATTCAAGAAGTGAATAAACAATGGCATCACTGAAGTAACAATCCCCAAAGATTGTTTCGTTTGCGTGATTTTTCAATTTTAGTATTTAAACAATGTACAATAATTTAGACTTAAGGTAAGTGTAAGTAAAAGATTTAAAGTAGCATTCTCTGATTAATATCACAATCTTGTTTAAGTTTAGATAATTAATGAGGTAAGGGTCATATTCGGGCAAGTATCAAATGGTATCATAGTAATTTTGATAAATTATTGAAAACATGTCCAGGTAAATATCACAATCTGGTTTTCATAATTTCAGTGATCATCAGGTTCAGCTTATTAAAAATATCACAGAAGACGACAATCATTTTCAGGAAGTGTCTCAGTTTGGTTACTATAACAGTTTTGAAAATATTACTATTAGGTAAGAATAATATTTGGGTATACATATATTCACATTTACGCTCATATAAATATACATCAATACACGTATTCGTATATACATATATACTAATACACATTTCTTCTACATCTATAAACAATTTTTAATTACATTGATTGATGATTTTTTTAAATAAATAATTTCTGTCAAATCCTTTGATTAGGTTTTTCCCTAATATCGTATATGCCAGTTTTTTCCTATAGTTTGTCACATGCGTAGGCCCTTTCTTTACCAAAAAATACCTTTACTTTTTTCTGTACAATGTTCAGTCAATTCAAGAGCGATTCATTAACTCCCCCCTATCCTATAATACCGTATAAAAGCAGTAGTCCATAATATACTGTTTTCAAATGGGTTGTATATATATTCTTTAAGACGTTTGAGTCTTGACAAAAATCCCCTCAGTTTTTTGTTAGATATGATATCTGTATGTGTCGGTCAATTATTTTACCCAGATATTTAATGAAGCTAACTTCTAGAAAATATATATTTTGGTATATGGTCAGTGGTTAGTGTATGAGGTGAATGCCAAATATTAAGTTTTCTCAATATTATGACATTATTAAAATGTCCTCCGTTTTTAGCTGTTGCCATGAGTCGGCGTTGTGAAAGACTGCCGTATTATCTGCAAAAATCAGGCTAGTTCCTTCAGATTGCATGTTCAGTAGACTGTCTATATATATATATATATGGTAAATAGTAGAGGGCTCAAGACCGTGCCTTGGGGGGACACCGTAAGTAATTCACCACACCATCAATGTCAATTGCAGAGGTCGTACGGCTTACCCCATATACCAATATTCCCCAGTTTTTCTAGAAGTCTTGTGTGGCATACAGTATAAATCTGAGTTTTTTACAGTATATATCTGAGTTTGTTATGATTTTGATTTCACGAAAGGTTGCTCTGAAATATCCGCAAAACTGCTAAAGCCATGCAATGAATAAGAGTGAAGGTCTGTTTTGAATATCACCTCTTTCAGTTGCATTAAGGCTTCTCATGGTCTATATTCACTTTCAATAGTCGTCATGATATCAGCCCGGAAAGCAGTTGGCTTCGTGAAATATATTTTGACCAATTATGTGCAACGATTCTTCAAGGATGGGTCGATAAAGGAATCAAATCTGATTATGATGACTTCCCTACTCTGATAATTTTACTATGATTACGATCGATAATCCGATAACGTTCCAATTCATAACATAAAAGATAACAATATAAAAATCATAAAATGTGTTGATATATTCTGGTTATAATCTAAATTTCCCAAGTAAAGACAATTTTTAAACTATACTTGGGCTAGTTACGTGTGTAAAAACACAATTATTCAGAATTTGAATTTTTGGTGAAAGAGAAGGTATAATATAAGCCAAATCGTTTATTTCTTCCAAGAAAAAAATTAATTTCTCTGAATCACATTGAAAATGGCTGGTTTGGGAATAATTTGAAAACAACGTTGGAAATATCATTGTGTCAATGGAAATGAGTGCTTATGTGAGGACGTTTTTTTTCGGCAGAAAAAAAACCAAAATGAAAAAATATTTTTAACCTTGAAAATATATATATGAATATATTTTTGAAAAAATATCCTTCAGTATATTATCAGCATGTCGATGCTACAAACTCTAGCCCTCTTGATTTGATGACAATTCAGGTTTCCTACTTCTCCATTTTTGCGTGAAAATACAAAATAAAATATGAAATTTCAAAAATCAGACGAACTTTTGAACAATTCGGAGTGATAGGACAAGAGCTGGATAGGTTTTATAGCAAACTTCGAAGAGTTTAATCTTACTGGGCATCTATCGAGTTGAGAAAATTCATCGTTTTAAACTGGAAAGGAATCCTCATAGACATCCTAGCCCTCGACAGATAAAAAAAATATTGGTGGTTAGGTAGGTCCAAAGAGCTATTTACTAGGAATATACTGGGTGGTTCGCTACAGTAGGCCAAATATTTCTATTTGCTGCTGCCGTATCAAACTTGGAGATTTGTATAAGTATTTAATTTCTATATAAATGAATAATTTTTTATTGACTCAGTGGAAAATGAGCAGGATAAAGATGCAACAAATAATATTGTTTTTTCTGTGGGTTCTTTTTGGTATGAGATGAAATAAAGAACAGACATGATACACTATACACAGGGTGTAGTAAAAATACTACTGAAAAAATTCACAATGATCACATCTTACTAAGAGATAGGTATACACAGTAATTATGCAAAAAAGTTATGTGATCAAGTTGAAAAGAAAAAGGCAGTTTTTTCTCCTCTGGTGAATATATGGATAATTTGACTGTATCTTTGACAGAAGTGACTGTACATCGAATACCGCAGGATTCGAGAAATCAAAATGTAGGCAGATTTTCTAAGCTGTTTAACTAGTGCAATGATTTGACTAGTTTTAATTTTTCTAGTATATCTTTGGTGCTCCGATATCCTATTTTTCAAATAAATTTCTTATTGACCTATAAGACATTTTGCGCAATTTCCACAGAGCATTTTATATTCTACATTCGATTGAATCTAATGATAATATAATAATAATGAACCGTCTTCATTTACCCTGAGTTAAAAAAATACATTATGGTATTGAGTTTTGAAAAAAAGACAGTCATGGGGAATAGGCGGAATGTCAGCTTGTACTTAGGAATGACTAGGACTGATCTGTTTCGAGGGGCAAACAAATTTATTCTCGAAAAAGTTTTTTAGTTTTTAGTTTTCTAGATAGATATTCAGGCAGGTGATCAAAACTTTATGGGTATTGGTTGATAAATGTGAAATTCTGACTTTTTCCAGATTTGGACAACCTAATTACTTCATTGCAGAGGATATATGGTCATATTTGTGCACACCAAAGGAAAAGCGTGTCACAAGGTTTTTTTTAGTCGGTGAAGTGCCCTCCTCTACAAGATCAAAGCTGGAAGTGGAAGATGTTTCCAATTGTGTAAGGCCCTACTTTTATTGTACAAACTTGTTAAATTGTTCTTTTGATCATCCCGATATTTTGCACAGTGCCTCCTTGGTTATTATATATATATATATATATATATATATATATTTCGCTGCCCATATTCAGAATCCCTCTTGACTATGTTAGGTTTGTGTTTTTGGTAAATAAAGTGTTCTCTTTTTTTGTTATTCAACTTTTACTATCTGTCCCCGTCCACAACGAATTAACGGGATCCTCAATCCCGGAGTTGCGTTGTAGGCACAGCGAATCAGATCCATAAATACTCTCGGAAATATCTAAAATAGTTTTTGTTTCTTGTTGTAAAAAAACGCGTTGTCATTTGCTAAAGCAATTCTGTACAGTTCTTGTTTCAGGACTAGTGCTAGTTTTTCAGATATATTTCAGTGAAATCTATTTCATGCCTGTAGAAAGTTTGTTTTCTTTAAATATTTCTTTCTAGTAATGAAATATTTTTCTTTGGAGATATTTCTATTAGTGTTCAATATTTTTTGAGATTCCTTTAAAATTCCTTATGATGTATGTCAAAAATTGTGATGTGAAAAGTTGGTTTGTGATTTTATGATACCAGTCTACTTTCAATACATTATCTAGAGTTAACAAAATTTCAATATTCATGAATGGCGACAATTTCAGACTTCTTTAGGAATGGCAGTGATCTACATATCTTGAAGAAAAGTACTGTGAGATAATTTGTTTAGGCTTTGTTGTCGAAAATAGAACATAATCAGAAAAGCTCAAGTTTATAAAATACACCATCATAATTGAAATAACCGGTTCAATACAAAAATCAAATGAGAACCAACCAATCTCTTATTATATTTATCCGAGGATTATTGGGATTTTGGAGAAGAAAGAGATGCTACATCTAGAGATGAAGGAATATAATTTTCGGGATTTCTCTTATTAGGAAGGAAATTTGAATATTTGAAATAATGCTCACATGATGTTCATCTTTTTCAAAACCATATTAAATATTACCAATCCATTTTCATAATTTATATGCTGGAGAACCTACAAAACTTACAATATAGGTCTCACAAGTATATCTTTTGAAACCCCATTCTCACATTTCTAATCGATAGGGCGACTTTCAAACAGTTCTTTTATCAATATATTGGTTGTATCTTGTAATTTCATAATTTGGTATGTGCGTACCACTCAACATTTCATTGGCGTGATCAATAATTTTTTTTATTGGTTTTCATTTGATATTATATCGATCCTCATCTCAACCATCTGATTTGAAAGAATGGTTTGCCAATCCTTCTGTTTCATCATTAATCAATTGCCTGAGCTTATTTTCTCTCATTGTAGGCCAGTAGAGATAGACAGGATGTTCCCAAAATTTAATAACAATTACAAAAGTTTCAAAACTTCAGTAGAGTGAAGAGGACTTTCAAATGATATTTAGTCTGATTTTGCAACCTTTTTTTCTGAACGGAAGTTGTTGAAAATCAGGATTAAAAATTTTCACATTATTAGCGCGGAAAAATTTGCAAATTATGCAAACTTTCAAAGTTTTGAAAAATAGCGATTTACATCCTCTGATAATTTTGCAACCATTCAAACAAAAGGAAATGTTTGTTTTATCAAAAAAAAATTGTTGTTAATCCTAATTTTTTTATGAATCTTCCAAAAGTACTGCAAGAGTTTCAATTTGCAATCTCTTCCGTCAAACGGAAAATATATTTTTTCATGAAATTGATTTTTTATATTAAAATAAGTATTACAAAAGATTCAAATAATGGATGCAAGTGGAGATGTCCTGACGTACAATGTTTTCATAAATTTGCAACCTCGTCTGCAACACGTAAATGAGGGTAAAATCAAAAGAAAAATATTTTCGATTTGTACTCTACCAAAAGAAGCAAAAGTTCTGCTAATCGGGCAGACAACTCATTTTACCAATTGGTGGCAGTATAATAATTTGCAAACTATGTTACATTGCGGAACATTATGAATATTAATTTTTGCAACACCTGTGTTATCTGAATAATAAATATTTTATATATCTAATAAATGACATTCATTGTGTTACATGTTAACTATCGACCAAGAGGAAGCTCGTCAACGGTAGGTGAAATCATTCAATGTTGAAAGCTAACGTTTTCGATATGAATTCAAAACATCATATTACAATTAGGAATTTGCATAACAAAATACTCTTGAGTACGTTTGATGGAGAATCGAGAATATCTCGAACATTTTCATAATTTTCTTGATTCATCAAAAAATGGAGGAAATAATGATATTTAACAAACACTCGTACAGTTGTACATTAGTACGATTAGCTTACAACTGTGTTACGTCACAGTAATGAATGCACAGCAGTTTAATAACATAATTTTTTACCATAATAACAAGAAGACTGACAATTGTATGATTATGACAGACAATGCACATTCATCTAATAGTCCTAGAGCTACAACTGAAATAGAATTGCCTACCAACATGTTTTCCCTCCTTTTTTTCAAAACTTTTATAAATCAAGAAAATGATTCATACGTGTCGATTACATTTCAGTTCTCCATTCGCATTCAATAGAGTTTTTCATGTGAAACCACAATTGGAGTAAGAAAGTCGAGTGGAAAGGTAAATTATAATTTTATTTAATTCAAGAATTACATACCTGTGAAAATTGAATTTGGGATGTAATATCGATTTCACAAATTTTATTTTTCAGCAACATTTCTGTTTGACGATGAAAACTATGTACTTGCGTTTTGATATCCTTACTTCCACAGAGCATCGATTATGTGGAAGAGTACTATTCAGAGAATTGGTAGAGTATGCAGTTTCGTATAATTGTACAGCTATATATGTCTGTTTTTATATGTTAATTTGTTTGTATCTTATTTGTATATTTATTTAAAAATGTTTAATACTCTTGTGTAATGATGACAAATACGTTTTTAAGCGCATCTGACATACTACTTCATTAATGTGTAGTTACTGTAATTAATTTTTATATTATTCACCTACAATTATTGTAAAAAATTGGTATTTTTAACTTTGTCATGAACATGTTTATTCTTTGACAATAAAGTATATTTCTCTCTCTCTCTCTCTCTCTCTCTCTCTATTCATTTTAAAATATCGTCGATTGCTATAAAGTCATGTTGTGACAATTTAAATAAAGAATGATCGCATGTCATTTCTAATGCGATGAAAAATTGATGTCTTTCATTTAGCAGAATTTATCAAAATTTTGTATTCTTTCGATTGTTGCATTCGAAAATATTAGATTAAATTCATTTCGCTGATTAGTCGAAAACAGTGATTGCTTCTGAGATCAATAATTAGTTTCAAATCTTTTAATGGTTAACTACGTAACCGTTTAATCTTCGGATGCAATTTCAATCAACCAGTACAAAGTATAACAGGTATACGCGATTGATAATCAAGTATTTAACTGGACCACACTAGATATGTCGGTCTAATATATATCTCAACCTATTTGCACAATGTTTGCAATTTATGGCCAAATTATAAAAAACAAATCAATTATACAAAAAAAAAATGTTCCGTTAAACAATGACGGTTGCAAATCCCTTGCGTCACGTAAAATATTAGTCGTAACTTTAATCGCAATTTGCAGAACTTTTGCAATTATTTCAGAAGTTGTAAAAATGCAAAAAAAAAAATTGGTGGATTAATAGTTCCGTTTTTCGTATGAGGTTGCAAAGTTACATAACACACTAAAAAACTTTTGTAATTATTTCAATGCTTGTGTGTATTGAAAATGGAAGCATCGATAAAAAAGTTTGATAAATAAATGATGCGTTTTTCAGAAATGGTTGCAAACGTATGTGAATATGTTAAACTTTTTTTCCGTTCACTTATCCAATTTGCAAAACTTTTGTATTTTTTTTCAACAAATTACAATGAAAAACTTGAACAAATGACAAAAACAAGGTTCCGTAACTTTTACAAGGTTGCAAACTTAATGCATGTTGTAAAAGATCATTACTATCGGTATGCCTGGTTTGCTGAACTTTTGCAATTTTCAGTGCAAAAATAAAGCATGAAAACGTTTTTTGCAATTAAAACAATATTCCGTTCATCGAAGACTTCTGCAAAATTGTATAGTTTGTTTTTATTAACGCACTAACATACCATTGAAGTTTTAAAACTTTTGGAATTAATGTTAAATGATTGTCTATATCTACTGGCCTATTGTTTGTACCCATTATTGTCCTCAATATTTGCATTTCCTTCATTTTATTTTTTCCTCTCATTTTAGTCATTGTTTCCATTGCCTAGGTTTTCGTTGTCCTAGAAATTCCCAATTTGTTTTTTTACTCGATTTCATTTATATCCATGAACATTTGCTTGTAACTTTATTTAGGAAACAGATAGGAATCTATATTTCTATAATATTACCTTATTGCTCGACTTCGACAAAATAAAAAAATTGTCGGTCACACAGGGTGTTAAATTTTTTCTGAGCGGATCCCAACTGTATTTTTTTAAATGGCAACCTATATTTTTTATCGCTATTTCGGTTTCTACATAGAAAATAAAGATACTTTATGTATATCTTCACTTCGAAAATATTGACGGTTTTCGAGATTTCTAGCATGACAGGTTTTTGTTTTCAATATTCGTCACTCAGAATATTTGAAATATTAAAGTTGTGCCAAGTCCAATTGATTTTTTTTTTTGGTGAAATATTCTACATTGGTAACTCTCTCGAACGATATATCTGAAATCCACCGGTGATATAGAGGGTATGAAAAACAACTTGCCACATATAGTAAATAAAAATTGAAACAAGATATCTTTTGTATATTCTTATCAGTCGTCAAATGGATTTCGCTTTGAAAAAAGTCGTTCATTCAGATTATAGCGAAGAAATATGAATACTTGCCATTTTTCGAAAAAAAGAGCTGTTTTAAGAAAAGCTAGTAAACTTAACCATAGGGAATACTTGATGACATTTGTAGAGCCTTTGTTGGCGCTTCTTATGGATCGATAATATACAGGGTGTTCGAAACCGAAATAGCGATAAAAAATATAGGTTGCCATTTAAAAAAACACAGTTGGGATCCGGCCAGAAAAATTTGAACACCCTGTGTGACGGACAATTTTTTTTATTTTGTCGAGCTCGAGCAATAAGGTTATATTATAGAAATATAGATTCCTATCTGTTTCCTAAATAGAGATATGGAACACCGCGCCACTGTTGCAGGACCCTGTATAATGTTTTTCATTTTTTCTGTTTATTAATATTTCTAGGTACTTAAAAGTTTCCACTTCCTTAAATGTCTGTTTGGCGTATACAAAATCAATCATTGCCTTATTTTCTCTAAACATCACAAGTTTCCGCATTCACGTTCAATCCTCTCAATTTTTGATTTTTCAACTTCTTTCCTACTTCTTGAAATAATAACAATACCAAATGTCATTACCGAGTTTCTCTATATGAAATTAGTTATTTCTGGGTGTACGCCTCTAACCTATCAGCTGCGTATATATGTATATTCTCCTTATAGGAGCAGCTGCGAGGTGGGCCAAAACACATTCATCAGCCAGAAAAGCAGCAGCGGTTCTTTGGACACACGCCAGGAGTCACCTGCCGCCCGGGCACGGGCTATACGTACCTACCACGTCAAATAAAACAACCCCATTAAAACCAAAAAGTAATAATCTCTTCTGAATGTCTTATGGGCCTTACAATTCGGCCCCCGTTCTCCGATGCCGTTCGTGCACTTTTACATGTTGGATCTTCTTTTAATACCTACTCGAACGGACAAAGAGTTCCTGTTCCCGTCTTTTTTTTTTTCGATTCGCGCGTTGCTTCTCCTCTTCCTTTTTTTCTTTCATCTGGTGTTTATTATGCGACTGTAGCAGTTGTAAGAGCTACGAAAAACGACGATGGATCGATTCTACTTAGTGTTAATTCCCGATGTTATTATCTCGCGGTGTATGAATGCAGATCGTACCAGAGCATTCATACGCACAGCGTGAATATCATTGAACGTTGTTTTTTTTACACGGCAAAATGCTAATAAAGCAGATAAGTTATATAAATTCACAGGACAATTCTAGTTGCATCTCAAATTTCGAGCATTTTAAGCGAGGTGTTCCTCAAGGATCTACGTAACAACAGGCGTATAAATATGGGTGTTGGTAGTTTGGTTCCCGTCAGGTAGTAAATTAGAAATATATTTGAGATGCTTGATAATAATCTATAATTTAGTTCCCAACCCCAAAAAGGTCATTAGTAATTTGGTTTCCGAGGACTACCTGCGTAATCCCTTGTTCCTGTAAGTGAAATTTGGGAAAACCAAAAATTAATTGTCTATTTTTTGCTTGTTCTATGAGTATTATTTTTATTTAGAGTTGTATTGCTTCTGTGACAGTCAGTTGTGTTTTTGAATCGTGCTTGCTCAGTAACATTCAATTTTCTTTAAAGTTGTCTTAAATTCTCGCCATGAATCCAGAAATAATTTTGAGTGGACTTGTTCAAACAGAAAGTGCAAATCATTTGTTCCTACTATGGGCGAATGTGTTGAAAGTTTAACCATTACAAAACACATACAAGAACATTCTCATGATGCAGTTGTGCAGGACTTAAATCGCCAAATTGTTAATTCTGCCTGCAAACGAAAAGCTGTGGAGGACCTGTCCGAAGGTCATTCGCAGAATATTACAGGAAAATCATTTTTAAGTCCTCACGACGTTAGCGAATGCTTTGTTTTTGATTTGCTTGCGATAGCACCAATAGACGAAAAAATTCAAAAGTATTCCGATTACTTAACAGATAATTATATAACAGAAGAGTCTCTTTTTCCACCCTTTCTTTGGGCTGAGAATTCAGCTGAGCTTACACGAACCACTAATGCTTGTGAATCTTTTCATAAACATTTTAATGCGTCTTTTTATAAAGCACATCCAGACATTTTAATTTTTTTGGAAAATTCAAGAATTTCAAATTGAAATTGAAAAGGGAAACATTCTCAATTGAATATTGAATAGAAAGATTTCTCTGTGAATTGAAAAAATCCACTATAAAAATGAAGTCATTTTTTTGTTTATCTTTCAGTCGCAGATGATTCCACATCTAATTTTGTGAACATCCTGTTCATATTTTCAACAAATCAATTCAAATTGAAACTTATGTAAAATTACAAAGCATCAATATAACGGCTCAAATACATTACAGTAAAGTAAAAAATCGTCAAAAATTTATAGCAAAAATGATAGAATAGAAATGAAATTAGTCGACTACATTTTATTAAGTGTGTTTCTTTTCACTGTGCTGTAACTATTTGATATTGTATTTTTATTATTATAAGTAGATAAGAAGTATAGAACGATAGAAGCTTGTGTGATATATATGTTGTATGTTTATAAAAAATTATTTTATCAATTGTGTTTCTTTTCACTGTGCTGTAACTATTTGATATTGTATTTTTATTATTATAAGTAGATAAGAAGTATAGAACGATAGAAGCTTGTGTGATGTATATGTTGTATGTTTATAAAAATAACAAAATATTGGTTTAATAAACAAATGAAAAGTAAATATTATTTTTTTTATAATATAAGAGAAATAAAATAAAAATTAATTGGTTAAAATAATTTTCCTTTCCGGGAACCCAATTACACTTAGAGACCAGGTAGACAAAAAATGTCGGGAACCTATTTACACATAAGATTAGGTAAACCTAAAATATCGGGAACCGATTTACACATTTTTTCAGATCCTTCTCAATCTGGGAACCAAATTAAATGTTCCCATAAAAATGTTATATTTGCTTTCGACACAATTTTCATTTATAATAATAATAGAGTTTATTCATAATTCATAAGTTTTACATACATAAGCTCATGAAGAATATGAGTAGCTGTAAAAAAAAAAAGATAATATTTTAATTATATAAGGTTTAATAGAGGATAATAATAGATAATAATCAGGAAATGGCAGTAGTAAAGAGAATGTACAGAATGCAACATAAAGAAACGGTATATATTCAATAGTACACACAGTAAAACTATATGAGCTCATTTTTTCATGTTGTTTTAGTTACGGTAGGTTACAATTTGGGGCTGAGTTTATGTGAACAAGAGATCAATGAACCGATGTATGTTCTTGTAATGAGAAACTACTTGAATGTGGTCGGTGCGCTTCTAATTTTTAGGGGTAAATAGTTGTATAGTCGATTGGCAAGGTAATTATAAGTTCTCTGTTGAGAGCATTGTATGGACATATGCATTTGCTTTATGTCTTGTGTTATACGTGTGATTCACGTACCTTGGGTTTTCTCGGGTTTTATATTGCTCATAACCACTTTGAAGAAATATAATTGTCTGAGGTCTAGCATTTTAGATTCTTTGAATAGTGTGTATGAAGAGTACTTAACTGGTTTATTGAAAATAATTTTCAAGAACTTTTTCTGAAGGACATCGAGTTTTTTCAAGTATGATGGTGCTACTCCACCCCAACCCAAGATTCCATCTGTCAGACTGGACACTATGAGTGCATAATAGATTTTTATCATTTACGAGGTGTCTAAAATATTTCGTGGATACTTGAATCCATAGATAACACTCCGTAATGTTTTCGTTACTTGGTCGACATGGAAGTTCCATCTGAGTTTTTAAGGGTAAAAAACGGTTTATCTCGATTTCCGGCAAAACTAAGTCCTATGGAAAAAAGTTGAATGACAAAGTTGTAGGTAATAGAAAGATCTACAACTTTTGTATTATTCACACTTTTTTCACATAGCCTCAAAATTTATGTGATAAATTGAAATAACCAAATTTTTTTTTTTATTTTTATCTTTTACAAATTTTTCTTTTCACAAAATTTTGTGAAAACTTACCTTTTTATATCCCAAACACACTGTAATTTATTTGATTTGAAATATTCATTTTTTCACTTTATTTTGACTTAATATCGAAAAACCACCCTAATTTTCAATCGAAAATCATCGCGTCAAAATATCAGCTTTTTTCAAAAAGTCGGTGGGCTTTTTATTCGTTGAAATCTCTACTTTCTGATAGTGAAAAAAAATACATTACTATGGTAAATGTTCTCAGAAAATGCAAAGAAATAACAGGTAGTAAGGCCCTCCTAGCCTCTTCCCCACTTCTCTATGAAATACCTTTTGTTAGGCTAAAATTTTCCGTAGGTCACACAGGTATATAAGTTATCTTGAAATAGCAATAAATAGGCATCTACGCATATAATTTAAAGAAGATTCTACAACTTTCTCAAAATATTGTAGATGTCTTATTAAATTCGGATTCGAGTTTTTTTCGTTTCTTTGCATTTTCTGAGAACATTTACCATAGTAATGTATTTTTTTTCACCATCAGAAAGTAGAGATTTCAACGAATAAAAAGCCCACCGACTTTTTAAAAAAAGCTGATATTTTGACGCGAGAATTTTTGATTGAAAATTAGGGTGGTTTTTCGATATTAAGTCAAAATAAGGTAAAAAAATAAATATTTCAAATCAAATAAATTACAGTGTGTTTGGGACATAAAAAGGTAAGTTTTCACCAAATTTTGTAGATTTTTTTTTGTAAAAGAAAAATAAAAAACCAAAAACTTGGTTATTTCAATTTTTCACATAAATTTTGAGGTTATGTGAAAAAAGTGTGAATACAAAAGTTGTAGATCTTTGCCATTCAACTTTTTCCCATAGAACTTGTAGTTTTGCCGGAAATCGAGATTAACCGTTTTTTTACCCTTAAAAACTCACCCCCTTCCACTTTTGTGGAGAGTTAGTGGAAAGTAATTTTTTTTTAAACAATCGAATAGTTTATTAATGTCTTTTTCCGCTTTAGTTTTCAGTTCGCTCCAGCTCTCAGCACTATACAGTATCTTAAGGGAAGCAAACTGGAATTCCAGTGGAGTCATATTCACGTATACTGTTAATATAGATTGAGAAGAGAATTGGGCCCAGAACTGTTCCCTGGGGTATCCCGCCCTCTACAATACCTTTTTCACTTATAACTTTATCAATTTTGACGCATTGTTATATGTCAGTCAAATAGTTTTCCATAAGATTAAATGCATTTCCTCTGAACCCCATGTCTCCCAGAGTCGAAGGCCTTGGGAAGATCTAAGAATACACATAAAGATGGTCTACTCTTTTCAAGATTCTCCGATATTTTTGGGGTAAGGAAACGTATAGCATCTTGAGTAGATACTCCTTCTTTAAATCCAAATTGGTCGCTAGAGATAATTTTATGTTTATCCAAATAAGTTACTATTCTTATTTTTATAATTTTTTTCTAGTGTTTTCGCTATGTTGGAGATCAGAGTTATTACTCTGTAGTTCAAGTCTTCGTGTTTGTCTCCTTTTTTATGGATTGGTTTGCTGACTCCTATTTTGAGATATAAAGACATAATGTAAGGAGTTCAATGATAGGGCAGAAACTGTTTTCTAGAAACGGAGTCAGGGGAATTTTGCGTATGCAATTCGTCATTTTCCAATGGAAATGTCCATGAGTACAAGAATAGAAGATGTATAGGTACCGTAAATACAAAGAACGTATTTTACTAGCGTCATTCTTTTTCGAGTTGGGAAAACCGTCAAAGATGACACTTAAATTTCTGAAGCTGGCGCACCTCCTCAAATATGTGGCATTCATTTATACAATAGTCAAAAAGTACGGATACGGGTGCTTTTTATGTGTGAAGGAAACAGTGTTAAATTTTTCTATATTTAAAGGCAGTAAATTTGATTCCCACCAACTATGTACCTTCACGAGATAATTTTGGAGTTGCAAGCTATCATTCAAATTTGCAATTCTTTCACATATATTTCAGTCATCAGCATATAGTAGGAGATTGCAATTCAAGTCCAGGAAGATTTCATTTACAAATATTATGAACGCAAAGGGGACTAATACTGAGCCTTGTGGGACATCAAATGTAGCAGTTATGTTGGTTGATCTGTGACTATGGTATTCCACTCTGAGGTATTTGTTGGGCAGATAGGAATAGAAAATAAATGGAATTTTGAGTGAAGCCAAACATTGAAAGTTTTTTGAGGAGAGTATCATGATCAAGCATATTAAACACTTTAGAGAAATCAGTGTAAACGACATTACCTGCTAGAGTCGTCTAATTCACCAGATATAGATTGTGCTATTTCCACGAAATTGTGACCCTTGACCAGCGTGTGGTGAGGCCATGCTGATAATCCACCATTTGTGACTTAACGTGGGTAGATATAAACTCAGATATAACAATTTCAAAAACTTTGCTGATATTGCAAACTGTAGTATATATTCGGTAGCAACAGTTATTTGAGTGATTTGCGAAATAATTTTATATTTATCATATTTTTCATTTCGCTGGGTTAATGATTGAAATTCTTCTTACTATCGAAAATTTTCGGTTAATCTCATTGTTGGTACTGTTGCTATGGGTATGTTGTCATGTTACGCAGTAGTGTAGGTTCTTTCAGGAATAGTCTTTTATGAATGAGACTTACGGTTTCTACAATAAAGATGCGATGTATGGTTAGTAAGTAATTTTGTTATGAATAAAAGCTCAGTGATCCGTGTGCTTAACTCTGTATGCCTATCGTAAGGCTCTTCTTCAAGGAATGGATATGGATTGTACTAACTGTTTGCTACAGAAACCCCAGAAGGCAATGCCATTTATCAGATGAAATTCAATTAGTATGAACTATGATATTTTCCCAGATGGCGTTCCTGATTCGGTGATAACTCTGATAGCTTAGCATGACTTTCAAAACAGAAGTTTTTACCTTTTCTAAATCGGGTTTAATTGTATGTTTTGAAGAGACAATATACTTTGTAACGTCTGCAAAGAAAAAAACAATAGCTTGCTATCAAAATTCAAGAAGGCAGGGGCTTCATATCACTTGAGGAACTTTGAAATATAATTGCAGGAATAATCTCTCAGATTAAACTATTTCGGAGATATCGATAAAACACAATCTATATGTCGTTTAAGTGGAAAATATCAACAATATAGATATGATGAAGACATTAATTGCATTAATTCACTCCGATAAGAAGATATTTAAAGTTTTTAGACTATATGAGAAGCTCGATGATAGGACAGAAACTCGGTTTTTCTGGAAAGAGACTCAAATCGATACTGATTATTGCATTGTACAGGAAGTAAGCTTACCCTTAAAAACTCACCCCCTTCCACTTTTGTGGAGAGTTAGTGGAAAGTATTTTTTTTTTAAACAATCGAATAGTTTATTAATGTCTTTTTCCGCTTTAGTTTTCAGTTCGCTCCAGCTCTCAGCACTATACAGTATGGCAGTATCTTAAGGGAAGCAAACTGGAATTCCAGTGGAGTCATATTCACGTATACTGTTAATATAGATTGAGAAGAGAATTGGGCCCAGAACTGTTCCCTGGGGTATCCCGCCCTCTACAATACCTTTTTCACTTATAACTTTATCAATTTTGACGCATTGTTATATGTCAGTCAAATAGTTTTCCATAAGATTAAATGCATTTCCTCTGAACCCCATGTCTCCCAGAGTCGAAGGCCTTGGAAGATCTAAGAATACACAAAAAGATGGTCTACTCTTTTCAAGATTCTCCGATATTTTTGGGGTAAGGAAACGTATAGCATCTTGAGTAGATACTCCTTCTTTAAATCCAAATTGTTCGCTAGAGATAATTTTATGTTTATCCAAATAAGTTACTATTCTTATTTTTATAATTTTTTCTAGTGTTTTCGCTATGTTGGAGATTAGAGTTATTACTCTGTAGTTCAAGTCTTCGTATTTGTCTCCTTTTTTATGGATTGGTTTGATGACTCCTATTTTGAGATATAAAGACATAATGTAAGGAGTTCAATGATAGGGCAGAAACGGTTTTCTAGAAACGAGTCAGGGGAATTTCGCGTATGCAATTTGTCATTTTCCAATGGAAATGTCCATGAGTACAAGAACAGAAGATGTATAGGTACCGTAAATACAAAGAACGCATTTTACTAGCGTCATTCTTTTTTGAGTTGGGGAAACCGTCAAAGATGACCCTTGAATTTCTGAAGCTGGCGCACCTCCTCAAATATGTGGCATTCATTTATACAATAGTCAAAAAGTACGGATACGGGTGCTTTTTATGTGTGAAGGAAACAGTGTTAAATTTTTCTATATTTAAAGGCAGTAAATTTGATTCCCACCAACTATGTACCTTCACGAGATAATTTTGGAGTTGCAAGCTACCATTCAAATTTGCAATTCTTTCACATATATTTCAGTCATCAGCATATAGTAGGAGATTGCAATTCAAGTCCAGGAAGGTTTCATTTACAAATATTATGAACGCAAAGGGAACTAATACTGAGCCTTGTGGGACATCAAATGTAGCAGTTATGTCGTTTGATCTGTGACTATGGTATTCCACTCTGAGGAATTTGTTGGGCAGATAGGAATAGAAAATAAATGAAATTTTGAGTGAAGCCAAACATTGAAAGTTTTTTGAGGAGAGTACCATGATCAAGCCTATCAAACACTTTAGAGAAATCAGTGTAAACGACATTACCTGCTAGAGTCGTCTAATTCACCAGATATACATTGTGCTATTTCCACCAAATTGTGGCCCTTAACCAGCGTGTGGTGAGGCCATGCTGATAATCCACCATTTGTGACTTAACGTGGGTAGATATAAACTCAGATATAACAAATTCAAAAACTTTGCTGATATTGCAAACTGTAGTATATATTCAGTAGCAACAGTTATTTGAGTGATTTGCGAAATAATTTTATATTTATCATATTTTTCATTTTGCTGGGTTAATGATTGAAATTCTTCTTACTATCGAAAATTTTCGGTTAATCTCATTGTTGGTACTGTTGCTATGGGTATGTTGTCATGTTACCCAGTAGTGTAGGTTCTTTCAGGAATAGTCTTTTATGAATGAGACTTACGGTTTCTACAATAAAGATGCGATGTATGGTTAGTAAGTAATTTTGTTATGAATAAAAGCTCAGTGATCCGTGTGCTTAGCTCTGTATGCCTATCGTAAGGCTCTTCTTCAAGGAATGGATATGGATTGTACTAACTGTTTGCTACAGAAACCCCAGAAGGCAATGCCATTTATCAGATGAGATTCAATTAGTATGAACTATGATATTTTTCCCAGATGGCGTTCCTGATTCGGTGATAACTCTGATAGCTTAGCATGACTTTCAAAACAGAAGTTTTTACCTTTTCTAAATCGGGTTTAATTGTATGTTTTGAAGAGACAATATACTTTGTAACGTCTGCAAAGAAAAAAACAATAGCTTGCTATCAAAATTCAAGAAGGCAGGGGCTTCATATCACTTGAGGAACTTTGAAATATAATTGCAGGAATAATCTCTCAGATTAAACTATTTCGGAGATATCGATAAAACACAATCTATATGTCGTTTAAGTGGAAAATATCAACAATATAGATATGATGAAGACATTAATTGCATTAATTCACTCCGATAAGAAGATATTTAAAGTTTTTAGACTATATGAGAAGCTCGATGATAGGACAGAAACTCGGTTTTACTGGAAAGAGACTCAAATCGATACTGATTATTGCATTGTACAGGAAGTAAGCTATTTATCATCGAATGATTCTCAAGCTTAATGTTGAACCTTTGACCGTAAAGTATCATTGTAAGCACTTCCAATAGTTTTGATTCGTGATACAAAATGTCGACTGCATATACTTAGTAATTTCAGTTTCATTTATGGAATAAGGAACATTTGAAGTTCTTTAACCAAAAATCAATGGAACAAAAAAAAATCCGAAAAAAATTAATGCGATGCTTACCAATTATATAGGGCCTCAAGTTTGTAATCCCATATTTCATATAAAACATAGTAAAATATCTACTTGACGAACTACTACTTGACGATTTTTTTTCAAATTTGAATAACTGAGTTTGATCCTATGAAAATTCGAAGGAGCCAAATACTTCTCAGAATTTTGTAGTGGATAATTCGATATCAAAATCGATCAAGATAACAATAAATCGGTCTTTCTTATACAAATTTGGCAAATTTGTGCGCTGGAACTTCATATATTTCAATGAACTGACGATAACCTAATAAATCACGTCGTTTTCCTATCGATAAAAGAACATCTGAATGTGGAAAAACAATATATAGGCATTTTTCGTGAGAAAACATTCACTAGTGCATTTTTCGCAAAATCAGGTAGTTTTTCGTTGTTGTCAAGACAATTTATTGTTTTTGCTTACATTGCTGATGACATTTCATTATTAACCGACGAAAAAAAAGGGGGAGGTTCTCTAGTCGACGCGTATTTTTTTTATGTATGACACATCTCAGCATTACGTCCAATTTTCATGTCTTTTTTGTTAATTGAAAGACAAGTGATAAATGTAGGGATACCACCATAAAGGAAATGGTATTTTTAATAACACCACATATTTTTTTTTGTCAAAGTATCAAAAATTTATTTTTTACGAATAAGCTTTTAGCAAAAGTTCAACGACTTCAGAGGAAGGGCTCACTGAAGTAAAAGAAACATTCAATTTGGATTAATTGAAAACATATTTGGAATAACAATATGTATTATACAACTGAAAAAGAAGAAGAAAAACAATGAACATCCTTATAATAAAATGGGGTTAAGTTCAGTTTAATTACATTACATGCAATAATTCGACTGTAATGTAATGTTTCAGTGGTGTCCAAACACATTTTGTCGCCACCGTGATGACGGAACCCGGAAATGGGCGTTCTCGGAAAAAAGATAACAAGGTCGCTCTTAATAAAATCAACAGTTTTTACTTCTACACGAGGGTCTTCTCGGCATTACCGAAAAACGTATTTTCACTTATGACATTGGCCCTCGCCTTACATCATCAGAAACCATATAATTCGGCTAACGCTTTTACCTTTGCCTTTCGTGGCTTCTTTCTTTATAGGCAAGTCTCTAAGACAAAAAAATCTTCGAGAAATTGTGTAACGATCGCGCGTGATCCGATTATGTGGCTGAATACCATCGAATTTTTGAAGACTTGCAATAAAAAAAGGGTTTTCTGAAGTGATTTCAAATAATGAAGAAGTGTATTGAAAATTGGGGTTATATTTCGAAAAAAAAAAAGAGTGGCTTTAGACCACACGACTGAAGTAAAACTTCTTTAGCTCCATCTATATGTATGTATATATATATATATATGTTATATATGTATATATGTATAATATATACATGTATATACATATATTAATTTTCTAATAACCTATAATTTCATCATTTTAGTTTGGTAAATTTAGTAAATTATTATTAGAGTCATGAATGATTATAAAAATGAAATAAAAATTAATTTAACTAACTCCAATAATTGGTCTCGGTTTTTGTACATGATCTATAGTGGTATTTTCATCATCAACTTCCATTTGATTATTGTCATGTTCAATCACGATGTCACCAATAATTTGTAATCAATCAATCAATCAGTTTATTAGTTAAAGAAGTGTTCAATTACAACATAGGAACCTACATTGTAACATACTAGCTTAGGTAACACGTCAGATGAGCTTTTAAAAAAAAAGACAGACACCAATCAACATAACATTAAATCTAGGCTGTCAGCAAAAAGCAGTATTTGTACACAAAAAAAAAGTATTTGTAAACAAAAAGTATGCACAAATTACAATTAATAACACACACTATACTTAACAAGACATGTTAAATGCAACTATTTTTAAAACAATCGGTGAGAAAAATTCATTTCCTTAGAAATTCGTCAACGGAGTAGTGTGCTTTCAGCACAAGATGGTTTTTCAGCTTAGCTTTAAAGGAATGTAAGCTAGGGGCAGATTTGATATTGTCGTCAAGAGCATTATAGAGTCTGACACCAATCGATTCCGGATGATTCTGCGACACTGATAGTCTAGCGAATGGTTGTTGTAGTTTATATTTATTTCTAGTACTATAATCATGAGAGTGTCCACAAGTAGGAATATTAGTAATATTTTTTCTCACATAGACAATGTAGTGGTATATAAACAAACATGGTAGAGTCATTATACCAATGTTAACAAAAAGTGGTTTGCAATGTTATCTCGGGGGTACCGCCATCATTAACCTTACTGCTTTTTTTTTGAATGGCGAATATTTCTTGTGCCTTGGATGCAATGAATTATTTCATAGCACATAAATGACTGAATGAGACTAAAATATACCAGTTTCAAGACTTCAAGAGAGAGTGTTTTTTTCAGTTGACGGAGTAGAAATATGTGTTTACTAAGCTTCAGTTTTATATACTCAATATGATTGCTCCAGGTGAGTTTAGAATCAGTATTGATTCCTAGAAATCTTGTGTCAGAGACTTGCCGAATTGATGTATTGTTCAGCTTCACTAGGTAGCTGCTATCTATTAAAGAATTTTTTGTAACAAAATTAATCACTTGAGTTTTGGTTATATTGAGAACTAGTCCATTCAAATCACACCACTCAGAGAGTTGATTTGTAGCATTCTGCGCATTACAAAGCATAGTGGGAATACTATCAGCTGATATAACGAGATTGGTATCATCTGCATATACAATCGATAGAGAAGCAGCAGAGCAATAAGTCGGAATGTCATTAATGAAACAAATAAGCAGCAGGGGCCCGAGTACTGATCCCTGAGGTACGCCTGTCGAGATATATCGAATATCTGAGAAGGTATCATTCAGATATACTCTTTGGCTACGACCTTCAAGGTAAGTTACGATCCAATTCGATGCAGGTCCTCTCACACCATAAAGTTCTAATTTATATAATAACAGATCATGGTCAACAAGATCAAACGCCTTACTCATATAAAAAAACAGTGCCAACGTGTTGTGTTTGCTGTCAAGAGCATCAGTTACATGCTTTAATAGCACATCAATGGCAGTGCCAGTGGATTTGTTTTGTCTAAATCCATTCTGACTTGAGCTAAATAGGTTGAGATTTTCGAAATATTTGTATAGTCGTACATAGTAGCAGTATTCACCAACTTTTGCAAACTGACACAGAAGGGCAATAGGACGGTAATTACCACAGTCTTGACGAGAACCCTTGCCTTTATAAATTGGTAGAATTTTGGATATTTTTAAGACATCAGGGAACACGCCTACCTGAAAGCTGTGGTTGACAATGTGACTCAGCGGTTCTGAGATAATATCAGCAATAGTCGATAGTATATGACCTGGTATGTCATCGACACCTGCAGATCTTTTTCGACTGACTTTTTTTATGGTTTCTTCAATTTCATAGTTTGTTGTTGGAGAAAGGTATATGCTGTTAGCCTTGGATTTCATATGTTTAATGTAGCTTGATGAGGGTTTGATGCGAACCTCTACAATTAATAAGTATTTTATTATTTACGTATTAGTTAAATTTTATGTTATCCTATTTTAAAAACTTGCTGAAGTAAATTGTAGAAACGCGAGGCCGAAATACGGAAGAGTAACAAGGAGAAAGAGAGAGAGATAAGAAAAGGACAGAGAATCAAACGCGCCCCAATGTCGAGAGTAGAATGCCGCGTATTAGTAGAGAGAGAAAATAGACAAGGAAAAAGGAACGCTGCATATGATGCTACGACGACTGCAACTAGTATGAGAGACGCACTCACCTTTGTCGAGACCGTTCGCCTCGCCCGATCACACTTTTCGTAACGCTATCGTCACGCATTCACCAGCTTACTCCCCAAGTCAAGCGTGCATAAAGAAGTTTTACTTCAAAAACTTAAAGAATTCAATCTACCATCCTTCATTATTTTCATAATTGATCTACCAAAAAATAATTGTATTCTGATAACTAGACGATTGAAAAGGTTTAAAAGTTTTTAACCGCTTCCTTAGTTGTTCCACCAACCTTCAGAAGTTGAAAACCTGTAAGAGTTATTGAAACCTAAAACTAAAAGAACCGAAACAGTAGGTAACTAAAGCTTCGGAATGATTTTCAGAAAATAATTCAAAACTGAAAAAACAAGGGAGTTATCATTTTTGAAGCTTTACCAACAGATTAGCGTGGAGTTATTAGATATCCATATTAATAAAACATTAAATTGAAATAATCATAAAGTTTACTTATAAAAAAATACTAAAGTAATGTGTGAAATCCGGAAACTGAACTCACAGTACTAAATCCAGCGTCAACATATCCTTATAGTGATTTTTATTACTATGTTCCTATGGGCTTCCTTTTGTGGTAACTCCGAATAAATTGGGATAATATTATCATGATCAGTTGTAGAATTGAAAACTCCACAACTGACTAACCATTATCATGAACTGGCCCTGAATACTCTATTTTACTTGGTTGAGATGTTAACAAGTTCATGAAGAGCTATACTGGGTGTGAATAACTTATAAAAACTTACTTGCGATTTTTATCGAGCGACAGATAAACAGCGTCCTCCCATATATATAATATATATATATATATATATATATATATATATATTGGGAGGACGCTGTTTATCTGTCGCTCGATAAATTTTTAGAGAGTTGGAATCGTTCAAATTATGTACCTCGCCAATCTAGTTAAGGATACTATGCAAATAATTAAAGCATTTATAAAAACAAACTATATTAATTAAAAAAAAACTTGAGAGGTGTCAAGGGACACCCGGATGGAACGAAGTTCCTTTCGATTAATTAGTGAAGGAATTGTAATAAAATTTTATTTTTTTAAATTATAATATTTTTTTATTATTATTAACAAATATAATGTAATATAAATTTAATCAGTAGGCTCAATTTTAGTACATACGCATTGATATTGTAATATTAAAATATTTATTTGCTTTTACATTTATTAAAGTTATGACGCGTACACTTGCTAAACACACAATAATGGAGAGATTATAACGCGTATGACTTGGTTAGCACAATAGTAAAGAGAGGTTATAATGCGTACTTGCTAAAAATACATAAGCATTTATTATTGTCTGTATAAAATCTCTACTTACCTAACTCCATCAGCAATATCCGGAACTTGTGCAGAAACACTGTCAGGATTCATTATTGTTATTATTTTTTATTATTTATTATGTACAAAAAACCTGTATATACTCAACAAAAATAATCGTCGCGACACCACACTGTTCAATGCAATATCCGGAACTTGTGCAGAAACACTGTCAGGATTCATTATTGTTATTATTTTTTATTACGGCTATAGCGAAAAGTCTCGTTACAACTTTTGGTCTTAATTTATTCCGTCTAGCCCTCTTTCGCAACGCGCGATAAGGAACTACGTTCCAAAAATTACTTCGTTACAACAAATACACACTGTATGATATAACATTCTAATCAATACAATTCCAGTACTTCCATAGTACTAAATACATGTTCTAAATAAGTAATACACCCTGATTAATAATTGCGTTACAACTGACGGTAAGTTGTATCAATTTTCCAAAGGAACTGAGATGTCAAGAATCTAACAATGAATCAACAGATGAATAGTAAAAAATTATTTATTGCGTATCGTAATGGTAGATGTTTTGCTCAACATGCAGGGTGTCATACAATCAGTGGTACAACAAAGCAGATTGCTGAATATCTGAACCTAGAAAATCCGGAAGATTATACTGGACACGGCTTAAGACGATCTTCAGCATCTATGTAGTCGAGGGCGGAGGAGATTTGCTTACTTTAAAAAGGCATGGAGGTTGGCGTTCCTCGACTGTGGCTGAAGACTACATCGAAGAATCGGTAAGCAGAAAGATTGAAGTTTCTCGTAAATTGTTCAGCCATTCAAGAACAGTAAAAACAACGCCAACATCAGAATACAATGCAGTGGGGAAAAAAAAAACTGAATACTTCACTAATATAGTAGCACCTCGATTTATCAACTACAGTTATCGAAAATGAAGTAGCTGCTAAAGGATTAGCTATTTACAACAAGACAAATTGTACCATAAATATTTCAATTGATAAAAATTAAAAATACATGTTTTTGTTCGTTAATCTTTAAAAATAAATGTTTCTTAACAATCTGCGGTTTTCAGGTAGATAAAATGAAAAATATCGTTCATTACACGTCCATAAGTGCTTTTTCCGTGTTCGGCTGCGCCTCCCACGGGAACTTGTCGCGCAGTACTTGAAAAGCCAATTTTCTCGACTCCTAATGAAATATACTATTGTACCGTTAATCCAAGATGGCGACCCCCCCAAGGTCGAAAACTTGGATTTTTCATCGATGTCTGGAATTAACTAACATGCATAAAAATCAGAGGCCTTTTTTTAGTCCCCATTGACTGGAGTATCTCGTTGCGACTGAGGTTTTCTGTAACTAGATTTTTCACGCGGATCTGAGAAGCTCCTAGCCACAAAATTACTAGAAAACACTTATAATCTCTCCACAATTTCCTTAGAATGTTATATTTCTTAGGGTTTAGGTACTGGCCTATAATTGAAGGGTCTTCCTCCTTATAGACCAGGGTCGATAAGTTATGAAACAAAAAAAAAATAGTATGATGAAACCCATAGGAAAAGGAAGAGAATACAACAAAAAGGAAAAGAAAAATAATTTACGGGCGATCTGAGGTCGGGAAGTGGAAGGGAGTGAGTTTTTAAGGGTTGAAAACGGTTTATCTCGATTTCCGGCAAAACTACAAGTCCTATGGAAAAAGTTGTAGGTAATAAAAAGATCTACAACTTTTGTATTCACACTTTTTTCACATAACCTCAAAATTTATGTGAAAAATTCAAATAACCAAGTTTTTGGTTTTTTATTTTTATCTTTTACAAAAAAAAATTTTTTCACGAAATTTGGTGAAAACTTACCTTTTTATGTCCCAAACACAGTGTAATTTTTTTGATTTAAAATATTTATTTTTTCATCTTATTTTGACTTAATATCGAAAAAGCACCCTAATTTTCAATCAAAAATTCTCCCGTCAAAATATCAGCATTTTAAAAAAAGTCGGTGGGCTTTTTGTTCGTTGAAATCTCTACTTTCTGATGGTGTAAAAAAAATACATTACTATGGTAAAAGTTCTCTGAAAATGCAAAAAACGAAAAAAACTCGAATCCGAAAATTTAATAAGACATCTACAATATTTTAAGAAAGTTGTAGAATCTTCTTTAAATTATATGCGTAGATGCCTATTTATTGCCATTTTAAGATAACTTATATACCTGAGTGACCTACGGAAAATTTTAGCCCATCAAAAGGTATTTCATAGAAAAGTGGGGAAGAGGCTAGGAGGGTCTAGGCCTTAGTACCTGTTATTTCTTTGCATTTTCTGAGAACGTTTACCATAGTAATGTATTTTTTTTACACCATCAGAAAGTAGAGATTTCAACGAACAAAAAGCACACCGACTTTTGAAAAAAGCTGATATTTTGACGGGAGAATTTTCGATTGAAAATTAGGGTGCTTTTTCGATATTAAGTCAAATTAAGATGAAAAAATGAATATTTTAAATAAAAAAAATTACACTGTGTTTGGGACATAAAAAGGTAAGTTTTCACCAAATTTCGTGAAAAAAAAATGTTTTGTAAAATATAAAAATAAAAAACAAAAAACTTGGTTATTTGAATTTTTCACATACATTTTGAGGTTATGTGAGAAAAGTGTATATACAGAAGTTGTAGATCTTTCTATTACCTACAACTTTGCCATCTAACTTTTTGGAACGTAGTTCCTTATCGCGCGTTGCGAAAGAGGGCTAGACGGAATAAATTAAGACCAAAAGTTGTAACGAGACTTTTGCTATGGTTATAAGCCGTGCGGCGTGCGCGTGTTTCTGTCTGTCTCTCTCTCTCTCTCTCATAGAAATCAAGCCAGTTATTTTCGTTTCGTGTTTCTATTTCACATTGAACAGTGTGGTGTCGCGACGATTATTTTTGTTGAGTGTATACAGGTTTTTTGTACATAATAAATAATAAAAAATAATAACAATAATGAATCCTGACAGTGTTTCTGCACAGGTTCCGGATATTGCTGATGGAGTTAGGTAAGTAGAGATTTTATACAGACAATAATAAATGCTTATGTATTTTTAGCAAGTACGCATTATAACCTCTCTTTACTATTGTGCTAACCAAGTCATACGCGTTATAATATCTCCATTATTGTGTGTTTAGCAAGTGTACGCGTCATAACTTTAATAAATTTAAAAGCAAATTATATTTTAATATTACAATATCAATGCGTATGTATTTAGCAAGCCGTGCGTGTTCTAACCTATTTTTAAGGTTTTTAAAATTAGAAAAATAGACAGACAGAGTGCATATATATATATATATATATATATATATATATATATATATAAAATATTATTATAACTTAAAAAAAATAAAATTTTATTACAATTCCTTCACTAATTAATCGAAAGGAACTTCGTTCCATCCGGGTGTCCCTTGACACCTCTCAACTTTTTTTCCATAGGATTTGTAGTTTTGCCGGAAATCGAGATAAACCGTTTTTTACCCTTAAAAACTCACCCCCTTCCACTTCCCGACCTAAGACCGCCCGTAAATTATTTTTCCTTTCATTTTTGTCATATTCTCTTCCTTTTTCAATGGGTTTCATCCTACTATAATTTTTTTTCACTTTTTACCATTTTCAAAGGCTTCAGCTCTGGTCTATTACCGGCCGGCCCAAATACACGTGTCACATTTCATTCTAACATACATATACACACACAACGAGCGGCGGAATGTCGCGGGGGACCGGGGGGAGGGGAGCAACGAATTTCGACCGGACACGGCTATGCTCGAGGAATGCAGTTTTGTGTAATGTGTGAGCGTGTGCTTTTACCGGCGACGCCGTCACGATTCGGTTCCATTTCTCGGAAGACTCCCGCACTTTCGGGTGGGTGTAACATAATACCATTTTTGCATCGACAAATTGACTGCTATAGAAAGTAGACTATTTGATAACGACATTTCATTAACTTTAATAGCGATGAAAAACGTGCATCCTCTTTTATACCGATAAAAACGCATGTTATTCAAAACTAGGCTATAGCTCCTAGGCGCTCGTTACTTTAATATACCGAGTGACAATGGGACTAGGGCCATCATGCCTATCCCAGACAGCACTGGATATTCCATGAATATTCATAGAATATTATTTTTGGGATATTTGAATATTCTTGAATGTGCCAGGGATATACATATCTTTTTTGGAATATTCCTAGAATGTGCTAGTGGGGAAAATTTTAGATATTCCTTGAATATTCCATGAGGAATATTCCCAGAATATCCAGAATATTCTATGAATATTCCGAGAATATTCAAAGTAATTCAGGAATATGATAGTAATATTCCCCAAATATCCTGAGGGGTTTTCAGAACAGAATAACCATTCCCTGAAATTTCAGAAATTGAGAATATCCTCAAATATAAAATCTTGAATGGCACTTTTACATCAATAATATGAACTTCTACAATTATGCCTGACAATTCAAGCAATGTATTTGCTTACCTTCGCCAAGAAACAAAACTTCATTTAAAAAATTATGTAGTAGTGCAATACGTAATTGTTTTCCTCAGAGTATTTGGGGATTGGAATTGCAGGTTCCACTCAGAAAAAAAAACTTATGATTTCTGCAGACTGCGCACCCCTTCCCCACAATGAAATAAAACAACATGAATTTTGAACAGGTCTATTTCTATATAGTTATAATAATAATAACACATATTTTATTAACCCGTTTCTTCTGTCACTACGGGGATATCTCTGAAAAACAAGAATTGCAAGATCGAACTACTGCTATCTGAATCAGAAAAACTTGAATCCATTCTATCACTAATAGTTTCAACTTGATTACCTAACTGTCCTTTTGCATGCTGTGTTTGTGTAAAAATTGCATTAAGAATATTTTCAGTTTCCTGGTGTTCTTCCTTATACCAAGTACTGTTTCTTTTTCTTTAAGACATTTTGTAGAAAACGCCTTGAAAATGAAATGATCAGTGATATACAAATGAAATTTTTATGGAATGAAATGAATGGTAACATAAAAGTGTACTTACCACACTGTGGTGATTATTAAGAATATGTGTTAAACGATTCCAAACACAGTAGTTTCACATACAAATATGCAAAAGTAATCCATACCAGTAAAAAAAATAAAAGATGTCAAATGTAAATTTAAAATGCATTCAACTTCACAGCTATGCCATCGGGTTAAGCTACGACTACCGGATGAACGACTGACGCTGACGCGCGCGGAATGGTTTTGATTGGTCGTGAAAGTGCACCTCGATATTTTCCGACCAATTATAATTTGGTCAGTACAGTAGTGTACTTTTGATAACTTTGTCTGAACAAAAACTCTGTTTGCAAATCAAATACATCTATTCGCACTTCTTCTCATACTTTTCCCATATTTTGAACTCAAAAATGGTTATTGGTGTTCATTCCATATAAATAAGGGAGAATATTCCATGAATATACAATACATAATATTCAATTTTGATTATTCTATGAATATTCATACGTGATTATTCCATGAATATTCTCACAGGAATATTCTATGAATATTCATACAGGAATATTCTCACGAGAATATTCATACAGGAATATTCTCACGAGAATATTCGTGGTACATTTTCCAGAGAATATTCCAGGAATATGCATATTGGAATATTCCTGGAATATGCTAGAGGCATGTGAATATGCATATAGGAATATTCCATGTATATTCGGAATATATTCCGTGCTGTCTGGAATATCTCCTTCACTTATCAACCGATTTGAATGAAACACAATTTCGGATTGACAAACATATGAAAACAAAATGGCCGACTTCCGGTTTCGCCAGAATAGCCACCAACTTCGATTTTTCAAATGGAACACCCTGTATGTTTGATGTTTTTCGGATTCTACGGCTCAAATTACATACGACAGTGTTGCCAAATTTTTATTTTACAATTGAAAAAAAAACTCAAATTTTTTTAGCACAGGAGGCGTTGATCAAGTTCTGAACGCATTTTTAACGAAAAAATCGTTTTTTTCAAATGGTACCTTCCGAGGGCCGTCTTGCCATTCGATAGATAATTTAATTACCAATTCAACGATATACATTATGTACCACTTTCTTTTTGTTCAAAACTAAAAACGATCAATTATTGAATTTGTACAATATTTTATACGATGCCTACAAATTCCAATGCCTTATCCGTTCAGGTTTGATGCAATGAAAGGTAGCCATGGAATCAAGGAAAACAGTAGGTGATTAATGTCATGTCAAAAGTGAAATACCAATTTCACTTGTCATCTCGTTTCGTTTGCAAAACGTTTTTTGAAATGGAAAATGATAATCGTTAGTGCGAATTCACACGATCCAATAAATTGGTCAATTTTGTGACCTTGAATTTTATTGATAGGTGTAAACAGAAAATTGTCGTTAATTTGATGAGATTAGAATTGTTCATCAATTTTTAGTGACAATTTGCAGTAACTTTCGGACATGAATTGGATGCCTGCTAGAAAGAACAGAGATTTTCAAGTTTTGTTATTATTTACGCGATTTCATATACCCTACGCTGACCGCGAGTAAAATTATTTTGCCAAAAAAAAACATAATTTATATTGCATTTCATTCGCAGCAATAAGCATTGCTGAATATAAAAGAAAGAGATGTAGAAGATGGTGAATTAGACCTTGGATTGAGAAAAGAAGGAAAGGAAATTTGACATTAGCCCACAAATAATTTCTGAGTGCAGATCCTGATAAATTCAGACGATAATTAAGAATGGATCAGAGTCAATTCAATAAGCTTTTGAATAATAGATTCTGAACTTTTCCTATAGTTGAACCATTTCTTGTCAGTATGTTGGTATTCCTGAGTAAAAACTGTTGCCAAAATTGACCAATAAATTGTCAGGTGTAAATATAACCCATATTGGTCAATTTTATTGTTCAATTTATTGATAAATTTTATTGGATCGTGTAAATTCGCACATTCTCGAAACGAACAAATCGATATGATATTGATATACGGAGAATGTCAGAAGAACGCTGTCAATGCTATACGCTGTTCGTTTTTTGTTAAGACGGCACCCATCGAGGACCTATCTCATGAAATTGGAAATGATGCTAAGGAAAGAACCAGCTGATCAAAACCACATCCACTTCATCGTGAATGAAGAAGCGGAAACTAATGTTTTAGCATATGTTCATTTTTCTCCATCTGCCTCAGTGCGAGAATTGGAAATCGAATGTGACATCAGCAGGGAAAGTACCAGAAAAGTACTGAAAAAACATAAATATCGCTCCTATAAATACAGTTTGCATCAGCATTTACATGAAAATGACCCAGAACGAAGACTAACTTATTGTAATTGGCTTTTGCGTCATCATGATTTGAATTATGGTTTTGTCTCGAAGATACTGTTTACAGATGAGTCAAGGTTTACGAATAATGGTATGTTCAATAGGAATAATACAAGGTACTGGGCTCAAGAAAATCCTAGGTTGCTGACAGAGGTAATTTTCACGAAAGATTCGAATTTAACGTCTGGGTAGGAATCATAGGGACATGAATCATTGGATCAATTCTTTTCGACGGGCCTTTGACGGGCAAAAGATATCTACAATTCTTAGAGAACGATATTTAAAATAATATCAACGATTCACCTGAGAACATGAGGGAAAATATGTTTGCTCAGCAGGATGGTGCAGGACCACATAATGCTAATATTGTACGGTAATATCTAAGTGGAGTTGGATTGGAACAAATGGTCCAATCAGATGGCCAGCCAGATCGCCCGATTTAACCCCTCTTGATTTTTATTTATGGGGTCACATAAAATCCAAAGTATACTTGAGGAGACCAACTTTTTTGGAGGACTTGAGAGATAGAGTTGAGCGCGCATTTCAGGAATTTCGTGCTCACGAACTGATAAATGTGATGAGGTGTACAATACCTACATTGAACTAGTCTATGTGTTAGGGAAACGGGCAACACTTCGAACATATCATTGGTCATTAATAAATAAAATGACTTTTCGATGGTTGTGAAACTTTTCTATTGAAAACAGGATAATTGTATTGTGAGTAATAATTTGTACGTTGAATGTTTCACTGTTTCAGTCGTTAGATTTATTCAAACAGTTTGATTATATTGAAGTTATCTTTTCTGTAAAGGGTTTATAAATCATTACATATTGTCAAGTCGATTATTGTTGGTAATTCATTGTTACCATTCTGAAGTAAAGTTGGAAAGAATGAATAGATGTCATGTTACCTACCAATTTTTTCAGATTGTTTTCCTTTTGTTAGATGGCTTTCTACGTTTTGAACAAAAAGAAAGTGGTACATAATGTATATCGTTGAATTGGTAATTAAATTCTCTATCGAATAACAAAATGGCCCTCGGTAGGAACCATTTGAAAAAAACGATTTTTTTCGTTAAAAATGCGTTCAGAAAATTTCAATACCTGCTGTAGGATTTGTTATTGTTTTTATCGATGAAATGAATACTACTATGAGTTACTGATGTAGATTAGTATAGATTTTAACCTAATCAAGGCCTCCTGGGCTAAAAAAAATATTAAGAAATAATTTTTTTTCAATTGTAAAATAAAAATTTGGAAACACTGTCGTATGTAATTTGAGCCGTAAAATCCGAAAAACATCAAACATTCCTTTTGAAAAATCGAAGTTGGTGACTATTCTGGCGAAACCGGAAGTCGGCCATTTTGTTTCTATAAATCAGTCAATCCGAAATTGTGTCTCATATCTATGTACAAAATTTCATTCAAATCGGTTGATAAGTGAAGGAGATATAGGCATGGAGTCCCATTGTCACCCGGTATGTCCTGTTCCTCATAACCAGACTATATCTAGAAGGCGATCGTCAATTCATTTTCTGTCCAACCTGTTATAATTCATACCGTATTTGGAAATGAAAGAGGTCAGGCCATGAGCGGGTTACTATTTGTATTACAGTTATGAAATTGAAAGAATTATATTCATATGTTCTTAGACCATAACCATAGACATTTACACATAAGATTCCTTCATACAAATCTAAGGTCAGAACGGCCATTTTTAACCGACTAATATCAACATATTTGGAAAAAAATTATGATTTTTTTCAAATCGTACAGAGTCTGTTGTGCATATGATAAAGAAGGCTAAGAATGAATGCTGATACATAGTGATTCACTTTTCTACCATCTGCAAGTCAAACTAACTGAACATTTCGGCCAGAATCTCTCATTGCCATGCACATCAACTATTAATTTTTACTGAACTCGATTTTCATCCCCCATATCTCTGATTACGATGTTTCAGTCTTACGCAACTCAAAAAAAATATCAAAAGCTTTAATGGTATTGATGCACTATCACCGAAACTTCTTAAATATGTGAGCAAGAACATAGTTTCCCCCACTTACACATTTATGCAATATTTCCATACAAAATGTGTTTCCAGAACAAATGAAATCAGCTGTTGTTTATCCATTGCATAAAAAGGAAAAACAATGGACTCAGAAAACTATCGTCAAATATCCTTAATATCGGAAATCTCAAAAATACTCGAGAAAAATCAGTTTGCAATTTAATAAACGAATTTGCTGAGAAATATCATTTAATAACAGTGAGTCAATATGGTTTCTGAAAAGAAAAATCGGTTGAAACGGCCACTTTCCAATTATTCGAGTTTGTCTACCAAGAAATCGACAAAGGTTATTTCTCTCATGTTTGATTTGTAGAAAGCTTGAAAGCCTGAACGGCGAAAGCATAGTTGAGAAATTATCTGCTCTTCTGAATGGATAAAATCTCATAAATATAGTAGTTAAAATTGAGAACGAACTATCCGAATTCCCTTGGCACTCCTCAGGGTTCCGTCTTAGGACCCCTGCTATTCTTACTGTATGTCAATGATCTACCAGAGTTCATTACGAATGGAAAAAATTGCTGATGATACCACAATAACACTAACAGATACATTTCCTGAGGTATTCCGAGAAAAAATTAGATGTACGATAAATGAGAGTGATACTTGGTGTCAGAGGAATGCATTGATCTTAAACAAACACAATTTTCATTTAAAAAAAATCAGTTCCCGATTCACTCATGTTGAAGTTGAATCTGAACATGGCATCACAATCAAAACTCCTTGCAACTTGGCTTGATTCAAACATGAACTTTGATCACCATATCAATCACGTCTGTGGAAATTTGAACAAAGCTTTCTATGCAATTTTCCAAATGAAGTCTCACTTGGATGAAAACGGGTTCATGAGTCTATACTTCGCATTCGTTTAGAGCCTCTTATCATACAATGTAAAGGCCTGGGGTTCGGCTACTGAGGAAATATTTTTTATATCACACAAGCGAATCATTAGAAAAAATGTTGACCTTATCTTTACCCAAAGTTGTCGAGATGTCTTCCTAGAAAAACCATTTATTTATTGAAACGTGTCACTTAAAAAAAAAACATTTATCAACACAGGGGAGCTACATTTAATCTGAGCGGCTGAGTTGGTCGTTTTTGGTTCAAATTCGAAGATATTTATTTAATTGACGCGCACAGATGCACAGGTTCACGAGATTTCATTATCTAATATACAAATCGTTCGGCTATTTTCCGTGCTTTTGCTCAATTCATTAAATAACGTTTGAGGCTGCCGAATATGCTGACCTCTAGCTGGTTGAATGTTTTGCGAAAATCGTCATGTCAAGTTTTCTTTCCTCAATTATAGCTCATAAATAACAAACTTTTGGTTTTTCGATCGAACTCAATGAACATATTTTGTAAAAATCACCGAGTCTTACTCAGAACCCCAGCTAAGAAATTGAAAAGTTTAGTTTTTTCGATAAAACTTGATCAACATATTTTGAAGAACTCGCCGAGTGCTACTCAGAATTCTGTATTTTTTTTCTTCCGAAATGATGGTTTTCGAAAGTCAAAAATTGTTTTTTTCTCAATACCGTTTTTGTTTCGGCAGAATTATCTTCAAAAATGATCAAGAACTTTAGAACTCTTCCATATTTATCGAAAAATACCATCAGAACTCATTTTTGCTAAAAAAACGTGAAGTTAGCGCTAGTAATTTGTTTTTTTATTAGAATCCACGATTTGCTGGAACTATTCAAAATTTGTATCAGGAACTCCAGAACTCTATCAAATCTACCCAGAACTCAAAAAAATTGGTTTTTTGAAAAAATCGGCGCCAACTTCACATGAGTTTTGAAATGAAACTGTCAAAATGCATTTTTACGAGAAGCATGTACTACATAATATGAGTAATTGGAAGTTAATTGTATGAAATCTCAATTGCAATATTTGTACCACATATACGTACACGAAGTTGAATTTTAGTAGGTATTAGAAAAATCCCAGACACATTTAATCAACACAACGCTCACATTGTGGTTCCTGAATATTTTTTGTTAGTGAAAGCTGAAGTAATATCAATGTTTCTGGAGGTAAAAATTTTAGTATTCGAAAAATCCGAGACATTTAATCAATACACAAACAACTCCCACATTGTGGTTCCTGAATATTTTACAGTATTTTATGTTAAGTCGAAATTTTGTATCAGTTTTTGTTCAAAGGGCAGAAATAGGGACGGTATCAATATGGGCATTCTGCAATCTGCGGAAGCCCCTAATGTTTTCATATTATGTATTTGTTTGCTAGGGGACAAGTTAGATATCAAAACCCATCGACAGAAATCAAAGCAGATTTTGGCGAAGTCGCAAGTGGAATCTCTTACGAATTATTTTTACCACGCCAAGTGCACTAAAGCAATAAATATAAATATTATAAGGAATGCTCGTTTTTACTAAAGAGTAAGTAAGTTTCAACAAAGTGCATACATTCGTCATTTCTTTGCAAACTGAAACTTTCGTAAAAGGAAAAGGTCCCAGAACTGTTCCTAGTCGCACGCCACAAGTAACTGTCCGTTCGCCACTAGGTTTCGTTTGGCTGTGGTGCAGAAAATACCTACTTTTCACATTTGTTGCAAACTATTCATTTGATTTGATTGACATATCATCAATCTGCCTTTGTTGAGGAGATTAGCTTGCATCTAGCCACCTGCGTTGGACTAATAAAAATGATTTTCTGCTTTGGGACAGATTTTAATTACCAATAAAAAAATTCATGATGATTTTACGATGACCTCAAGTCTCCTCTAATTGTTTATCTGAAACGATTTGAGTTCGCTTTTTAAATGACCAATTTTGTATTAATGGGCAATCATCTCTATCTCCGCCATTTTCAATTACGGGAGATTGTGATGTTATAAATCCAAACCACTTCCAAAAAAATCGTAGAAAATATACATATGATTTTTCTAAAATTTTCCGCTATATATAGGATGTCCCACATAAAACTACCCAGACAAATATCAGTGAGATGAAAGAATATATATATATATATGTATATATATATATATATATATATATATATATATATATATATATATATATATATATTAGGGTGTTTGTTTTTGCTCCTAACCGGAAAATTTTGTAAAAAATGTCGAAACAAAAAATCCCTGGAAATTTGAGCTCTTAATACTAACATTAAGTACTTTCCCAGAGCGTGGAAAGATTTCATGCTACTCAGGATTATGTGCTCCACAAAAGTAACCTTTGCGACGTAGCTGAAATCTGCACCTGTAAGATTGTACGGGTCTGATTTTTGTAAAAAATGATTATATTTTTGGCGTTAATTAATAAATGACTGGATTTATGGGAAAAAAGTAAATAACAAACTTGTTAAATCAATGTATCTAGTCCTAAAATTCGTACAGATCTGCCGATGTTTTCCATTTAAAATAAAATACAGTTAGTTAGCCGATAATGTTGCCACCGATTGTATCCAAGTCTGTATAGTAAAACCATTTACAATTGCAGAAGCATTAAAAACAAGTTTCGCAGTTTTGAAGCAGAGGAGGAGATAACTAATTTTATTTAGATATTTAAATATTTTTTAAAATAAAAAAAATATGCCATAAGCGAGGAAGTATATATTAATAGGCAATCGGATCATCATGATTTAATTTTCCTATGGTCGAAAAAAACGCCATATTTTCCAACAAAACACAACCGAACTATAGAATATTTTAAAACCTATTTCGATCCCAGACCACAGACGCTACTGACTTTCATTTATTCAGATCTCTTCAAACACAAATATAACTCGTGAATTATTAGTTTTCTTGGACTCCACCGTATGGACACACCTACAAGCATTATAATTGGCTTGCGGTCAGTTTTTATTGGCTCAGGCGAATCTGGTGTGGAACTAGACAGCTGTCACGTTTACTGTCGGCTCTTTTTGATCTCGTATTTACAGCATTCCGTTTAGCGTTACTAAAAATTGTTATTTTCATTTACCAGCGATTTTTCTCGAAAACGGTTAACAGATTAAAAAATCCAGTTTTAATATTTTGGCCTTAATCAATTAGAGTAATCTTTTGTTTTTTGCGAAAAAATTTAGTTTGAATATACTTTATCAATAGAAATATCTATCGTATTATCGATGCAGCAGGAAGGTGAAATATCTTCGGGAATTTATATTGGAAGTAAATGTTCAAACTTCACCATTAATTAACATTCTGATAAAATTAATTGTTTTATAATAAATAATTAATTACCTTTGTTGAAAATAAATTCTTCAAAAAGTAATATTTCATTCTGAGTCATTTTTATGTGAAAAAAAATTCTTTTTTTCGCGATGAAAGTTTTTTGACAGTTGTTCAATTATTAAACACCCTGTATATATATACATATATATAATATATATATATATATATATATATATATATATATATATATATTGGCACGTGAATAATTCATGTGGAATATTGTGAAAGTTGCAACAAGAACTTTGAAGTAAGGCTGAATTTCAAACATTTTCATTCGATTAATTACCACCTGTCTCCGGTAAATTGTATCAACGAGTAGCATCTCTTGTATTTATTTAGTGCATAATTATATTTTGCACAAACCAGTGATCGAGGAGAATGCCTAAGGATAAACCACAAATTGGTCTCATTACGATTTCCCCAGGCTTATGCAGCCCTTTACTTATACTTTATATTACGCGAAATATTCATGATTCATGAAATATATTATTGAAATTATCGGAATGAATCTTCGGAAATTATAAGGTGGTCGATATAGCGAGTTTTACTAATAAAACATACGCGTTCGATTTAACTTTCTTCCGAGCACCTCTAAAGGCTCGCCCATACTCATCTGAATAAACGCAATTTTTTTGCGATTCGCAAATCGGAGAAAAACCGCCGCATGAACGTTCATACTCATACGGCAAATAAAATGCGATTAACTATTGATCAAATCGTATGTAATTTTTCTATATTTATTGTTCATGTTTGTTAGTTTTTAGTTTAAAAATATTCCAATCTGTCCAATATAGATTCGGAAGAAGAATAGGTTTATGCATTTTATCGAATTGGTGTACCTGAATACGACCTTTTCAATTTTGACATCACTATGGACAATAGTTCGTCGAACTAGGAGCAAGTTATTCTAAAGAAATTGAAATATTTCATGGATTTGCATACCCTTAATGAGATTATAATAATCTCCCTGAACTTTCCTATAGCGAAATATATCACCAACAAATGTTCTTTCATTTTTGTTTGGAGTACTTCGTAGGGTACAGAGACGGTATATAACATGAATGCCAATATAAACTAAAGATTCGGGTTGGTTATGTGGAGAAGGTACAATACAGACTGGTCTGAATTATGTGGTTCCGTGGTTTGTCCGAAAAGTTCAAATATTTTAACTTTTTGCGGCATGTCTGGCAGCCATTTTGTATGTTTTCGGCTTTACTCGTACTCGTCAGCAATTCTTTTGGCGAAGGCATTAGCGGTTCTCAGGCAAGAGCTGCTAGATTTTCAGAGATGTTCTCGCAATATTAAAGCTCAGCCAAGTATCTTGGGATCATCCTAGACGCCAAACTGGATTTCAGTTCTCAATTCAATACTGAATAGAAATATTTTTCTAAAATCTAGGTTAAACACGAAGTAATTTTTTGTAATTACTAACAGAAAACTAACTTCCCTGCTGGACATTTAACTACATATGATTTCATTTTCACACAAATCAACACTGTCGTATTGTAGGCATGAATAAGGTCATTCGCTAGTCGGTTCCTGAATTCTTCATTAGATCTACAAAGCTTTAATCTTTTTCTCAGCCCTCTTAATAATCCCAGCTTTCTTTGTTTTGTGGTGTTCTCTTTCACATTAACCCTGCGATAGGTTTGATGCCATCTAATGCTAGAGGTAAGTCTGGTCAATTCAAGTAGTCGTATACTCCATCTATCGTTTGTGGTTCCCACAAAATCCCATGAGAGGTATGCCATTTTATTACCCCTTTTATTATCACGTTTATATTAGCTCGCTTTCGTGTCTGTCCGGTACAAATCTTGCAATCGATTTTAAAACAACAACAAAAATATAGTGAAAAGAAACTGATAAGTCCAACCATTCAAAATATGGGGAATGGAAAGAGGACTAAGGAAACACCATCAGAAAACCCATACTCGGAGAAAAATTCCTCTTCTCCACACCTCCAAAATACAAAACAGAATTTCTGCAAAGTGAACACATACCGGCTATGAATAAATTATCTAATATAATAGATAAAGTACCAAAAAGAAAGAGGACAATATCAAAATTAAAAGTCTGGAAACATCAGAAAGTTCTGAAAAATCACAAAAACCAGATGGAAATACAAACATGGGTAATAAATAATCCAAAGTAGACGAAAAAAAAACCAACGAGAAAAATTCCGTAACCAATGAAAATGAAAAAGGAAATTGAAAGCTGTAGAAAATAGGCAAGAGGAACGAACATATAAAAAACCCGAAAATAGAACGGAAGAACACTCTAAAAAAATCCGGATAGCCAGATGGGAAAATTCAATAGAGACAATGAGCGACACAGAGTTGAATGAAATTAATAATTATTTAGATATTTTTTTTAATATACTACGTTTATGAAACGGACAAAAAAGTAAAAAATAATTATTTAAATATATTTTGTTCACGAAACGGACTAAAACGTAAAAAATAATTAGCCCCAAACGAAAAACGTGGGGCTAATTAGATAATTGATGCATGAATAGTCACTAAGTTTTATTGCACTGCAAATATGCAAATGCAAAAGATATGAAGTGTTGTGTGAGTTTTCTCTACACTCCTCACTTACTATTATCTATTGCAATGAATATTTGTGACTTCCTTGAAAAACTGACAACAAACCAAAACACATTTTATAGCATTGGTATGCGCCATAAGAGCTAAACTAGCCATCATGAAGCATTTGTTATATATTTCAAGAATTTGCACGCATACAAATAAGGATGTTTCATTATTTCCCCAAAATTATTTTCGGTACACTTGTATATATGATTCCAAAAATTTTACAGAAAATTCTCTTGCAGAAGTGACTCAAGGAGCTTGCTGTGATCGTGTAATTAAAACTGTAAATGAGTATTTGGAAAAGGAGCGCAGACTTGTCATTACGGTTGAACCGCTCATTATAAGTTATATCAAATCACTGTATGTAGTGAGCTGAAAATATGTGGTGTGGTGAAGGGGTTACTTGTGCAATGTTTTGATTGTGTGACACCAGAGAGTCTAGCCAATCTTCATGAAATAGTCATCATAAATTATTTTGTCAAAATTTTCTTTGCCCATATTTCCTGGCAGCATTCGGAATAAGGAATCACCATGTCTGTCAAACATTTGTTTGATATCTTTATAAACTTAATAACAAAAAAAATGGGTTTACCGCAAAAAGTATCGTCGTTTGGATGCAAAATAATCGAGGTAATTATAATGATTATTTAATGTACACGGTATAAGATAGCCCCACTTATAAAAGCGAATGAATTTACACTTCTTTTCCTGCTGTAGGTTAAAAATTATTATTAAAAAATTTCACAACTGAACATTTCTCCCAATATTTCTTTCCACGTTCCATTCCAATGAAGTGGATCTTTTTGGAAGGTTTGCCATATAGTCGTTAAGCAGTGTTAATCATTTTCATTATGCCTTTACCATATCTCAACTTCCAGATTATGTAGATAGATGGAGATGAAAATAAGGAAATAAAAAAGAATCCAAGAATTCCAGATCAAATTGTTTTACCCTCATTTTTCAGTTGATCTTGAACATTTGTAAGTTTGGTTTTAGTTATAAACAAACGAAATTTTTTCAAAATTTAATGTAATTTTGACGTAATATAAGTCATAACGATTGTGAATTAATGTAGTATCATCCGGAAATAATTTTAATGGTCCGCTTAATTTCAATTGTGAAGCGAAAATTATATAAATAAGAAATAATAAAGTCTCAATATAGATCCTTGAGGTACCCCACAACATATATCCCTAAAATACCTATTATAATCTCCAAGATTGACATATTGTTTCCTACCATATAACTAATTTTTAAACCATGAATTCCTATTTCATATAATTTTCTCAATAATTATGATTATCACTGTCAAAGGAATTACTAAAATCCAGTGAAAGAAGTCCATATTTTTTATTTTCATCAATTGTATCACTGTGTTTACCAAAGCCACACTGTCACTTATATAGAAATTTTTTTGAATCCCAATATTCTTTGAATCTCCTACTTCAAAGATTTTAGAAAACACATTGAGAATTTATATTGGTCTATAGTTATTGGCATCGTATTTTTTACCATTTTTAAAAATAGGTATAATTTTGACAATTTCTATATTTTTCGTAGTTTTCCACTCTCAAAAGATCTATTTATCAATATTCTGAGAATGAGTGAAAACTGAATAAACCTTTTTCATCATGTATGTATGTACATTCGAGTTATCAAAACCAGGTGATTTTCTAGAACCTAAGTTACTGATGAATTCTTCATTTCTTGGTAGTGTTGGATCCAGAAATATAGAAAATACAAATATTTATATGATTTATCTTCAATATTGATAATATTATTAGAAGTCCATTATTATTGGACCTCACTGACCATATTGACGGGTACCTTCTACAAAACTGACCTGTTGGGGAAGTTAATCCTTTGCATCGTAAGGGGCTGTGGAGGAGCTGGTGGTACACTCAGAATATAGAGAAACTTCAAAAGTTTTCTAATGTGAATGTGATTCATTTCTTGGTAGTGTTGGATCCAGAAATATAGAAAATACAGAACTATATTTATATGATTTATCTTCAATATTGATAATATTATTAGAAGTTTGTTCTGCAATTGTTTCAAAATGTTCACATATTTCTGTTTTTTCTTAAATTTTCTTGTTTAAGATATAGTGAATATCTGATGTTTGTTGATTTTTATGGTAAATGACTTTATTAATCGATTTTCACATAGATTTCGGGGTCAAAGTGTTATTGAATTCATTTTCAAAATATTTTATTTTTGTTTTTCTTTAAGTTTTTTTTTTCAAGTTTCTTATAATAAAAAATTGGTTTTTCTTCTACTTGTAATGAAATTTATTTCTGATTTTAATAGAAATTGAAATTTTTTAAGTAAATCATGGTTTATCAATTTTTCTTTTAAAAGAGTGCTATTAAAAATTTGCAAAAAAACATAGTTTATATCAATATAAAAAAATATTAGTGTCAAAAGTTATAAGATCATTTTTAATATTTTTTACATTGTACTTGAGTAATTGGTGAAAACTTATCTATTGATGCTATTTGAAACTTATGGTCACTTGGTGCTGTATTTAAAACTGAAAATTGCTTGAGTCTGTAAGAATTTGTTGGTGGATTAGTGAATTAGAGTTATTCATATCTTGTGGTGATATTGATGTTACACAATTAAAAATTATTAGTAACATATAAATCATGAAGTCTATTCATATCACTATTTTTATTATTGAGTATATTAAAATTGATGACGCCAAAAACAATACAGTCAGTTTTCAAATCATTTATCATTTGGAATTTTATATCTAAAAATCTAAAAAAATCATTAATATTATAGTTAGGAGGGAGGTTTATATCACAAATTATAAGACTGAATGATTCAACTTTCATAAGGGAATATGAGATAAGACTGTCTCAGAGCCGAATTAAGAGGGGGGAAAACGGGGCTGCAGCCCCGGGGCCTCCACAAGAGAGGGGCCTCCACAATATAAATTTTTAGGTAAAATTTCCTAACAAATACCGAAGGATATGCAAAATTATATATGAAAAAACTGACAACGAAAGAGCAGTTCTCCCACTTTTTCCTCTCATTTTTCGTTTTAAACATTCAAAAACATGTTTCGTATTCTTGTCAAAATCCATGGTTAATATTAATCTTCGATCTGATGAATCATGTGTATATGCGAGAAACAATCACCAAGTAAAACATCATACTATTATACAAAATATTATATCGTATCGAAATTAGCTGTAAAAACAAGAACAATTGAATTTAGAAAAATTATTATTTTTTTTTTATTAAATGAAGGATTTTCTGTCGATGTATTCTTCGAATGACACAAGCCATCTAGATACACAATGAAATTCAATAATCATAAGCAAAAGAAAATAATATTTCAATTTATGAATATGATTGCATCAAATTATTTATAAGAGCCCTGTGCGCATTCCATAATAGAACAAAAGTTCAAATTCTGTTGACTATTTTTCTGCCGATTCTACAAACACTTTGCCCGTCTATACCTGTTTTTCCTATTTATTGGCGTTGACAAGTGTCCGCTGAGTGGCGCGCTTGTAACAGAGAAATCCCCGAAATCTGAAAGTGTGAGTCTAAGAGAAAGATGACATTCCGCAACAAATGTAAATCCTTCTGAAAATGACTATCTATCTAGCTATCTAAGATGTTCTACTATCAAATTCTTGAAAACCAAAATTTCAGAGCTACATTCTCAAACATTGAAATTACAGTGATTATTTTTTGACATTGCTAGAAACCAATGGAAACGTTCAATTCAAATAATTCATATACGTTTTGGCCAATCAATAGTGGGAATATTCTACCTAGAAAATTGTCGCGGGAATAATTTGAGGTATTTTGTTTTTATTGTCTGACAACCTATATTTTTAATTTGACGTCTGTCATCAATTCGCATGAAAAGTGTGAAATGAATCAAAACCGGTTTAGTAGGTACATTATATAATTTTGCAAGGAAATTTGTTTATGATCGTAACATCAAAAAATAATCTAAAGAATACCACACGAGAGATCGATATAGTAGAAAATAATTATCTAGATTTCTTGCTCAAACTTGTTGGCAATAGCCACTCGAGCCAGTTGGTCTCTCTTGTCTATTGCCTAGCAACAAGTTTTCGAAAATCTGTCGAATTATTTTCACTCTCTTGTGATATTACAACTGAGAATGTGATGATGTCAAATTGCACTGGAAAGCGCTCATTTTCCAAAATGAAAAAATAAGCGAATTACGATGAGACAAAGCCGCCTATCAAAGTTATCGCTTCTTAGCATTGAGAATGATTTTCTCCGGATGCTGGATTTGACCGAAATCATCAATGATTTTTCGTCGAAAAAAACTCGCAAGAATCCCTTTGTTTACGCAGTAATTTAATTTATTTCTTGTATTTTATTATACCTACACATGCTCGTGTCGAAATAATTTGATTTGTTCCGCAATAAATAAAAAAAAAACTTGTTTGAAAAATAATTAGGGGCCTCCACTCCTTTGTTGCCCCAGGGCCTCCACATCTTTTAATCCGGCCCTGGACTGTCTTCTTTCTGAAGAATATCAAATTTGATTTTTTGTTGTATAAAAATTCCTATACCCCCACCCCTTTTCTAGATGAGTAAATTGATTTGTAATTTATAATATTATCACAACATTTCTCTTCCTTGGCTACCCATGTTTCTGAAATCACGACAAGATTTCCCTTACATTTATTTATTTATAATTATTTAAAGTTCATCCATTTTATTCTTAAAATAGTGTGTCGACAAAAAATTATAAGTGTACGTCTACAAGAATGCTGATTTCAACTTCTCTATCCCTTCTAATTTCGAAAGAAGCAATTAAGAAATTCAAATGGTGTCGAGAATTCCAGGAGGGGGTACTGACCTTCCTGGAAGGTCCATTAAATACTTGGTTTACAACGCGGCAATAGGTCGTTTGACCCAAATACCGATGGAATGCAGATGCAGTAAAGCTTTTGTTAGCTCTGGTAAATACTGACATCTTTACAGTGTGTGTGTGTGTGTGTGAAAAACGTATGCACATAATACATGAATAACGTGAAACCTATTTTTTGTTTGTTTTAAATTCAAAGTTATGATTATTTCAATTTAATGTCGAAATGAGGCAGATTCGTTTCATTCGAAAATTTCTGGTAGGATTGTATAGTTGCAGAGAATTTTTGACTTATGAAGTTGAAAATAATCTCAGATTTGTTGCAAAATATATACAGGGTGGCCCAGGGTTTCGTGCAAGCTCCATAACTTTTTTCTTGATTTTTTTTAAAACAATGAGGCACATTCAAAAAAATATTTCTTTTAATATACAGAGTGTCCAAAAATAAAATACACAATCAAGTTCTGTTTTTTCAATTGGGATCCCCCCATTTTTGTTACATTTTTGGATTCGCCACTATATTGTCGATATAACGCACCCAGGTTTCTTAGACTTATCTACAATAGTTTTTGACTTTATGTGTCAAAATGGCGTCGTGCATAGACCCACAGAAAAATTAATTACTTCAGAACCATTCAAGATAACTCAACCAACTATTTTCCAGTCCATTCCTTAGGCTTTAGCGTATCTTTTCTGTAATGTTCCATTGCCTACTGAGATTTTTTTTAAATGGCAAATCGCAAATGGCACTAACTCTACTTTTTCAAATGCAACACCCTATATTTTATTGCATCGTTACATGGCATTTTTTAGAAGCTTTTTGTCGAAATAGGGTAGGTGGGAGGATACTTTGAAAAATTTGTGAGATTTGTTACATAATAAAAACTTTTTAACAAAAAATTAAACCGACGAAAAAATCAACTGAACAGCAAAAAATAAAATAAACCTTCCTAGTCTAAATGATAATTGAGCTCCTAAACTAATGTAAGTAACTGATTTTGAGTCGGCGCCAAACAAACAATTATCGAAGATCATTATCCAGAAAGAAGTCATCAAAACGCAGCCGTGCATCTCGCTGCTATGATTTTACGCTTCACCTAATTCAATTGCTAGTTTGTTTGGCGCCGACTCAAAATCAGTTACTTACATTAGTTTAGCTCAATTATCATTTAGACTAAGAAGGTTTATTTAATTTTTTGCTTTTCAGTTGATTTTTTCGTCGGTTTAATTTTGTTAAGAAGTTTTGATTTTTTACTTTTCAGTTCCGTATTTCATCGGTTTAATTTTTTGTTAAAAAGTTTTTATTTTTCAATTTTTTGTGGCTAATATCTATCAATTACTACCTACTTTTGATTACTTCCAAAATACTTACTTACCCACCTTACTTCAACTATTACCAGTTAAATAATATGATTATCTACTTTTACTATTTGTTGTAATATAAATTATTTTCGTTGTTCTGGTTAGTTTTATCATTCATAAAATATACTGATTTTGACGGATGTGAAACAAGAATAATGTCAGTAGCGATCTGTCATTGTCAACTACGTATGTGTATGCCAATGATCACTAGTGAAAAATCAATTATCTCCTATTTTTCTACCCGTAAGGGTAGCTAATTCCTTTCGAAATCCAAATATAAGGTATACCCTATCTATTAAAAAAAGAATCATCCAAATCGAAGAACCCATTACAAAGTTATGCCTGATAGAATCGGTTAACGGACTAGAATTCAGAGGGTGAGTGATCAATATCCTTCATTTCGCTACCCTTAGGGGTGGATTTCATCTTTTAAATTCAAATGGGACCAAATTCGAAGTACACCCTATTCACTGAAAAAATAATTATCGGAATCGGACGCCTCAGTAAAAAGTTATGCGTGATCATACATAAAAAAATATGATGAAAAAAAAAATATACGGGTCGAATAGAGAACCTCCTCCTTTTTGGTTTCGTCGGTTAAAAAGTAGGGTCCAATCAGAGACATAATAATATGTGAGAAAGAGACCATTGATATCAGAACCTCTGAAAAAGGACAGAATGAGTTCTGGCAAAACATTGGTTTCGTATATTGTTTATATGTGTTTTCGTGTGGTGTTATGCAAGTTTTTTATAAATTTATACAGTGTTTGTGAACTGTTTGACAAGTTATAAACATTCTTAAATACCTATATGCCTTCTTCGTGTGCAGCCTACAATTGTTATTTAGATACAAAAAAGGGCTGGATGTGAAATTTCATAGGTGAGTCAACATGGAGTGTAGGTAGTGATTTGTGGATTTTTACAGGTTTCTGATGAAACTGGTAACATTTTATGTGACTTCTCTTGTTTATATAACTCAGTTTTATTTTTGTGCCACTATTTATATGGTAGCTGAAGTTAATAGATTTTGAAAAGGGAAACATTCTCAATTGAATATTGATAGAAAGATTTTTCTGTGAATTGAAAAATCGACGATTAAAATGAAGTTATTTTTTGTGAATGTCTAACAGAAAACAACTACTTCTGGTGAGTACTCTCTTTTGGAAAACATTCTTCTTTGCCTCATTCATCTTTATGAGTTCTTAATTGAGACTGGAATAGAAAATCAAATAACTATCTGAATGAAAATGCAAATTTTCAATTTCAGATTTTTTCTTTTGAGTTAGGGCCTTTTCAGAATATCTATCAGATGTAGTTCAATGTCCAGCGTGGCTTTAGCCGGGGAAGTGTTTTTTCTGTTAAAAAATAATTATTTTAATCGTTTTTTTCCAGCGTGGCTTTAGCCGGGGAAGTAGTTGTTTTCTGTTAGACGATGGAAGATAGTGACTAAAGTTTATCTTTCAGTCGCAGATGATTCCACATCTGATTTTATGAACATCCTGTTTATATTTTCAACAAATCAATCTATCATACCCCATGACAGGTTTTAATGTCAGAAAACACTAATTTCAAAGTATCTCTCCAAAAGAAATGATTCTAACTTTTTCCATCTTTGTAAAGTGAGATTGCTTCTTGAAAATGTGTTTCCCATTTCTTCCGGTCTTCCTGATGATCGTGGAAGCGTGAAATAGATTTTCGTCGACAAAAATGTATTGAAGACCTAGTGAATGCGATGTCTCTCCTGCGTCAATGTTACGAATGATTTCTGGTGAGTACTCTCTTTTGGAAACATTCTTCTTTGCCTCATTCATCTTTATGAGTTCTTAATTAAGACTGGAATAGAAAATCAAATAACTATCTGAATGAAAATGCAAATTTTCAATTTCAGATTTTTTCTTTTGAGTTAGGGCCTTTTCAGAATATCTATCAGATGTAGTTCAATGTCCAGCGTGGCTTTAGCCGGGGAAGTAGTTGTTTTCTGTTAGACATTCACAAAAAATAACTTCATTGTAATCGTCGATTTTTCAATTCACAGAAAAATCTTTCTATCAATATACAATTGAGAATGTTTCCCTTTTCAACATGAATACCCCACAAGAGGTTATCTTGACGATGGAAGATAGTGACTAAAGTTTATCTTTCAGTCGCAGATGATTCCACATCTGATTTTATGAACATCCTGTTTATATTTTCAACAAATCAATCTATCATACCCCATGACAGGTTTTAATGTCAGAAAACACTAATTTCAAAGTGTCTCTCCAAAAGAAATGATTCTAACTTTTTCCATCTTTGCAAAGTGAGATTGCTTCTTGAAAATGTGTTTCCCATTTCTTCCGGTCTTCCTTCCGGTCTTCCGATCGTGGAAGCGTGAAATAGATTTTCGTCGACAAAAATGTATTGAAGACCTAGTGAATGCGATGTCCCTCCTGCGTCAATGTTACGCATGATTTCTGGTGAGTACTCTCTTTTGGAAAACATTCTTCTTTGCCTCATTCATCTTTATGAGTTCTTAATTAAGACTGGAATAGAAAATCAAATTATCTGAATGAAAATGCAAATTTTCAATTTCAGATTTTTTCTTTTGAGTTAGGACCTTTTCAGAATATCTATCAGATGTAGTTCAATGTCCAGCGTGGCTTCAGCCGGGGAAGTAGTTGTTTTCTGTTAGACATTCACAAAAAATTACTTCATTTTAATCGTGGATTTTTCAATTCACAGAAAAATCTTTCTGTCAATATTCAATTGAGAATGTTTCCCTTTTCAACATGAATACCCCACAAGAGGTTATCTTGACGATGGAAGATAGTGACTAAAGTTTATCTTTCAGTCGCAGATGATTCCACATCTGATTTTATGAACATCCTGTTTATATTTTCAACAAATCAATTAATAGATTTATTATTATAGTATCATAGGTGAGTGGTAGGATTTTGTTTGATTCGGGGGTTTTTTTCCCGAGCAATTGCTTAAACTAATGTTGGTTAATAATATTCATGTATAATGTGATTTATTTGATTCACAAAATTTTCTTTTTTTTCTGAGAACAAACGCAGAAATATATATGTTTTCAAATTGAAGAATAGTTTCTTCAAACGTTATAAATATACATGGAATTTTTACTCCGTTGGAGTAATGTCATACTTTTACTCCGCCGGAGTAAAGGTATACTTTTACAGCGCAAGGCTGAAATGAAAAAGACTACGGATTGTCCGTCGATCTCCGTCACGCTCGCTAGAAAAAATTTCACTTTCATTCCCAATAACACGTACTATTTTCCTCAGTAACTCCCAAAAATAATTGGGCCACTTTTTCTACAGAAACGAAATTTTATAGATTACAAAAATGTTTTTTATGTAGGCATTATTGATAAACAAATTTTGAAATCGCCGGAGTTCCCAATTTAGTTCAATTGCACTTCTAACTTCATGATATCGAATATAAATGTAATTATCAATAATTTTTTTCAGTCCTGAACTTTCTGAAAACTTTGGAAAAGAAATAAAAAAAAATCAGATGGAGGCTCAATGGAATTCTTTTGTTTCTGAAAGATATCATGGAAATATGTCGCATAAAGTTCCTCACTGTGATTCCTTGAACTTTTTTCAAAACTCATCTCATTCAAAGTAGTCAATATTTCCCTTGAAAAAAAATAGGTTTTTCCAATGTAATCCCATAGCCTATTTGTATCTTCTGCCTTGACTTATTTCTATCCTTCACAACATCTCTCTCTCTCTCTCTTATATAGTCCGCCAGGAACTGAGCGTTGAAGTCACTTGACGGCCAGTTCATCAGTTATAATAAGTTCATCAATAATGTGATTTCCAATAATTCCTCCCCAAACATTTGGTGATCCACAGTCCTCAACCAGTGAGGATTTTCAATTGCATAATGATGCAATTATGTCTGTTGACCGTCCCGTTGCTTCATCAGAAAACATAATTTCGTTTAAAGTATTATAATCCTCGCCAATCATGCCTTCATTTCAATACAAAACGCAACTTTATTTGCAAAAAAATTACCATACATTCTTGATGTAGGTTCAGATTATAAGGATGAAACTTATGTTTCGATATTATTCTGATCACACTCCTTTGTGGAATATCCATTTCTGTTGCTATTTCCTTAGTGCTTAAGTGAGGATTTTCCTGTACCATCAATAAAACTTGCAACTCATTTCTCTCATTGATCCGACCACCAACTCGTGAGTCAAATCGATCTCTTAACTTTTGGAATGAAGACACCCGTGGAGTTCTTGCTTCTGGATATTTTTTATGGCAGATTCTGCTTGCTAATAAAGGATTTCGGTCAACTTCGCCAATACAGTAGACCATATTCAGTATTTCTTCACGAATAACATTCATTATTAACAATAAGACGTGTACAATTATTGAAAGTACACGGACGTGTCAAGTTTTACGATTCCTTTTTTTTTTTCGAAAAAACCAACAAAACTTCTTATTTCGCAAAACAAATTTTGCAAAAGCCCAATATCGAGAAAAAGTTTTTGAAGAGTGAAATATAGGGTGTTACATTCGAAAAATTAGAGTTATTGCCATTTTTTATTTTTAAAAATCATAGTAGGCGATGGAACATATACTCATCTCAAAACATGCGCTAAAGCCTAATAAGGAATCGACATTTTGTATATAAATAGAAATATTTTTAAAATGTGCCACAGTGTCGGACCTATTGTTTAAAAACAAGCGATACACAGAAAAAAGTAATGGAGCTTGCAAGCAACCTTGGGTCACCCTGTATCTTTGTATTTTGCCAGCATCATTTCTCCAATATATGCTCCAAAGGACAATGCCTTTTATTTTATAGAGAGAACATCCACAATATAGTAAATTTACCATTTATCATTTTACAAATTTTTATTTCGATGGTACACAAGACAAGTGTGACATGTCATGCTATGGTAAATATCTGCCTGAAAAAGTGCCTCCGGAATTTTTTTTAAAGCAATAAAGACGAAGCAAAGCATGAATGAAGAGCTGTATGCTTATTTGATATTCCATCTGCTACTTTAAGTGACTTTATAAAATAAAATAAGAAATAAAATAATTCAAAAAGTTAAAACTACACAACATCCATAGCAAACAGAAATAAAATAAAATAAGAAGCAATATAAAATAAGAAGTAAAATAAAAGATGGTTATGTTTTATCTTTTATTTTATTTTACTTTGACTAGTTGTATGCATGATAGATCATCATGTTTTTGTTTTCATAACCGGAAAATAATGTGTTCAGTGCCATTTTAACAAATTTCGTTTTTGGCCAATAATGCCTTTGGATGACGAATATGTTATAATATTTATATTGTTTTGTCAACAGTGGCTTATTTTTTACTCAATAAACAATAACGGACCAATATTTCAATTATACATCATTGAAGCTTGAGGTAATGTCATTATAAAATCCCAAATTTCGATTAGCAGCTTGTTACTTCTTACATTAATTTACTCAAATTTCAATAACCATTACAAGTGAAATTTCTACAGGAATGGTGGTAAATTTCAACTTAATATTTTGATGCACATGTTGAAAAAGATCAATTTGACTATACTGATATCACCCTGTTAGTTGAATTAAACAAAGAACCAATTAACTATTTTGCCATTAGAATATGCGATATTTTTTAATCAAGCCGACACAAATCCAGTAATTTGTTTTATGAAAATTATATTTCAAGTTTAAGCTCTATCCCAAAATAAAGGTAAAACTTTTATCCTCGGAGATACAAAAAAATTATACAGTCTTTTGTATGAATATTTCATAATCTATGCAACAAACATGTATTTTCATTTACTGAGTACCTATCTGTCATAGAGATATATTTCTTTTTTTTTGGGTATAGCTTGCATTTTTTTATTAGCCACCCTTGCCTACTTTATGATTATTCGTGAGTTTATACAGCAAATAAAATAAATAAGAAATAAAATAAAGTAATTTAAAAAGTTAAAACTACACAAGATCCATAACACGTTTATACAGAATTAAATAAAAAAAGAAGTAATATAAAATAAGAAGTAATATAAAATGTTAACTTTTATCTTTTATTTTACTTTGACTAGTTGTTAGGCACATGTACATACTGAATAATTTAGACAAATTGACGAAAGTTGATATGATATAATAGATATTCAGTCCTAGTATATGTTTTCATAACCGGAAATATGGTGTGTTAAGTGCCATTTTTTAAAATTTCGTTTTTGGCCAATAATGTCTTTAGATGACGAAGATATTTAATATTGTTAGTGTTGTCAACAGTGGCTTATTTTTTATTCAATAAACAATAACAGAGACCAATTTTTCAAGTTACATCATTGAAATTGAGGCATCCTCAACATAAAATCCCAAATTTCGATTGACAGCTTCTTACTTCTTACATTAATTTACTCAGCTCTATAAACCCTCTGAAAATTATTATTACTCATTTTTTTGTATTTTACGTGCTGTATAAACATTTTAAATCTTTGGGTCTCTCATACAAAAATGTTTTTTCTTTGCATTAGTGTTCCATATGGTTGACAACACTCTCCTCGTAATCACTTTCATACATTTTCTGCGTATTGAAAAACATTCCGACAATATTCTATAGAAGTGAAAACACTTTTTCAGGAATAGGGGAAAGTGTCAACTGAATATTTTGTTGGTTGTTCGATATCAACGCCTATCTATACTTAGGCAGAACATGGAAGGTGGAGTTTTAGCTTATAGGTATGAAACGAAAGACCAATTCATTTTTTTTTGGCATAAGAAAAATCATTCAATGCAAATGGTTGTATAGTCCGTAAAATAAAGGCGTGGAGTAATAAACCCGCATTTAGTATGCAAAATCCAAACATTATGGGTTTTTCTTATAGCAGTTCGTACTTAAGCCTACCTGGATTCAATACGATAAGCGGTTTTATTACTCCATGCCTTTATTTTACGGACTATAGGCTACGTTCAATTTTCCTGAAAATAACGATATTTAAGAATCAGGTCGACAAATACTATAACAACTTCTCCATATAATTTTGCCTGTAATTTATTCGATTATCATGTTTAATGGAAAGGAAGAATATATCTCCCGCATACAAAAATAATCTATGACTAAGGATTTTTCGGGAATGATCCCTGAAAACCGAAGAACAGTTATTCAAAGCGCAATTTCTCACCTAGGCTCAGGTTCTTCAGCTTCAAACACTTGATCCTGATCATCGTCGGGTTGTTCTTGGAACTTCTCCATCACGATCTTCTTCGGGGTGAAATGGAAATTCCTCTACTCTGAACCACAACAATTAAACAACAAATCACTTCACGCACTTAAGATTAGTCAGTCTTTGATCAAAGTACGAACTGTCACCCCCACATCTACCTACCAACGGAACTAGAAGAAATGATAAAAAACAACGTCAATTTTGTTCCAAAACTGAAGCGATATCAGAAGAAACAAAAAAAAAAAAGAAACACCAACAACTGAGGATTCGAAAGTGTGTACTCGAGTGGCCGAAAAAGTGTTCGAAATAGCCGAAAAGGGTCACTTTTGAAAGCGAAACCAAAATTTGTTTTTCTGTATAATGACGTAACACAACATATCACTCTAGATACGAGCTAAATGCGTACTAAACCCCGAAATGCCGACGTGCTGCGTTCGCATAAGTGAGCGCGCACCTCGACCACGCCCACCCCCCGTTCGTTCAACTTTCCCTTCCCATCGCTGTCCCTACCCTCCTGGCGACGGGGTAAAGCACCCCTACCCTCCAAGCCGACACGTAAAGCACGCATTTTTATGATGTTTCTTCAAGATTTTATTGCAATATATATTTGTTTGTGCACTTTTTGTCGGGGAAAACGAGTTGCAATTTATTGCTATCCGATCGATTATTCATTTGCATTATTGGAATTTTTTGTAAAACCGTTCGAAAAGGGATATGGGAGGAAATTATGACCTTTTCAGTTTCCTGAGGAATTTTGACGACTTTCATTTCGAACGAATTATCAAACAGAAGTTGAAATTAATTGGAAGGAAATAAATCTACATATTCCTAACGATTCGACAGTCATTCAAAGAGGTTATATGGCTTCCGCAATACAAAGATCTTGAGATCGGTATAAAAGGAATTATAATATAATAGGTAACACAAAAAAATAAAGAGGATTTAATGGATTCAAATACATTTTGGGGTTATAAACAAAGACATATTGTCTTATATTGGGGGAAGAAAGCGAAAAACTACGAAAGCGTTGAAGGGCCACAAACTCGGAATTTAGGAATTCAAAACTAAACATTAATGAAATGTTAGCCAAATTTTTTGTCATAATTCGATTTCACTTTTAATTCATGGTAATTTGGAGTTAACATACTGACTCCCTAGAAGCCCAAAATATAGATGTTAAATTGCGGAATATCCTGAAATATTAGCTTTTAGGATAAGTAGGAAATAAAAGGGTTGTTGTTGATAGTTGAGGTTGAAATGAAAATAATTTCTATACACTGCATCTCCGCAATAAAGTACTTTTGGGGAAAATCCATGAGGACGGTCCCATAGATTTTAAGGGAAAATATCCACTTTCAGTTTGGATCCGCAATCAGGAATGCAAAAATAAATGCTGCTAAACATATTTTAAACGAAGAAAAAAAGGAGGAGGTTCTCTAGTCGACGAAATATTTTTTTTCTATGACCACACATCACTTTTCACAGAGTAGTCCGATTTTGATAATTCTTTTTTAATCGATAGGATTTACCTCGAAGTTGGTCCCATTTGGATTTGAAAAAAAAACTCCACTCCTAAGGGCCATGGGGGATGATTGTTGGTACACCCACTGAATTTTTACTTCCTAACCGATTTCACCACGCATAACTTTGTACTGGGTTATCCGATTTAGATGATTCTTTTTTATTGTATGCTTGGAAGTTGGTCCATTTGAATTTGAAAAAAATCCCAACTCTAAGGGTGAAAAAATCACACCTCTAAGGGTCGAAAAATAGGGGATGATTTATTGGTTTTACACCTGTGAACCGATTCTGTTGAAACTTGGCACACATATGTAGTTCTGATGACACTACATTATAATGGAGTCTCGGAATCAATCTGATGATGGAGAAGAAAGACAGTCGGGAGATCTCCCCAATGGTCCACAGCAGCTACCTCGTGTTTGGGGTAATATGTATATATTTATATATATATATATATATATATATATATATATATATATATATATATATATATATTTCTGTAATTTTTTTTTTTTGGGTTTTGGTTCACTTATAGGAATAAAACGTGGATGCAAATTTGGTACTATTTCATATTGCAATTTTTTTTTTTTATAGAAAATATAACGTTTCGCTTAAGTACTCAAGCTTCATATTTAATATAGGAACGTTCCTATATTAAATATCGCAAAACAGAAAAATTCCAAACATCTGATGATAAACGAAAAAATTGGTTTATCTTTTTACTACTCAACCACAGTGAAAACAATACTATTCAAGAATGAATAAACCAAAGAAAGAAACCCACTACACTAAAATCCTTGTGGGCCCAAAAACATCAAACCTAACCCAACCGAATTTGTGCTGACAGATACAATATCTGATGAAGCTTGAGTACTTAAGCGAAACGTTATATTTTCTATAAAAAAAAAAAAAATATATATATATATATATATATATATATATATGTGAACTGCATCAGATTATTGATAGTGACATCTATAATCTGTGCGGATATATATATATATATATATATATATATAATTATATGTCCTGGTATTTAGGGGTGTCTTTGTTAGAAATAAAAAAATCGTGTTTCGGTGTTTTTTAAATAAATTTAAATTGGGATTGGAAATTTGTATAGGAATTCCGTCAGTTTTCAAGTTGACAGAGCCAAGTTGATTCAACCATCTAAAAAAAAAATCTGGAATTATATTGTTTTCAATCCACCAACTTAAGAACAAAAAGCAACAACACCAAATCCGCCAACAACAGTCTTTAGTGTAAGCCCAAACAGCACAAAGCCATCAAGAATGTGCAAATATTCCTGGAATATTTTTTTTCATCTTGCGGCTATCCCTGGAATATAGAAATGTAACTTTTTCTCCATCCCTAGGATACCTCAACTTATAAGGCGTTTCGTACATTATTTTTGGTGGAAGTACCATAACAGTGAATTCACCAAATCGTTGAAAAGTAAATAGGGCATTTTACCAGTGACTTCACCAAATCTTGATAATGTAAATTATGCATTATTTTTTCTGGTGATTTTGGTGACAATAATAGGTCATTGCTATGAAATTATTGTATTGTCATCGGTTCTCAATGCGTGAGCAAAATTTCAAATGATTCGGACGTCTAGAAGTGGATGAAATTAGAATTGAAAGATTCCGTTACATATATACAGGGTGTTATGTAATATGTGTCCGATATTTTACAGGAAGATTTCTCAGTTATTTATAAGGTGAAAAATTCATATAAGCATGGGCCCGCAATGCCTTCATTTTTGATATACAAGGTGTTAAAAATTTATTTTTATTTTGGTTTTTCGTAAATAATTTTTAAAATAATATCGATATTCGGACGAAAATTGGTATTTGGAGATATTTTAATATGAGAAATTCAAATTTGATCTTAGTTTGGCCCTCAATTGTAAGGGGCGCCATCTACAGGTCTTTGTCTCTTTTGGGGAGTCACAACTTTGTCGTGCATGTATGTATCACATTTTCTAGAAGAAAACTCGATTCCTTTATTATTTTTACGTGAAAAAGGTATGCCTTTCAAAAGCCGCTACAAGCAGCCGTTTTCGAGATATTTAGGGTTGTACACTTTCCTCGTAATGGGGGAACACATTTAATGAAAGAAAAATGGTCACAGATGTTTGTCCTCTTACTTGGAGACCAGAAATCACGGTACCCTTGGATTATCTTCGCTTAAGAAGTGTAAAAGAAAGAAACCTTCCAGTCAATCTCTGCGAAAAATATACATTTTAAAGTAGATCCATTATGGAATCTTAAACTTCTACCTTCAAAAGAAATAACTTGGATTTTTTTTCTTCTTTCGTCCACGATGGTTTTCTCACACATTTGTTATTATTTTGTGCAAAGAAAGAAATATCTCACAGATTTTTTTTTGTGGAGTTTGCTTTTCTTTTTTCTCTATTTTGAGGAATATGACTATTTTCACTGTATATCAAAAGCTTTCTTTCATTGTAGAGTTTCAATACTGGTATTACAAATACTTTTTAACACTCTTACCACGTATATCAACATTCAGAAAAATACTCAGAAAAAAGGAATATCTACTCAAAAAGACACTTATGTATTTTTGCAATATATGTTTCAAAATGACAAAATTAACTTTACCAAAATCTGTTCTATTCCATAGATCTTTCATTTATTGCATATACAACTCTATAATCCTTTCACAATGGAAGTCTTCCAAGAAAAATATTCTATAATGGCTTATGGCTGTTAGCTGATCAAAACTCTTGAAGTAAAATTCTTATTATGCTGTTTTGTACTCAATTCTTAAATAGAGTATATGCCGAAGCTGAAGAGTAGGACAGACATCCATCATTATTACTATTAATATTATAGAACGAAATTTACACCAAAATACACTCGTGAGTTCTCAAATCCTGAAAAACTGAAAAATACTGAAAGTGAGTATTTGTTAAGAAGTAAGTATCTGACACGTACTGTTGAGAGTCTTTTTTGTTGTTTCTCATATCAATAAAGATCAGTTATATGTTTTACCTTAGGTTTTCTTCGCTTAAGGAGAGTAAAAGAGAGAAAACTTCTAGTCAATCCTCGCGAAATGAAAACATACTTTAAAATAGATGCATTTTGGAATTATGAACTTATATCTTCAAAACAAATCTTAGAAATAATTCAGATTGATTTGTTTTTTATCTTCTCTCGTCCACGATGGCCCTTTTATAAATTCGTTATTATTTTGTGCTAAACATGAAACTATAAATTTCAGAAATGGATCCACGCCAAACATCGAAGAAAGAAATATCTCACAGATTTTTTTTTCTTTTTACTGCATTTTGAGGAATATGACTATTTCCACTGTCTATACAAGACTTTCACTGTAGTGCTTCAATACTGGTATTACAAATACTTTAGAACACTTTTCCACGTATATTTAGAAAAATGCTCAGAAAAAAGGAATATCTACTCAAAAAGACGTGCATGTATTTTTGTAATATATGTTTCAAAAGGACCAAAATCTGTTCTATTTCATAGATCTTCCATTTACTGCATATACAACGCTATAATTATCTCACAGTGAAAGTCTTCCAAGAAAAATATTCTATTGTGGCTTCTGGCTGTTAGCTGATCAAAACTCTTGAAGTAAAATTCTCATTATGCTGTTTTGTACTCAATATGTCGAAGCTGAAGAGTAGGACAGACATCCATCATTATGACTATTAATATTATAGAACAAAATGTACAATCAATACACACCAAAATACACTCGTGAGTTCTCAAATCCTGAAATACTGAAAGTTAGTAAAGAAGTAAGTATCTCACACTTACTGTTGGAGAAAGTGAATGAAGAAGTAAGTATCTGACACTTACTGTTGGAGAGTCTTTTTTCCCTTAGGTTTTCTTCACTTAAGGAGAGTGAAAGAGAGGAAACTTCTAGTCAATCCACGCGAAATAAAAAAATATTTTTATATAGATGCATGTTGGAATTTTGAACTTGTACCTTCAAAACAAATGTTAAAAATAATTCAGATTGAATTGTTTTTATTCTTTCTTCGTCCACGATGGCTCTTTCACAAATTCGTTATCATTTTGTGCTAAACATGAAATGCTACCGAAATGGATCCACGCCAAACATCGAAGAAAGATTCATTCAAATATTTTGATTGTGGAGTTTACTCTTCTTCCTACTCTATTTTGAGGAATATGACTAGTTTCACTATATATCCAAGACTTTCACTGTAGTTTCGGTACTGGTATTACAAACACTTTAATACACTTTGTCACATATATCGACAGTCAGAAAGCTATACTAAAAAAAATGCATGTATTTTTGTAATATATGTTTCATGTACAACGCTTTCTTTCACAATAAAAGTCTTCCAAGAAAAACATTCTATTGTAGCTGTTAGGTGAACAAAATTCTAGAAGTTAATCTCTCATTATGCTGTTTTGAACTCAATTCTTAAACAAAGTAAAAGTCATGCATTATGTCGAAGCTGAGAGGTAGGGCAGTCATCAATAATAACAAAAATCAGATGTAGTTCAATGTCCAGCGTGGCTTTAGCCGGGGAAGTAGTTGTTTTCTGTTAGACATCCACAAAAATTAACTTCATTTTTATCGTGGATTTTTCAATTCACAGAAAAATATTTTAACAATATCCAATTGAGAATGTTTCCCTTTTCAATAAACATAATATTGTTTATTTGACAAAAAAAGAAGGAAATACAATGCAGTTACATGAAGTTCAGTATATAAGTAAATAAACAGAAGCATAACTGGAGTAACAATTACTAGTAATTATTACTTGTGTGTGATATAGCCAATCTACCATGAAAAGTTCAAAATTTAAAATATAAAATTTACAAATAGTAATTTAAACACACTAAAACTAAAACTAATATAAGAAATTTGTTTCATTTCACAATCGAGAAAGTGTTCAAGTCTGATTTCGATAATAAAAGGGAAATCAATATATTCATATTCAGGCTTTTCTAAAGTATCACAGTCGGGTAAGGTCATATTCAGGTGTTTCGTAATATTAAGTATCATAAAATAGTTATCCCCGTAAATATTTTTATGGTAAATATCAATAAATAATTTCATATCACTTCATTAATGATTTGCCAGAATTTTCTCTTATTTGTCATATTTTTGAAAATAGTTTGTTGTCATAAGCACTTATCCATTTTTGTATTTGGGTTTTGAACATACTGTAAGTAGGAATAATTTTGATTGATCCCAAGGCCCAGATAACTACAGTGTCTTTGTCCCACTAGTTCAAAACATTTTGGAGCTATAACACTATGCTCTAGTCTCCTTGTGTTATATGGGTGATCAGATGGTTTTACTTTGATTACTTTTTTGTATATTTTAAGTAACATTTTTTGACAATATAGTTGCCTTATATCAAATATTAGTTCTTTCTTTACCTGATTATTTTTATAATTTTTTTTGTACGATATTCAAGCAATTCAACTGTGCATCATTAACCCCTCCCCAACCTATTATACCGTATGAAAGTTGGGACTGTATTAGTTCGTAGTAGACTGTTTTCAAGTGGGTAACATCTAGGTATTCTTTCAATAATTTGAATATTGATAGAAATCCTCTCATTTTGTTAGTTAGATATGACATATGAAGATCCCATTTCATGTGTCGGTCAATTATTATGCCCAGGTATTTTATGGAAGTGGCTTCAGGCATGGATGTATGTTGATCTATGTTTGACGGTCCCATATTCGGTAGGTGATCATTATTATTATTAATATTATAGAACGACATTCACAATCAATACACACCAAAATACAATCGTGAAATGAAACGAGTATTTGTTAAGAAGTATTTATCTGACACTTACTGGTGTTTTTTTGTTGCTTTTTCCACATAAAAAATGGTTAGTAAAGTTTTCCCTCGGATATTATTCACTTAAGAAGTGTAAAAGATCCATTATGGAATCTTAAACTTCTACCTTCAGAAGAAATTATCAGGATTTGTTTTTTTTTTCTTTCGTCCACGATGGCACTTTTACAAATTTGTTATTATTTTGTGCTAAACATGAAACTATAAGCCTCCCAAACATCAAAGAAGAAAATATATCACAGATTTTTTTTGTGAAGTTCACTCTTTTTTCTATACCACTTTGAGGTATGTGAATGTTTTCACTGTATATCAAATACTTTCACTGTATAGTGCTTCAGTACTGGTAATATAAATACTTTAGTACACTTTTCAACGTATATCGAGCCAGAATCTCATACAATAACTTCGAATACTGAAAAGAAGGATTTCGATACTATATTCTCCCTGATACTGAAAGAGGGTAAAAAACCTCTCCCTTAAAAGGATATGTTTCGTGAGAAAACAAAAGAGTTATCGGTATATCTACCTACTCTTGCTTTGCCCTAATGACATTGTGTGACTCAGGTAGCAAAATAAGTTCGTATTCAGAAACGATTCATTCACTACTTGGAAAATTCTCTTACCAGTGCTCAAGAGACAAATTAAAATATCTGGGCTATTAAACAATGCTGTTTAAATTCTTTATTTTCTCTGAGTTGATAGCAGTTTATATTTTGAAGAAGCAATTTGAGAATTGTTCAGGGTTACTACTTATTCCATTCATTATCACTGTTTAATTTTTATTCATTATCTAAATTTTCTACCCTATGACAAATAATTTCCTATGCTCGCCCCTTAATCTATACGGGGTGTTTCTTAAAACATGGTTATTCTTGGGTCCATTTTGAGAAAAAAACTTCATATGAACATATGCCCCAAAGGTCATAACTTTTGTACTACAGGGTGCAAAAAAATCTTTTTTTTTATGATAACTTTGGTATGACCCTACATATTTTTCATATGTAGTACGCATCTTCTATGCATGAAAAGACATTTTCTGCTGTACATCATAATTTTTTATTTTTGCCAGTGGCATTCGTGCGGGATTTGCAATGAAACGTTTTATGAATGAAAGTGATACGCCACTGCTTTCATTTTTGAAATCCTCATTTTTTTCTGAGTAAGTCTGCTCTCTTGACTTTTTTCGTTCGACGTACGGTTTTCACATACAAAAATAAAATGCATTCATTTGTACTTTGTTATTAAATTGGGAATTATTAAGGATTAAAAACGTATCTAGTAGGTAAGAAGTAGATTTTGTTTTGTAAACATAAACAGTTTCGACAGTTGTCTACCTAGTCTAGTTGTCACGTATTTAAGTAATCATAAAAACTTTTTAACAAAAAATTAAACCGACGAAATACGGAACTGAAAAGTAAAAAATAAAATGAACCTTCTTAGTCTCAATAACTAAGCTCCAAAATTAATGTAAGTAACTAATTTTGAGTCGGCGCCAAACAAACGAACAAATGAATTAGGTAAGGCGTAAAATGATGGCATCGAGTTGCGCGGTGACATTCTGATAATTTTTTTGAAGTAATTTAATGATCTTCGTTGATTGTTCGTTTGGCGCCGACTCAAAATTAGTTACTCACATTAGTTTAGGAGCTTAGTTATTGAGACTAAGAAGGTTTATTTTATTTTTTACTTTTCAGTTCCGTATTTCGTCAGTTTAATTTTTTGTTAAAAAGTTTTTACTTTTCAATTTTTTGTGGCTGAAATCTACTAATTTCTACCTACTTGTTTTTTGATTACTTCCAAAATACTTACTTACCCACCTTACTTTAACTATTACCAGTTAAATAATATGATTATCTACTTTTACTATTTGTTGTAATATAAATTATTTTTGTTGTTCTGTTTAGTTTATTTCATTACTTTGTATATCATTTCATCCTCTCATAGGATATAACTATTGTGGCGGATGTAGGAGAACAAAAATAATGACAGTAGCAATCTGTCATTGTCAACTACATATGTGTCCAATGTTCACAAGTGAAAAATCAATTATTCCCTATTTTTCTACCCGTAAGGGTGGATAATTCCATTCAAAATCTAAATATGATCAACTATGAGGTATACCCTATCTAATAAAAAAAAAATCCAAATCGAAGAACCCAGTACAAAGTTATGCCTGATAGAATCGGTTAACGGACCAGAATTCAGAGGGTGAATGATAAATATTCTTGATTTTGCTACCCTTAGGGGTGGATTTCATCTTTTGAATTCATATGGGACCAACTTCGAAGTATACCCTATTCACTGAAGGAAGAATCATAAAGCCATTTTTTTCCAGAAACGCTACAATAACCATTTTTGGGCTGAAGAAAACCCACATGTAATCTTGGAATCCCGTCACCAAGACTTTTTGAATAAAAAAAAAAAATCCATACTCACTTTATTCTACGAATACTCACGATGTAAAAAATCAGAACCTGTTTTTCATTTGATGTTTAGATGAAGCACTATCATAAAACATTCGACTGTATACTGAGGTAAAGTATTTTTTCCTATTATACGGAAATTGCTGATGAAATGCCTTTAACTCCTTCCAAGAAGAGGCCAAAAAAATAGTCATCCCAACGTGCGTATTGAAGAAATTATTTTGATTATAGTCGAGTCAGTCATTATTACTATCATTCTCCTGGACAAAAGCCGAGGGACGCACCGATTGAAACAGTATAACACCATTAGGCCAATCAATAGAGATTTTTTCCGTCTGTGCCATTATACGGAAGACGGTTCATAGTTATATCTTGTTGTGTTTCCTACTCACAGCTATCATTTCTTAATTTGTTATAAACATTTAAGAGCATAAAATGGTGTTTGTTTTCGTTTTTCGCCTGTAAGATGAGAACTAATGAAGTGATCTCAATGCAATGGGCGAATTGTAGAGAATTAAAATGCGAAGAAAATGAACGCTGGTACGACTCGATCGGATTATTAGTAACGGAGATAAACTAAAAAAAACGGAAAAATCAGCGTTTTTTCAAAAATTCATAACACCGCCATTTTTCGAATTGTAGCGTTGGATTTCCGCGACATAGTAGTGATTGATATGTACTCTATGTGTGAAAAACTCAGGCGCTGTCGGTTTTGTGTTATGAATTTTCTCCATTACTAATGATCCGATCAAGTCGTGCCAAGGTATAATTTTTTTCTCATTTCAATTCTCTACAATTCGTATATTGGAAGCATTGATATTGTTTCATTAACTTTCATGTTACAAGCGAAAAACGAAAAAAAAATAAGATTTTTTGCTCTTAAATGTTTATAAGAAATTAAGGTAAACGCACCAGTTATTGACACTTTTAGGAAATAAATTGCATTAAAACAATTCCATGGGTCACAATTATGACCTCAGATTTAGTTTATATTTTTTTTCCTGTAGTTTGTACTTTGACAATCACTATACCAAAATATATTCATTGAATAAAACATATTTGTTATTTGTAAAAATTTAACAACAATATATGTTTGATGCACCAGTTATTGACACCCAGATTTTTTCTATGTACCAGTTATTGACACACCAATGATTGACACGCAAAAAAAGAACATTTATTCAAATCAGTAATTGGAAATGAACTTCTTACAAAGAAAAACAATTACAATAAAAATCGAAACACATTTTGAAAGAGCTAGGCTTCAAATATATATTCATAGAATGTGGAGCCACACATCCAACCACTTTCGGACCGTCCTATGCCCCAACTTTGATCAACACTAAGGGCTATATGACCCGGAATCCTTTCATATTTGAAAATAATCATAGGAGGACCTAATTCTCCAGCCGCATTAGCAGTTACCAAAACGGTAAGATTCTCTTTTTCGTCATTTGTTCCTGCATTATACACACTTTTATTACCTTTTTTTGTCAGCACTTCGTCGCCCTTTGGCTGAAGAAAAAAGCGCTCTCATCACAATTAAAAACTCATGTGGAATCGTTTGTTATCGCAAATAGGTTTTTGGATATCAAATATTCCTTTATTTCTCGAAACCATTGTCGAAGTTGCGGTTCAGAAACGTTTTCGCGAGCGGGCGTTAAATTTTGGGCGACCCTCTCACTCAGATTTGGATGACGTTTCATGAAGGAATCGTACCATTTTCGACCAGGACGAGAGTTGGCAAATGGGTTTGGTCTTTTGGATTCCTGAACTATCAGACTCACACTGTCCAGTAGCTGCTCCTTATTGACTGGATGGTGTACCTTAGCCAGTGAAAGGATCCACTTCTCTAAAAGGTCCTCTTCGTTGGTGGTAAGAACGGTACTCGGCCCCATTCTACACTCCGTAAGTAGCCTACCTGACGATTTATACATGACTGTTACTCTAGGAACAGAGGTCCTCCGGGCCCAATCTGTAAAATTGATGTTCCAGTAATTGACACTCTATGTTCCAATAATTGACACCCCCTGTCAAAGACTGGAACCAGAAATTTGTTCGAGCCCATATTTCTAGGAGAGCTTATGTATGTCTTCTTGTGCTTTTTGGCATTCACCTTTCAATATTTACCAATGTACCAGTCATTGACACCCAATGTCAATGACTGGTACACATATGCATTCCTTGATCCAGTCATTGACATTCCAGAAAAAGTGGGGTCAGGTGATTTATTGTGATTGAATATTATACACAAAATCAACTTTACAGTCTACTGAATACTAACAAATAGTTGAAATTCGATAAACATGCACACCGAAAATGAAAAAAACAAAATTTGAATGGACCTACCTTAACAATGTACTTAAAATCATTTCGAAAATCAGACACGTTGAACTTTCATCACGAATAAACAAACTATGGAAGCACCCAATTTCCCGCCCAATAGCTACAAGGTTGCCAGATGTTCCAATCTTACAGATTATCTATGGAAATTGCTTCACTTCACTTCAATGGCCTTATTTTTGAAAAAAATATCAACAAATGTCAATTACTGGAGCACTGTCAATAACTGGTGCGTTTACCTTAAGCAATGATAGTTGTTTGTGAGTAGGAAACATAAAAGAATAAAACTACGGACCGTTTCTCGTATGATGGCACAGTCAGTTTTCTGATACTATTTTTGTCACAGAATTAGTCATAGGGTTGTGGCACCGGTAGTTGACCAGCACCTGGTGATTGACCATTTTTCCCTTAATGCACAGAAATAAGGATACTATATTGTTTTGTTGATTGCCTATGTTTTTGAAAATTGAATGGGACTTTGGTCCAGTAGATGTCACAATAAACCTAAATAAATTTCACGATAAGTTGGTCACTGTCATGTTTACACATTTTTCGTCTTTCACTGGTAGAAAACAGGTGATGTGGCAATAAGCATGGTAAGAAGACACTTTTTAGTGATCTTAAATCTTCCGTTCTTGTCGATAGTTTTATTAAAAACATATTTAATGTACTAGTTGCTATATGAATATAGTTGAGTATTTTCATTGTATTCATTATTGGAATGTGTGTTTTTACTATTTTAATTCATGTGGTCAACTACTAGAACAAAATATTTGTTGAAGCTCCAGTTATTGACCACTTTGGTCAACTACTGGTGTTTCAAAGGAATTAATGGTTGTATGTCTTTGTCTGTTTCATAGCTTTGCGTATGAGTAAAATATTTATTTTTGTTAAAAAAATATCGTTATTTTAAAGCGGATCTAGTAATCGACCATAGTTTTGTAGAGGTCAACTATTAGTTTTTTGTCATGGTCAACAACTGGTACATATATTTTACTTCATATAAGGTTCTTTTATTTTCAAATACAGGTAATTTCAAGAAAAAATAATATTTTTCGAATATACGAAGGTACGATTGCAACAGGCTGTGAACAATGTTAGCAATATTAGACAATCGGGGTATCGCATGCTACTTTAATAAACAATTTGAAAAGTAAATATAAAAAAGTTTTTTCTGATTGATATTGATTTAATAGAGCCACTTTTCCAGTTTTATTTGAAAAAAAAGCATGGAAAATGTATTTTGAAGCAGTAGATTTCAAAAAATGTATATGCACGATGCTTCGCGAACTTTGGGAGATCAAGACGAAATAGAACGAATCAAGCCAATTAACGTTTCTATATTTCTTTTCACTATTTCCAAAAAAAAGACGGGAATCGTTTAAAAAAGCAGAAATGAAGGAATGGGGCGGCGATGAGTCAGCAGAAGAATTACCTGATAATACCGAGAAGAATACAATAAAGGAAAACACATTGATATAGAATTGGAAAATGAAACTATTAATGATAATGGAACTGTTCTAAGAGAAAACTGAGAGTAATACTGAAACGCAAGAAAATAACAATGAAATTTAAAAATGAGACTGAAGTAACGGAATATAAAAATTATACGGAAATTGAAGGAAGTCCAAATCCGCGTGAAGAAGTTTCAACTCGTTGAAAAACTAGTATTTTTGAAAAAGGTTCGAGTTAAAAAATTATCAATCTTTTATATGATTGTTTGAAAATTAAAACATGTTTTTTATATCAATAAATCTACAGTTTTGCTTAGAAACTTGTTTTATTTGATTTTATCAAGTGGTCAACCACTGGGTGAAATTGTGGTCAAGTACTAGTTCTTGCTGGTCAATCACTGGTGATTTATGAGTATTTTGATTCATATATTCTCTTAACTACATTTTAGCATTATTTTCGAGATTGTACATGATATTATAATTCCAAACCTTGGTTCTTCTTTTTTTTGGTTTTCATAAAAATTAATATTTAAGTATCTATAAGTAATTTTTTTGAAAGAAGCTCTTAATTGGTCAATTATTGGTGCCCTCACCCTATGCTGATCTATTGATTGGCCTACATTATAATAAGTGATAAATAATATGACTAATAGTAAATGATACCCTATCTTTAAGAAACCTTAAGTGAAATAAAATGTTAGGCCTTTAATGTAGGGACGCTAAGCCATGCTTCCTCGACAACTCCCTTTTTCCTTCAGGCTGATTGCGAGTAAATACACATGTCGAACCCGAAATACTCAGAGTTTTAAATATCCCTCATATGTTTCAGGATTTTTCTAGAAATCGTAAATTGCATTTTCATCTTTGTAATCTCAATGATGCAAAAGTTTTATATATGACGTAAATTTTTGCAGACACAATAGTAAAAAATATATCAAAATATACGTATGATGATATATTCACCTTTTTTTTATACATAAATATTTCAAATGTTTCACGCTGTATTGAGTAATTTACAATACGACCCTGTCCCGTTTAAATGTATTGACACGTTTGATCACATGGTGGGTATTTTTAGAAAGAATGTTTCAATTTGAATTGGGAAACCAGACGAGAAAAATAGTTCCTTCACAAAAAAAAACTAAAAAATGTTTCTCTTTTTATTAACCGACGAAACCAAAAAGGAGGAGGTTCTCTAGTCGACGCATATATTTTTTTTTTTTTTTTTTTCATGTATGATTACGTATAACTTTTTACTGAGACGTCCAATTCCGATAATTCTTTTTTCGGTGGATAGGGTGTACTTCGAAATTGGTCCCATTTGAATTTGAAAGATGAAATCCACCCCTAAGGGTAGCAAAATGAAGGATATTGATCACTCACCCTCTGAATTCTGGTCCGTTAACCGATTCTATCAGCTATAACTTTGTACTGGGATCTTCGATTTGGATGATTCTTCTATTATCAGATAGGGTATACTTCATAGTTGATCATAGTAATGAAATAAACTAACCAGAACAACAAAACTAATTTATATTACAACAAATAGTAAAAGTAGATAATCATATTATTTAACTGGTAATAGTTGAAGTAAGGTGGGTAAGAAAGTAGTTTGGAAGTAATGAAAAAAACAAGCAGTTATTAATTAGTAGATTTCAGCCATAAAAAATTTTTAACAAAAAATTAAACCGATGAAATATGTAATTGAAAAGTAAAAAATAAAATAAACCTTCTTAGTCTCAATAACTAAGCTCCTAAACTAATGTAAGTAACTAATTTTGAGTCGGCGCCAAACAAACAATCAACAAAGATCATTAAATGACTTCAAAAAAATTATCAGAATGTCACCGCCCAACTCGATGCCATCATTTCACGCCTTACCTAATTCATTTGCTTGTCTGTTTGGCGCCGACTCAAAATTAGTTACTTACATTAGTTTAGGAGCTTAGTTATTGAGACCAAGAAGGTTCATTTTATTTTTTAATTTTCAGTTCCGTATTTCGTCGGTTTAATTTTTTTTTACATTTCAAAGCTTAATTCGAGGGGAGTATCCTAGTATTTGAAATGAAAAGAAAATATCAACCGTTTCAGATACCAATGATCTCGGTTATTTGCCTCAGGGTCAAAAATGTGAAGAAACCCAACTGTAGCACGAAATAGAACGATTTGTATAGTGCATAAGAAGGGATGCCATTCAGCTACCTGGTGCATTATAACTGTTGAAAACAGGTAAAGATCATGGTTCACCCAAGGTTTGTCAAAGGCGTAGGTAGATTTTTCTATATTCACTTTACCAACCATTTAGCATGCAGTTGAGAATTATCTCGTTTTTTTCAGGCACAAATGTTTTATAATAACTTCAGCTTCACATCAGTTCAATATTTTCTATAGGTTAACACTTTTCTCTGAGGGCTATGTCTACTAAATTTTTTCCATTTTGTTTTCAACAAGTCCCCTCGATATTCCTCTTTTTCATTTTTTATAGTCTTTTTGGGATCAATTAACGAAATGCCAAATCATATAACCACAGATTGTGCAGTTTTGTGAGCAGATAATGAACCGCTTGCAGCAGATGCCTATAACCCAAAGTCAAAGAAAAATTTAATATATTTGAATTCACAAATTGGTATAACAAAAATTATTCCGCTAATAAGTAAAATGATATTATTTTCCATACTGATCTGATTAAAAAATACGCTGATCTTTGAAATATTCACATTTTATCCATTTTGATTTCAGAAACATGATGAACCAATCCCTGGATTGGATCCATATGAGACTTAATAATAAAACGATAATTTCGCCAGTGATATTAATATGGACAAATTGATTCAATACAGAAGAATTTCAATGGTCCATATTTTTTATTTTTTTTTGAATTGAATTGAATTTATTGAATTGAAATTACATTACATGGTGAAAATCAGATAACATACATGCATATACATACCCATCTATTAGTTATATATTATTATATGTTATATCCTTCCATATCTTAGATGCTGACCTAAGTGCTTGATGCACTTATTTTGTTTTGCATCTAGGATTGCCGGAATGGTATTTTGGTATTTTGTGTACATACATGGTGTGAATAGACATGGAAATTAGTATCTATTATAGATCCTGGGTCGAGAGTTAGAGGTTGTGAGCTGGATTGTTTTTTTTTTCTCAAAATAATTTCATTAGGTTTGCGTAATGTGTGGTAATGTAGTTTTTAATTCCATATTTGAATTGACTAAGATATTTTTTTTCTTTTATGTTCCTAGGCAGTGAATTGTATAATTTGGGACCGAAGTAGCTGAGTGTTCTTTGTGTATGTGATTTTTTGAAGATAGGGAGAGGCATATTTAGATTTAGATATTGCGTCTTCTATTTTTTCTAATCTTCATTAACGATATGCCAAATCATATAACCATTTTTATATGCAGAAGATGAAACGCTTGCAGCAGATGCCGATATCCCAGAGACACTCAAAGAAAAATATAAAATGTAAGTTCACAAATTGGTGTAACAAAAATTATTTGGTGGTGAACGCGAAAAAAACCTGTTTTGATGCAGTTTTATTGTAGGATCAATAGAAAAATTGATTATTTTCATGAGTAGGCAATGCACAGATAATACTAAATTTCTCGGTTTTTATGTATTAATAAGTCAGTGAGAAAGATAGAATCCAACTTTAAATGTATATTTTGTTGTTGTATATTTTCACATTACCTACAAAATCGCCATGTGGGTTTGAACTACAATGCACTAAACAGAGTTATATATGGAATAGACCGCAGAAAAACTCTTAGACAAAAATGCATTCAATTATTTCAAAAACATATACCCAATTTCCTTATACCTGATATACATACGTATCCTATTATGCTGCAAAAATATTCAACTTGCTTGTCTCACGTAGGGGCTGAATTATATAAGAAATCTGAGTAGTATAAATAATGTTTAAAGTATTGATGAATATTTTAACCAATAATAATACTCTTGTGAAATAGTTAAATTTTTTATGTAAATATAAATTCATTGTGAATTATTTATTGTCCGACGTATCCTATGTCACATTATGATCATGAATGCTCAAAATAAATATATATCCGACAAATAGGATTTAATTTCATTCTCCTGAAAATCCTCACAAGCTACCTCTTCACCAGAAAATATTGTGTCCAAGTACTAGTAGTATTTTTAAATTCAGAACAATGAATTCAATATGGTGTTCCCAAGAGAATATACTTGGGCCCATTTTGTTAAATATCGATATTAATGAACCCTTCAAGATTGAATGGTAATGCATTTATTTATGTGTTGATAGATATAAAAGAACGTCTACATAACAATATTGTCATTGTAATAATACTTTCTCTTACACAAGTTCCAGTCCTCACGAGGGCTTTTCCACCTTTATTTGTCGTGTAATATGTTTATTGTATTAATGATTATTAGATGTAGTTTTTCAAAAATCCCTTCAATTATACCTAATTTTTTATGTTTGTTAACGGCCAAATAAGCTACACTAAAATGTAACTACCTACCTACGTACTATGTGTAAAAAAAAGAGTATTTTGGCGAACTCGCCAGTAACGATATACACCATTTCGTTTCGTTCACTTTCATTCATAGCAATATTTTTCAGATGTGAGTGTATTTTTCGGAAATTCAAAATCTGAATAGATGATTGGATGGAAATTGAATATACCCAATGAATTTTTCTGTATTTTGAAAAATAGGGTTAGGTACTTCAAAAAACTGTTTTTCACAAACCAAAACTTTACAAGACTTTTTCATCACCCATTATGAGTTTCTTGATAGGAACTGTGTTACTGCAAAAGCCCGAACTACGGTAAATCCTAAGATTTTCCCGTTAAACCTAAGATTTAATAACTTTTATGCACGACCGGGCGTAAAGTAGCACTTTAGCGCCCGGATTTGCGGGCGTAAAGTAGCACTTTAGCGCCCGCGGACTACTTTATCGCTCGGCGGGCGATAAAATTGTTGAACAGGCGCTAAAATGAATTTCAATCTCATATCGATAGAAATCTATATTCCGATGGATCATATAATCAAACCCAAAACATTATTAACAATAATATAACGAAAACAATTAACATAAATTAATTAAAAAAATGAATTATAACTTAATATTGACAATACAATTAGAACAGTTATTTATGGAAATATTTGGATTTGTTGTTTTCTGTTGTTGCAGATAGTTACTAATTTCAACTGATTCCTCATCACTAGAAGTCTGAAGAGAATGCATGTTATTATCTGGTGTTTCAGAGTAGTGAGCAATATTTTCAGATTGTCTGCAATGGCTAGTAGAAAGCTCATCATTTTCTACAATTTTCTTAGCAATCTTCAGCTTATTTGCAACTGAATTTTCAATATAACCTTCCGCAACAGTCCTCGACTTCCACCCAGTATGTCTTTTAATGTTGATTATATCCTGCATCTGCTAACATAGTTGCTGAGGAACGTCTGAAGCAGTGACCAGTATATTCTTTCGCATTAGAAATACCTAGGTAAGTGGCTATTCTGAATGGTATTTGACCGAATGTATTTTTTCCGATAACCTGTCTCGTACACTTTTTTATAATATAAAAAAACCGCTTTTGGTCATTCTGATCTCGTAAGGAAGAATATTTTCTGTAAATATCCAAATAACTTGGCGATTTCTGTTCTTTATCGATTACAGTAAATACTCGATCTATCTTCGTTTTGGTTTCTCGTATAGTTATGAGTAAGAATGTCTCGAAATCTTGAATGTCGTCCACTGTGATATTTGCCAATTCTTCGCGGCGACATGCTCCACAAATACCAAAAATCAGTGCTACCTACAATAAATTCTCAGATTAACATACTAAACATTGAGAAAACATGAAATTAGAACTCACTTCCATCATAAGATACAAATCGTCTGGTGCTTCCCTCAGAAATAACTCGATTTCTTCTCTGCTTAGAATCTTCGATTTCTTTGGTTTATAACCATCAAATTTTCGTTTCAAAAAAGCTATCAATCTTGCGTATCTACTGATATCTATATTATCATGTACATTTAAAGTAGCTTTCAGCATGGAATAATATGACCACATGGTAGAAGGCTTACAATATTTGGATTTCTCCAGAAAATAGGCAAGAAGTACAGTCTCTGTGTATTTCTTATTTTTTACATTTTTCCCGTTGCACCACCTCACGAATTCTTCATACACCTTGTCGTATATTTTCTTGGATTTACTTGGCAATTAACTCAATTTCGCATCCTCAGCTGCTTTACTTATTTCTGGTGGAGTACAATTCACACTTTCTTCGTTGCTTGAATCCATTTCAAAATCAGTAATAAATTATCTGTGATCACAAAAATTGACAGCAAATATGGCTACTAGCCTATATAATCTTATTTCGAAAAATTGACTGAGTTGCCATGGTAACATTCATTCCATGACTTCTTGATTTATTCTGTTTCCGATATGATATGAATATACATCCTCACGGCAGCCTTGATGTATTTTTATCATGTTCTAGATAAAAGGAGGTATCTATCTACATGACATCAAATATACCGGTCGTGCATAAAATTTTGTAAGTAATTCGGGCGTTATTTGCTTTTATGGACCTAGGCGTGTTAATAGCCCTCGCTATCGCTCGGGTTATTACTTACACGCTGCGGTCCATAAAAGCCTATTTTACGCCCTTGATACATAAATAACTATTATGGTAAGAGTCCGAACAGTTCTGTGCTCATCGTTCATTTCGAACTTTCTCCGCTATTCACTTGGTAAATCTTAGGATTTACCTCAAAGACACGCTATATTCTAATGGTAAAGCCCGAAAAAATCTTCCTCCTTAATAAATCCTTACATTTAACAACTCATGTCGGTAAATCCTAAAATTTACTGGTAAAACCTAGGATTAACCAATGTACGGGCTTCTACAGTAACACATGTAAAATTCATAAGTCGGTGACTACTTATAGTATCTATAATTGTTCGCATGAACTGTGAAAGAAGTACACAGTGAAAAGTGGCAACGCTGCCCATATATTGTTTCGACAAAGTTCTATTAGGTAGCAGATATACCTGTCGTTACTCAGAATATAAATCTGTTCATATTGGATTTTAGGCATTGTGAGATGTTTTTCATTAGTTGAAAGATGTGAGAATGGTACCCATATTTCTATTCTAATATTATATGATACAAATACCAACATTATTTGATTGATATTCAAATAAGAGCGTTTGGATTATATTTTTGTCAAATAACTATAAGTTAAAAAAATATTAAAAAAATCAGCTTGTTTTCTAAAATTATTTGACGATAATCCAAGAAGTTTAAGCGAAATATGTCGTATAGTTTTTGAAAAAACACAGGAAAACATCACAATTAGCCGTTTTATTTCATTTTTTTATAACTGCTCCTAACATGAGTCATTTTCACTCTGAAATTTTTCATAATTTTTGGGGGTGGGGGGATATACATAAACCTTAAACGGGTACAGTTGATAGTGATAAGTTTATATCAAGTCCCGTTTGTTACATGATTTTAAGAACATTCTGTCAATATTGTCAAACATTACAAATTACCATTACTTAATGAAATTATTCGTCATCAAATACTTGTCAGGAGACACATGTATTACTGTCAACAGTAACGAAGACACCACGTTCGTTATAAAAATATCCTTCTAATAATCAGCTAACGGCTGCCCTCGGCCAATAATAAATGAAATTAAAAATATTTGTGAAACGAATTATTATCCCAGATTTTTGTTGAAATCGTCCGTACTAATAAAATGAAAAATACCTGTACTCATTCATAAAGTAGGAAACTGAGTGGGAGGAGCTTTACTAGAGGGCGTAATTATAATCGACAATTTGAATCGCTTTCCGCGATTCGCAGTGCTCTAGCTTTATACTTCCTACAGAGAAAGTACGTAAAATTTCCATTTTTTACACGCTTTATATTAGCTTCACTTGTATGTTTGTTTGTTTGTTTGTTTGTTTGTTTGTTTGTTTGTAACCGACTCCTTTGGGCGCGATTTTGACCCACTTCAAACGGTCAGATTTCATTCAAACTTTGTAGATTTATCGAGGACCGATGACAATACACTAATTTGATAAGATTATTCCATTTTTTAATTTTCAAAAAAAATAATAAAAATGATAGTTTAAAAAAAACTAAAAAACACACTCTTATAAATAAACCAAACTAAAAAGTAGGAAATAAATAATAGTTTAAAAAAACTAAAGAACACTCTTTTATAGAAAACCAAACTAAAAAAATAGAAAATAAGAAAAAAAATTATTTTATTTCAAAAAAAGCGTGGGGTGCATGGTATCGCCTCGGCCAAAAATTACCTGTGATCTGAGACATTTCTTACTTTACTGCCCTAGGCGTGTAATGTACTATATAATTATTAATACCGTGCACCCCACGCTTTTTTTTAAATAAAATAATTTTGTTTCTTAATTTCTATTTTTTTAGTTTGGTTTTCTATAAAAGCGTGTTTTTCAGTTTTTTTAAACTTTTATTTATTTTTCTGAAGGCATAGGAAAAATATGGTTGTAGGTTCCTTATCTAGTCTCATTGAAATACATTGTGGAGTACTCAAAAGGTTCCTCGAACACAACTATAAAAACGAATAGTTTGGTATTCTTCCCCAAATTATAAATATTAAACGTTCAATTCAATTCAATTCAATTTCTTTATTTCCAATCAGACTTATACATACATAAGTATAGGATATTGTCAGGTCAATTTTAAATAATCTGTTGAAAAACAATCATTACAGAATACAAATATATAATAGTATAGTATATAATAATATAATATATGCTGATGTATATAAAAAACAGAGTGTAGAGACAAAAAACAGTGTATAAAGAAGTATATAAAGGACATTGTATAAAAGTGTACATAAGTAGGTGGTTATACCAGGTTACAACACATATATTCCGGAACCGAATAAAAAGACCCGTTAACTAAAAGTTTTCGAACTTCATATTTGAATTTGTTCACATTTGATAATATTTTAAGCCTAGTGGGTAAGTGGTTGTATAACTTGATCGGCAAAACCAACGGACTGTTAGCCACAGTTGACAAACGATGGGATGGTATATTGATATTGAAGTTTTGCCTTAAGTTGTGTACCATATTTTCACGAGACTGGTTGAGAATAGCTGGGTTATTTTTTATATATAATATGCAATTATAAATGAAGAGAGAAGGGAACGTTAAAAGCTCAAGTTGTTTAAACAATTGGCGACAGGAAAACGTCCTGGGTTTGAACATCATATTACGTACAATCTTTTTTTGTTGAATAAAAACTTCATTAGACCTAGAACTGTTGCCCCAGGCTAGAATCCCATTATTCATGGTTGAATAAACGTATGAATAATAGTACAATTTCAAGAGATTGTGATCAATTCTTGATCGAAGTTGCCAGATTACAAAACAATGTCTCGCTAATCTTTTTAGAACGTTATCGATTTGATACGTCCATGAAAGTTTAGAGTCTATTAAGACTCCCAAGTATTTTACTACTTGCTTTTGTTCGAAAGATTCATCATGTAATTTTATTATAAAACTTTTATTTAAATCCTTCAAGGAGAACATGATTAATTCAGTCTTGCTTTGATTCAATATAAGGTTGTTCTTTTGACAATAATTATTGATATAATTTGCGGCCTCAGTACATGTGTTGTTCAGATTTGCTAGTGATTCCCCAGAGCAGGCAACAGAAGTGTCATCTGCGTATAACGATATGTGAGTTCCAGACATATTTTTGTATGTTATATCATTTACAAAAATTATAAATAACAGAGGCCCCAGCAAACTCCCCTGAGGGACGCCGCTGCTTACCGCTTCTACTTCAGAGTAATACGAAATATCGTTAAGTCGTAATCTAACACGTTGCGTACGATTTGATAGAAATCCCTCAAGCCACTGTAAAGCATTTCCTCGTATCCCATAGCTTTCCAACTTTTGAAGTAGGAGTTCGATGTTAATTACTTCGAATGCTCTCTGTAAATCGAAAAAAAGACAGGCTGCAAACCTACTTTTATCTAAGTTTTGAAGAACTTCATTATACAGTGCTATGATTGCTTGATTGGTAGACATTCCCCTTCTAAAACCGAATTGAAAGGGACTGAAAAATGTATTATTATCAAGAAATGTCACCAGTCTCTGGTAGAATGCTTTTTCAAAAACTTTGGAGAATACTGATAACAATGCCACCCCCCTATAATTAGAGATATCGTGAACGTCCCCTTTTTTATGAATTGGTTGAATGATTGCTATTTTTAAAATATCAGGGAAACTTCCTTCTGAAAATGAATCATTAATAAGCTGAGTAAGAGGACTAGCGATATAAGTTGCCACATGTTTTAATAAAGAGCATGGTATATTATCAGAACCGGAGGAATTTTTTTTTGTTACTGCTATTATAATGTGATATACCTCCTCCTCGTGTATGGTGCTAGAAAAGTGATTGAACATTTATTCTAGCATTGGAAATTTCAGGTAAGGGCATATTTTCCGTTAGCTTTTTTATCGAGTTAATTGAAAAATTATTAAAACTTTCAGCAATCTCATTTGGATTGCAAAGTTGTTTGTTCGTATCGTCAATAAAAAACTCTGGTAGCTTGGCGACCTTGTTTGTATTTATTTCATTTTTTATTATTTGCCACGACGTTTTTGATTTATTATTTGATGTCATAAACAAACTGTTGTTATAGGCTCTTTTAGATTCAGCAATTCTCTTAGCATGTTCTCGTTTCCGATTCTTATATTCGTGATGAATATTTTCATTTTGGGAGATCTTATACTCTCTAAATTTATTTCTCAATAAGCGACCTTCATCAATTATTTCTGGAGACAACAATATTTTTCTAAAGGAAAACAGTATAGAAAGTTTTCCATAAAAGTATTAAGAAAACTGTTAAATTTATTTTGAAAAGAGTCATTGATCTGTATACAAGGCCATTCGATATTTGAAAGTTCATTTTGGAATTTATTTATATTTTCCTGTTTGTTGAAAAAACGTTTATATACTATTGGCTCATTTTGTTCCTTAATTTCTAAATATAGAGAAATAATCTGCATGAAATGGTCTGAAATATCACTATAAATAACATCTGCATCGATTGCGTTGGGATCTACACTGCTGAAAATATTATCAATTGTGGATTTATGGTTATTTTGAATACGTATATTCATGAATTGTTTTATGAAGTCCAAATGATAGAAATAAATTCTCCAAAAAGTTTGCTTCTCGACAATTGGGATCGTCAAATTTGACATTGAAGTCCCCACAAAAAAAATGTAAAGCATTAGATTTGGAATCTAATGTTTTTGTCATCAATTCCGTCAGTGATTCAGTGAATACATCAAAGATTCCTGTAGGTGATCGGTATATACAGCTTACTATAATAGAAATATTTGATAATTTCACTTCACACACGGCAAATTCAAAATTTTTCTCAGAATTTAAAAAAGTCATCGTTTTAATACTCTTAAAACTATAATTATTTCGTACAAAAATTGCGACTCCACCACCAATACTGGTGTCTCTGCAAAAGTAGTCAGCTAACTGATACTCTTTCACATTTATCAGTAAAATTTCATCATTTTTGCACCATGTTTCTGAAACACAGATGATGTCCGGAAAGTTCAGTGATTCTAATAAAAGTTCTAACTGGTCCGTTTTATTCCTTAGGCTCCTAACATTGATGTGGCAAACTGAATATGATTTACCGGAGTTTGAACTTGATTTTAATTCATTGCGTCCGCTTTTATTTTCCTGCGGTATAAAAAACGGCTCACATAAGATCCATGAGGCCATATTTTTGGTTCCATGGCTTTCTCGAAGTTAGTTGCTAATATTCCGAGTGGGCAAGAAACCAATATTACATTAAATACACGACAAAGAAATCGATCCAAGGAAGTGTGAACTGAGAGTTCTACAGGAGCCATTCATTCGATCTGCTTTCTCACTCTAAATAAAAATTGTCGTTTCAAATTTGGACTGCGGCTACAGAGTCAAGATTCGGGTGTTTTCATGGAAGCATTGCTGAAGCATTTCTACAGGGAGTGGTTTCCCTTTTCAATTCAAATTGCATCCCTTGTATTTATATCAGTGCTCTCCATTATCCTCATCAGAACAATGTATAGTTGGAAAACATTGGCTCACTAGAAGGGATACAAATATGGAAAAATATTAAAATTCATAAAGTTCAGTGAGCATTGGAGTGAGTAGGTGCTTACACTACTACGATTTTATTTCAAACTCAATGTTATTGTAGTTAGCGTTATTTTCTTTTACACGGAAAAAAGGGGTTTAGTGACGATAGCAAAATAAGATTTGGTGATATGCTGTTGCTGCTGTCGCTGTCCCTAAATCAATTATGGGAATGGGTAGGTCGTATCTACAATTAATAATTATTTATGCAACAAGTGCAAAAAGTAAGTGTTTATTGCACTCGACGTGAAGTTGTCTGACGAGTCCTCCAGGCCGAGTTGGACAACACGTCGAGTGCAATAAACACTTTTTGCACGAGTTGCACACAATACTTTTGCAAAAACCAAAAAATGTTTCATTCAGATGGCACTAAGTTTAGGAAAATAAAAAACCTACTAAAAATTGCGTCGATTTGACGTTTATGTTTGTCATGATCACAAATGCCAGATGTAGAATGACAGATGAGTGCAATAAACATTTTATTGCGCAGTGCAATGAAGAACCACTTTTTTCACTGAATATAGTTTAATAAAGTTTTGTTTTTTGCATGAACGTAGAAAATAGTTGTTTATGCGACAAGTGCAAAAAGTAAGTGTTTATTGCACTCGACGTGAAAGTGGACAACACGTCGAGTGCAATAAATACTTTTTGCACGAGTTGCAAACAATATTTTTTCTACGTTCATGCGAAAAGCAAAAAATATTTTATTCAGATTTATGTTTACGTTGATATACCAGAAGAGTTAGAAAAAAGGCTTGGCGTATATCACGTTTCTTACCTAGTATAATTTTTACGAGTCATTTTTGAATTGTTTCAAGATTTTTCAGAAAGTTTCCATTAAAAATGTGCGTTTGGATAAGGGCATGGTACATGATTCCTAGATGTTGGATGTCAATTTTTTTTATTAGATATTTAAATTTGCACAAATAAAAACGGAGCTTCTTTACTAGATCTAGTATTATGCCTAAATACTTAACTGTATTGTTCCCCATCACACGAATGGTTTGGTTTCGAATTCACACTTCAATGTGGTTAAATTTGGGTAGGTTTGATTAATAGCTGGTGAATGGCAAGCAAACGGTTTTTTCTTTGTTGACTGTAAGAAGTTTACTACTGAAAAATCGAATAGAATAGGTAAGGAACTCTGTATTTTGTCTTTTAGTACATTCCAGTTCTAATGTTTGTATCGTCAGCGAAACTAGCTATGTCACCAGAGATTGGTAAGTTGAACATTACCTTTACATATAATGTAAAAAAATGGGGCCAACAACGGTTTCTTGTGGAACTCCATAGCGTATACAGCCTTTTTACTACTAAGAGTTTTCTCTATTTTCACACACTGCTGACGATTATTCAGATAACTTCCCATTAAATCAAGCAATTTTCTCCTATATCCAATATTTTTAAGTTTTCAGTAATTCTGGATTACTTACAGTGTCAAAGACTTTTGCCAAATCGATGAACACACAAATTGTTAATTCTTTGGAATCAATGAAACAACGGATAATTGGGAGAGGTATAAACAAAAAAGAAATATAGCAGTGAAAACAATTAGACAGGAGAAGAAGAACTATTTAGAGACAAATATTGACTCAAATAAGAACAATCCTACTGAAATGTGGAAAACACTGAAGACATTAGTACCGAATAATAACAATGAAGTCAATCTTACAACTATTGATTTTGGCAATGGTGAAATAATTTCTTATATGACTTTGATACCAGATGGCCTGAACACATTTTATATCAAAAGTATAATAAATATAACTGATGGAATTGACAACAAATTTTCTCATAGCTTTCCTATAACTAAAAGAATAACTCATAATAAATTGTCCAACTTTAGTCTTATCAATATGGTAGATCTAGAAAGAATTGTTGGTTCTTTGAAAAGTAAAAGTAGCCCCCATGAAATTTGTGTAGAACTTCTGAAGAAGTGTTTCAGTGCCATTTGTAATCCATTGTTGAACATTATCAACAGTTCTTTAGAGAGAGGTGAAGTACCAACTGAATCAAAATTATCTACTATTATTATACCTATACCAAAAGTGCCAAATACAAACCAAGCTATTCAATTGAGACCAATGTACATGATTAATGCTACAGCTAAAGTATTGGAGAAGGCTGTATATGAGCAGATAGTGGATTATTTGGAGAGTAATATCCTATGTGAGTATCAATCGGGTTTTCGGACCAAACATAGTTGTGAAACTGCGTTACAATGTGTTTTAACAGATTGGAAGAAAAGTGCGGAAAACGATCACTATACTATTGCAGTATTTCTTGACCTTCAAAGGGCATTTGAAACTGTAGATAGATGAAGACTAATTAGAAAGATTGAAAGCGTAGGTATTGATGGAATAGCACTAAACTGGATCATGAATTATCTAAGCAATAGACAGCAAAGGTTGAAACTAGATGAAGTTTATTCAGATAAAATGCAAAATAATATAGGAGTACCCCAAGGGTCTATTTTGGGACCATTGTTATTCCTCATATATTTAAATGACATTGTAACCATAGCAGAAGAATGTAAAATTCTGTACTTTGGTAGTAAAGATGTACATGAGTGTGTTGATACTATGAACGCTAGTCTTGAAAGGGTGTATAGATATTGCTGTGCAAATCTGCTAAAGGTGAACGTAAATAAAACAAAATGGATGTTATTAGGGAAACATAAAGATCATGATAATGAAAACCTACTTCTACGATTGAATGACAGTGATATAGAAAAGGTAAGCAAATTCGTGTACTTGGGTGTAACTATTGACAGTGAATTAAAATTCAAGGAACATGCTAATCAAATGATCAAAACAGTAGCTTACAAAATCAACTATCCAAGAAGATGTTCCCCATGTCTCAGCCAGTGGTCTAAATTATTAGTATACAACTCCATAATCCTTCCACATTTAAATTATTGTTCTACCATTCTATTTTTTCTCAATCAAAATGAAATAAACAGACTACAAAAGATGCAGAATCGTGCTATGCGAATAATCTTACAATGTTCGAGGATAACACCGATAGCAAATATGTTGCAAACCCTTCAATGGCTACCAGTGAAGAAACTCTTCGAGTACCTAACACTAATCTTTATTTTTAAAATCAAAATTGGATATTCACCTATATATCTACAGAATAAATTAACTTATGTGGCTGACATACATGAGTATAACACAAGAAACAGAAACAACATAAAGGTTGAAAAATATAAAAAAATTGTACATATAATTATTTATTTTATAAAGGAGTAGATTGTTTTAATGACCTCCCACAAGAAATTAAAGAGAGTGGTTCGATAAATACATTCAAAAGACGATTGAAGGATTACTTAATGAAAAATTAGTATATTCTTGTGTATGACTTTTCTATGTAACTTTTTATCTATATGTATGTATTTTTAATCAGGCTGTTTGCATTTTTCATGTTAATTTTATTTTATTTATAATGTGACAATGTATTTACTATTGTAAATAAATTAGTTTTTCAACTAAATAAAGATATATATATATATATATATAACGGCTGCATATATTTTTTTCATTAGATCTGCAAGTGCGTCTTGAGTCGATCTACCTTCCATAAACCCAAATTGATTCATTGAGATCAGATTGTATTTTTTCTCAAAACTAATTATTGTTTCCTTTCTAATTTTTCCTATGGTTTTGCTTATATTGGAGAGAATTAAAATAGATCTACAATTCGCGAGATGACTTTTCTCTCCTGATTTTTGTAGAGGCTTTGCTACATCAATTTTTTATATCTCTGGAAATACTCCAGTTTCTAATATTAAATTTATAATTTTTTTTATGGGATTGATTAGAAAATAGATTCATTTTTTTATCGCCTCTGCCCCGATTTCGTCCAATCCTGGTGATTTATTCGATTTCAATTCTTTAACAACTTTTTTTATTTCACTTTCATCAGTTGACCCCATATATATTGTGTTTAGTATTCTGTTACTGGGGAATCCTCTTCAAATCCACAAATTAATTAGTAGTGTGAATGAACTATGCCACGTATGTGATCATATACCCATTAATAGCATTTTAGGGAGAACATTTTGCCTTTTTCGACAAATGTAATATCTAGTCGGTCGTATAGAGCTTTATTTCGGTTCGAATTTCCAGAACGATTACTATTAATCTAATTTGATGACTCAGTACATTCATTTAAAATTCCCTATGCATCCTAGCATGGTTCATCAAATGCATTTTTAACCATACACTTTCCATATACTCTTAGGACTATTAGAGTAGTTTTTCATCAATAATGAAGAAATGACTTGGTGCATGCAAGTGCCATCAAAAATCGATTTCAGCCGCATGTATAAAGAAGTTCATTGGGATTGAAAATGGAGCAATTATCAGGACACCTTTTCATGGAAATGTATGTTTAATTTCAATTGTGAGGGGTTTCCTTTGAATTCTCAAATAATGCAACATCGTTCGATCGATGGATCATATAAAAAAGCAGGAAAAGAAAATCATTTTTGTTTGCATGAATTGTGGAACGTCCTCAATGGATTATCTCATCGTGGGTTAAAAAATTAATTGATTGAATTAATCGATTATTGAAGTATCATTAAAAAAATCTTGAAAATGGTTCTTATGTAAGGCTTTACTACAACATACGGAAACCCACATCAGTTTGACTCAACTAAATGCAACAACTGCTCACGTATCTATGCATGTTCAATAGAGTGATGGAAATACTGATTACCTTTATCCTAGATTGTCCCAAATATCGTTTTCCAGTTTTTAGTTAAATCAAATGATGATCAAGAAGGTTCATTTTCGTTAGCTGAACAACTCCGGGATGTTCCTCATGATATTGGTATAACCAACCCCAATTCCAGTGGTGATTTTTTATTCCTCGGACATTTCCAGAATAAATCGCAAAAAAATATTAGTATGATCTGTGATAATTCCATAAGATGTCATATCAACGTGCAGGGTTTTTCAAATAACCATATGTTCCTCAATCGTACTATTTGTGAATACTAAAAATATTGACGTCCGTTGCTTATCAGAGCATTGGCTGAAGGACAACCATCCCAGAAACAATTTTGGTAACTATGAAATAGCATCTATCTATCTAAGAAAAAATCCTAAACACGGTGGAGCCCTAATTCTAGTTGAAAAAAGACGAAAATTCTCTAAAATTTAAACCATACAAAATATGTGCTATTTGAACTTTTATGGAAATCTTTATAGGCTCGATCTATCCGTTTTGAAGCTGATTTAATTTCGTCATCCTACCAGGAGACTTGATTCGTATGGCACATTTATCCAGTTTATACATAATTTTAAAGGTGAAGTTACCATGAATTGACCTCAATTGATTTAGTTTTATTCTACATTTTTTTATCAATTCCAGTTTGTTAGTTAGATCTTTGTTTTCCAGACAACGGGACATTGTATAGGAATAGTCAAAATACACTTAAATCTAGGTAAATACAAAATTTTAAATCTAATAGAACATACAATTTAAAATTCAAAACATAAATTAATATTCAAAGTGAATGAACTTAAATTTAAAATTAAGAGAATGGACCAACGTTCCTAAAATTATTTCATGTCAATATCTTAAAATAAAAATTTACAAACAAGACAGTACAGTTTCAGGACATAAACTCTTCAACACCAAACAAACATTTTTCCAGTAAATATTCAAGGATTTGTTTTTTTAATATGTTTGTATTTTTGCTTTCTTTAATATTGTCTGGCAGTTTATTGAATACCCTGAGCGCCTTAGAGAGAGGAGAGTTGAAAGATACACTATATATGATTATGAATTCAGTTTGGATATCTGTGCCTGACAATGATTTCTCCAGTTCATACATGAATACATTTGGAAACCAAGGAATGTTACACAGTCACTATCACTGGAGACATATAATGTTGAAGAGCCATCACATGATTTTTGACGGTTATGAAACCTCATCGAATTTTCCACATTGAGAAACAACAGATTTTCAGAGTTCCATTCAGGTTATTTATGAAAAACGATATTACATTTATCTTTCAGATCTACATCGGATTCCTCTGATATCATAACAGACGAATCATCTGCGTAGAGTGAGTGATGCCAGTATCGATAAATTATCCAAAACATTTATGTATGGGATAAACAATAATGGGTCTAAAACTGAGCCCTGCGGCACACCAAAATCAATATCTTTTATTTCAGGATTATGATTTTGAACGATAATATATTGTTTTCTGTATCTCAAATAGATTGATATCCCTCTGATACCATATTTAGCCAACTTCTCAAGTTAAACAGAATGATTGACACAATCGAACGCCCTACTAAGATCACAAAAGATCCCCACAGGACACTCGCCTGCCTCAATAAATTTGAATATTTGATTATTATGAATGGACCGCTGTTGTGGTTGATCTCTTACCAAGAAAAAATATTAAATATTGAATTCACAGCCAAATAACAGAAGTCTGTTCAGGAACGCATATTCAATTACTTTTGAAAAACATGATGATTATGTTACTGGTCTATAGTTCTCTGATGAATGTTTATCTTTCTTCTTGAATACTGGTGAAATTTTTCCTATTTTTAGCATAGTGGAAAGAGATAAATTCACCAAATATGAAAGTGGAATGCATAAAACATGGAGTGTTCTTCTCAAAAGAAACATGGGTATTTCATCGTGATCTGAAGAAAACTTACACGGAAAAAAGGATTTGTTAATTCAACCAAATTGATTTGGTCACTCTCGTTGGCTTGACTCGACAAAATAAAATTCATCCGAAAACACAGGTGTATGGATTTCCCAATGCAATGCTAACATTTCTTTGATTTGAATATATGTTCATCTATTGAAACAATCTCCAACTCATATTGACATCCGTAATTTGAAAAAGCGAAAAAGACTCTGCAAGAGAAAAATCCAAATTATTCAAACAATTAAAGGAGATTTAGAAGATTTTGAGAACGGGGGCAGATATAGTCCCCGAAACGCCAATCGAAAACTATATAAAAAAGTATCTTTTGAATTTTCACTATTTTTTTACAGGCGAATTTAGAAAGCGGTAAGTTACTGACTAATTGAATCATTTTTCTTTAGGAATTATAATTTGGTGAACGCAGTAACTTATTAGTTTGCCCTTTCTACACTTGTACAGATTTTCCTGATTATATTTTCATTTTCAGACTGTGGAAGGGTTACCCAAAAAACATGTCAAGTAAATAATAATAATATCAAAATCACTAAAGACATGATTCGACTTGAAATAAAGAATCTGAATGTCAATAATAAAGCAATTTCCAAAGCACTTATAAATATAAGAAGACTGATTTGTTGAAAATATGAACAGGATGTTCATAAAATCAGATGTGGAATCATCTGCGACTGAAAGATAAACTTCTTGAAAATGTGTTTCCCATTTCTTCCGGTCTTCCTGATGATCGTGGAAGCGTGAAATAGATTTTCGTCGCCAAAAATGTATTGAAGACCTAGTGAATGCGATGTCTCTCCTGCGTCAATGTTACGAATGATTTCTGGTGAGTACTCTCTTTTGGAAAACATTCTTCTTTGCCTCATTCATCTTTATGAGTTCTTAATTAAGACTGGAATAGAAAATCAAATAACTATCTGAATGAAAATGCAAATTTTCAATTTCAGATTTTTTCTTTTGAATTAGGGCCTTTTCAGAATATCTATCAGATGTAGTTCAATGTCCAGCGTGGCTCTAGCCGGGGAAGTAGTTGTTTTCTGTTAGACATTCACAAAAAATAACTTCATTTTAATCGTCGATTTTTCAATTCACAGAAAAATCTTTCTATCAATATTCAATTGAGAATGTTTCCCTTTTCTATAAGAAGACGTTATCAATTATGCATTGAACATATTTTTATGAGTTATGTTATTTAAATTTCCTGAATAAATCTTTGTTATCTATTTTTGTATACATATTTGAACTTTTTTTTCCTCACTGTAAACCATTTTGATTATTCCATTAAAGAAATGTCACTAAACAAACATAATATAGTTGCCATTTTCATAGCTTACTTTAAAAATGTCAACTTTCATAGGATAGGTATTTACAGTAACAACTAGTCTAAGTTATTCGACGGTTAATAACTCAAAAACGGTATAAGATATGGTATATTTTTGAAATCAGGAAAAAAATATTCCAGAAATTCAATAATATACAGGGTATCCCATAAAAAAAAGTATCCCCTGTAATCAGTCATAACCACACAACTTTTACATTCAATTTTTTTTCTATAGGCAATAATAAGGATGATAAGGGGTGGGTTATCTATAGTGAAAAACGCAGTAATAACTTTTGAAATACATCATGTGATAAAGAGAAATTTGGAACTTCCATTATATCGCCAAAACAGTTTGACATATGAGAAAGACCGTCTAAATAATTGTTTCTTGTGCTTGGGAATCATTAGCTAGCATATTTCTACGCCTCAAATTCAGATTATGTATATCATTTCTGAATGTAACTCTCCGGTATAAGTATTCCGGTTTTTTATCAAAATATATAACCATTTTATAGAGAATAAGCTCAACTTTAATCTGAGCATACACGTTTGAGCAAGAACGTATTAAGTCACGAGTTATTAAATATAAATGTTTACCTATACAAGAAGTCCGCGCGTCAATTTCAGTCGCATTGATGCATACTTTTTGTACACCAAAAAAGATAAAAATATAACTATAGGCTATTTTTGGAATCTTTGTTTATTATACCGCGATAGTATGCCCAACAGTCGATTTTCTGTTTGTGGGTACATCTCAGAGAGAAATATTTAGAATGAAAGTTGTGCATCTCATAAAGCTTGCAAATATTGCTATTGAAATGCCTATTTTGAAACTACAACCAATTTTGCTAATCTTTGAGCATGATCAAGATATTGATGGAAAATATTTTTAAAATAATAACTTAGGATTTGAATTCATAAAATTAATTAATTTCAGAAAATAGACGTTTTGCCCCTGGCCAGGGCTTTCTTCAGTATTTTTTATTCATTCATTACAAGTATATATATTAGTTTGTATATCATTTGGTGCAGAAAACGAAAAAAGGGGGTAAGTATGAGGATGCAATTTAGATATTCAAATACTCATACCTATCCCTTTTTTATCTTTTCAGCACCAAATGCTATACACACTAATATATTCTTTATAACAAATAAACTTATTATTATATTATATTATTATTATATTATTAATCATGAATTAAAAAAATACTGATGAAGCCCCTGGCCAGGGGCAAAACGTTCAATTTCTGAAATTGAATAATTTTATGAATACAAATCATAACCGAAAAAAATATACACCAGGATTCAAGAACTCCAAAAGAAACTATATATATATATATATATATATATATATATATATATTTGTATATTGGAAGCTGTATTGTTTTAATAAAAACTTTTTAACCGACGAAAAATCACTGAAATGCAAATAAAATAAACCTTCTTAGTCTAAATGATAATTGAGCTCCTAAACTAATGTAAGTAACTGATTTTGAGTCGGCGCCAAACAACCTAGCAATTGAATTAGGTGAAGCGTAAAATTAACGCAGCGAGATGCACGGCTGCGTTTTGATGACTCTTTCATAGATAATGATCTTCGATAATTGTTTGTTTGGCGCCGACTCAAAATCAGTTACTACATTAGTTTAGGAGCTCAATATCATTTAGACTAAGAAGGTTTATTTTATTTTGCTTTCAGTTGATTTTCGTCGGTTTAATTTTTTGTTAAAAAGTTTTTATTTTTCACTTTCAGTTCCGTATTTTGTCGGTTTAATTTTTTGTTAAAAAGTTTTTATTTTTCAATTTTTTGTGGCTAAAATCTACCAATTACTACCTACTTGTTTTTTGATTACTTCCAAAATAGATAGATAGATTTATTTGAAGCTTTCAATTTAAACAGTTGAAAACTCAAGTCGGACAATAATATACAATATAAAAAATATAAAAAATACAAAAGTCGCTTATAACTAGAAATCCTTCCTAGTAAAAGTAATTACATGCATTGAAAAAAAAAATTATATATAAATATATCACAGTCATAGGTGTAAGATAGATTGAAAATTTTATTCAGCTGTAGTAAAGTTATTTCTCCATGAACTCTTGTAATGAATATGGCTCAATGTCACACAACAGATCAAAAACATGTTTGTTAAAAATTTGTCTTGAGCGAGCTTCTTTAATGATTAACGGTAAATTGTTATAGAATTTAATACATGCATAATGTGGCCCTTTCTCTGTATTTGTCAGTCTATGCTTGGGAACAATAAAAGTGGATTTCTGCCTGGTAGAATACTCATGTCTGAATCTGTCTTCTTCAAAATTTGCTTTATACTTACTTACTTACCCACCTTACTTCAACTATTCCCAGTTAAATAATATGATTATCTACATTTACTATTTGTTGTAATATAAATTATTTTCGTTGTTCTGGTTAGTTTATTTCATTACTTTGTATATCATTCCATCCTCTCATAAAATATACTGATTTTGACGGATGTGGGATATAAATAATGTCAGTAGCGATCTGTCATTGTCAACTACGTATGTGTGTGCCAATGTTCACTAGTGAAAAATCAATTATCCCCTATTTCTCTACCCGTAAGGGTGGCTAATTCCTTTTGAAATCCAAATATAAGGTATACCCTATCTATTAAAAATAGAATCATCCAAATCGAAGAACCCAGTACAAAGTTATGCCTGATAGAATCGGTTAACGGACCAGAATTCAGAGGGTGAGTGATCAATATCCTTCATTTTGCTACCCTTAGAGGTGGATTTCATCTTTTAAATTCAAATGGGACCAAATTCGAAGTACACCCTATCCACTGAAAGAAGAATTATCGGAATCGGACGCCTCAGTAAAGAGTTATGCGTGATCATACATAAAAAAATATGATGGAAAAAAAATATACGGGTCGAAGGGAGAACCTCCTCCTTTTTGATTTCGTCGGTTAAAAAGAAAAGTCGGTCTTGATACCATTAGTAAACCATTTTCAGCACCGGTACAAAATGCCAAAACAAATTCGAATGCTGATATTATTGGAAAAAAAAACGATTATTCGCATGAAAATTCGGTATATTCGGAAACATTTAAATTGTAGGAGAGCATTGACACAAAGATAACGAGAACATAATAATAAAATATATATCCGATGAGTTTATTTATATTCATCTAATTTTTTTCCGAGACCGAATTCTACACCAATAAAGTTAATACGTGCACTTTCCTAAAAGGTGGTTGCTAAGACGTTTCTGGGTTGGATGGTGTGTTCAACCAGTAAAGGCGCGAAAAAAGTACGTGTGAGGTTTCTTCATTTCAATAAAGAATGGCTAACAAGTTCTGGCAAATTGAGGTTATTTCGTGGACGTCCCCAAAAGGTAAGGTTTAGTTAGTTTATCAGTGTGAAAGTGTGTTAAATCAGTACTTGTGAGGTGGGGTACAGTTATATTCATTGTGTAAATACGTGTTAACTCGCCCATTGTGCAGAGGGGAAACTAGTGAGGTCCGACCCATGCCATGTCAATAATCAAAAAATTCCTGACGAACGGAATATATCTTAACTAGTTGAATCCAACATTTTGGTCGATGTTGGAAAAAACAATACTACTGATAATACAGTTTTTCTACGACAACCTCGATAAGTGTTCATTTTATAACCGTAACTTCAATCATAAACAAGCACATTTTGTACAGAATTTCATTTTTGCATCGGTTGCTAGGCAAGTTGCTAAACAACAAATGCGAAATGGAATATTTCGTGTTAGGTCTAGGTTCACTCTAAAATCACGACGACTACGGCTTGTCAAATTATGACGTCCAGCGACAAATTGATGAAATGTCAGCAGATCGTTTCTGTCAAAGTTTTAGTAGGTAACGAGTAATTTCATAGTTGTTTTCTATAAAAACTATTAATTAAAATGGAAACTGATAGTGATATTGACTTTGATTTGACACCTCCGAACATAATAGAAGCAGCGAAGGTAACAACACTGAATTTATTACCGGAAACGTCGAAGAGTATGTATCAACGCGCTTATAACCTTTTTTTGGAATGGAAGGTAGATCAAAAGACAAAATCGTTTCCCGATAAAGTTTTAATGGCTTATTTTGGCGACTTAGCCAAAAAATTTAAAAGTTCCACTTTGTGGTCACACTTCTCAATGCTGAGAACGACTCTTAGTATCTATAATGATATAGATATTGCCAAATATTTGAAACTGAAAGCATTCCTCAAGCGGCAGTCTAACGGCTACAAACCCAAAAAGTCAAAGATCTTTACAGCAAATGACATCGATAATTCCATTGAACAGGCTCCAGATGAAATATATTTGGCAACAAAAGTAAGTTTTATATTTCCATTTGATGAAAAATATGTTTAAGTAAACTAATTTACATTGTAGGTTGTATTAGTTATGGGAGTAATGGGTGCATGTAGAAGACATGAATTACATCAAATGAAAATTACTCATTTCAATGATCTTGGTTCAGCTGTTTTAGTAACAATACCAGACAATAAAACCAAAATAGTACGAAATTCTACTGTAACTGGCAAATTCTACGAAATTTATAAAAAATACGCAAATCTTCGCCCTCAAAATGCTAATGGTCTATGGTTTTTCATTAATTATCAAAAAGGAAAGTGTACCATTCAGAGAATAGGTCTGAATGAGTTTGGAGCTATGGGAAAAGACATTGCCAAGTATTTAAAATTGCCAAATTACGAATTATATACTGGGCACTGCTTTCGCCGATCCTCCGCAACAATTCTTGTTGATGCTGGAGGTGACATAACCACGTTAAAACGCCACGGTGGCGGGAAATCTACTACAGTCGCTGAGGGATATATTGATGAATCGAAGAAAAGTAAGCTTGACATAGCAAATAAAATTGCAAATGCAATACAGAACATACCATCAGGCATACCAACGAATTTAGAAATGGAAAATCGCGAGAAGCCGTCTACTTCAACGTCGACAAATTATCAATTTAGAAAAGAATTAAGTATTCAGCAATCAAGTTCTCCAAATATGATATTCAATAATTGCACATTCAACTTCAATTAGATACATACATACATTTATAGGCTTCTATTTCTGTGTACCTATTAGAAATAGCAATAAAGAAAATATTTACATATTTCTTCAATTTATATTTTATTTCTGATAGAAAGCCCATTAGCGGCGAATTCGGGGTAATGAAATATCATCAGTTTATTTCTTTCAAAGTTTTTGCAATGTATGCATGTATTAAACGTGAACGATATGTTGTCATAGAAAAAGTATAGTATGCAACTCGCAACAAAATGGCCATTTTGCACTCGTATGAATTGCAGCACTTGCCTTCGGCTCGTGCTGCAAATTTCATACTCGTGCAAAATGGGCATCATTTTGTGCTCATTGCATACTATACTATTTCGTTGAGACGTTATTTATTCGGTAAGTATATATTGAAACGGTCTCTTGGATTTGGGACTTCCAAGAACATTTTTTTCCTATAACTTTCTAATTCGTTTCAGGAAAATACTATTTATTATTTCCTACGACCTATTCAATTAAACAATATTGAGCACTCAACCTAACTCTTTACCTAATCAACTTCGGATCTAAATATATGGTACATAGACTAGTCGAGAAGTTTTACTGCGAAAAATAGTTCCAAATCTTCAAAAAAATATGAGCAATAACTCATTCGATTCGGGGTGCAATTCTGAGAAAGACATTTTTTTTTCGTTTTTTTGCTGAAAATTAATTTTTTAAAAAAGGGAATTTAGTTTTTTACTAATACTTCAAAAACTATAAGCATAGCGGAAATCGGAAAATAGATTCTTAAAGTGGAGTAAATTTTCACTTATAATCTCCCTAGAGCATGAATTATTGCCGGACATTTTTTGAGTACATGCATTTTTTGAAAATTTTCTTTAAAAATTCATGTACGAGACAAATTTCCCGCAATTAATTCAAGCACGTGGGGGACTCGGTAAGAAAATTTTATACCGGAATTATATTTGAATAGAAAACATTAAGTAAATATTTATTTTGACGTTATTCACAAATAAATAGAAGGCTGTGTGAAATGAGAGTTTTGGGGAAGATTTTTTTTCTGATTTTCCCCGTTCCCTAGTAAAATAAAATATATAATATCAGATAAACTATTATGTAAAATTAATTGATTTCATACAATTTTCTTACTAGGTTTCAGGGAAATGTTAATATTGACTAAAAATAAAAGTGGATACGTTTGTATTGCGGGAGATATTTTTTGATTTTCCCCGTGCCCTAGTAAAATAAAATATATAATATCAGATAAATTTTTATATAAAATTGATTGTTTTCATACAATTTTCTTAGTGGGTTTCAGGAAAATGTAATATTGATTAAAAATGAAAGTGGATGTTTGTATTGCGGGATTTTTTTTTATTTTTCCCGTGCCCTAGTAAAATAAAATTTATAATATCAGATAATTATTATATAAAAATAATTGATTTCATATAATTTTCTTACTAGGTTTCGGGAAATGTCAATATTGACTACAAACAAAGGTGATATACAGCAAAAATTATATAACTATACCTATACATATATACTTGAATATTTTTCATATTCTTTTAGGTTTAATTCTAAGAAAAATTAATATTAGCGGTAATAATTTGTTTTTCAAATAATTTAGGAAATCGGGATATTTTATTCTTTATTCTAAATAGAATGTTGTTGGCGTATGTTGCCGGTTAAAAAAATATTTTGTAAAGTTAGCCATGGATTTGACATTCACTACTCCTGTCAATCAATATTTTATTTGTGGCATTATAAGTTCCTCATAACCTTGTATACAATCATAAGTTAGTAAAAAAGTTATAATAAAATGAACTTTCAATCGTATGAATTGTGTTCCTTTTGCAAAGAATCACAGCACATTAAAATGTACCATAAAAATGTAAAATATCTAACATACCTAGTGGAAGAATCTGGATTAAATCCTGAGCAGGGAAACTTATTTAAAGAGATTGGCAACATTCTGCGTGATATTGTGCCTTTTTTTGGACACAAATCTAATACTCAAAGAAATAAACTGGTGTCTCAGTATTATTTTTATTTTATGAAACACAGGCATATTGTTAAAAAAAACACCGGTTCTGTGTTTCATTCACCACTTAGGAAAGAGGAGGTAGAAGTGGAATTTTTGAAGAATTTAAAATTGATTAATGATATTATAGAATGTACACCTTAATGAATTGTTGTAATATTTCCAACTTATGAAGTATGTAAATAAAAAATATTGTCAATTTTATTTCAATATTATTTTTGTCTAATTATATGATAGCTGTCATGTGCCGGGAAATTTCCACTTATTAATTTTACGTCTACATGCTAATGTGGATGAAAAATTTTCATAAAATTTGCTGGTTACCATAGTAACAATGTCGAAATGAAGCATCTGATTGGTTGAAAATGACTGGTATAAAATTTTCAATAGAAAAGGCCCGACTCTATCTCCATTATTTATAATTTTAATTTAACGCTGAAAATAGGGCTCCGCGCGAGTACACCACATAAAATAATTTTTTTATAGTATTAAATATCAATTCGAAAATTTTTATAAATCATGGTGTATTTTCTACACTTGAAAGAACAAGGTTCCGTTGGAAAAAAAAAGTTTATTTTTCAACAAGTGAACATATTAAGCCATCCAGTGTCAAACAATTTGTGCAAAACCTAACCTAACCTAATCCCATATATCAGCCTCAAACATGAGTTTTGTGTTTTCTGGATTCTTCTAGTGTCAAAACTATCTACAAGGGCCGTAGAGTGAGAAAGTACTAAACTGACACACAATTGAATTTTCATTTTAGAGTTTCGAAAGTGTATGTGCCCATAAATCAGCTGCAGGGAAGTATACGCAAGTTTTTCATTTTATTTTATTTATTAAGTAATCTACAGAGCAGGCAGTTCCAATAATCGATTACAATATATATATATATATATATATATATAAACTAAGTAAATAACCATTCTTAAAATAATACGATGACTTAAACAAAAAATCAACTCCAGATTACCTGAATCAATATCAAATTGAGAGACACATTTAGTTGAGGACGACATTTAAATTGGCTTTCTGTTACAATTCGCATTTGCTTCTAAGGATGACATTTCAATTTCAATTTTTTTTCTAAATGTTTTTACATTACATTTAACATTGAAATCTATATTCCTCAAATAATTAGCAATAGAACACATATTGTATAGTGGGGAATTTAAACCTAGGTTGGTGCGAGGTTTAGGCGAAACAAATATATATCTTTTTCCATTATTAAAGTATATACTGCAGTTCAGACAAATTTGTGACAACAAGTGAGGGTTATCTATTTCATTATGTAGTAGCTTATAGAAAAATAATAGAATAGCAATTTTTCTTCTGAATTCTAAGGTTGTGAATTTAAATTCACTTAAGGAAGTATGATAACCAAGATTAAAAATATATTCACCAGTTTTTTGTAATATAGAAATCTTAAGAATTTTTTCTGTACCTTTTCAATTTCATTTTTGTGAACCGAATAATAGAGAGTCCATATTATGGCTCCATATTCCAGTATACTACGAACAAATGCATTGTAAAGGGTTAGTAATGTGGATATTTTTGTGAATTTGAATGAGTTCCTAATTATGAAGCCAAGCATTCTATATGCTCTGTTTACAATGTTGGTCATAGTTGCTCAAAACTTAGTTTTTCATCCAGCGTCACTCCCAAATCTTTACATTCTGCCTTTTCTTGCTTTGTGATTTCCTTGAATCATTCAAAATCATCCGCGAATAGTGCACACTGTGAGTCCTGGACTACCTCTGGTAGGTCATCTATTAGTAGATAATAAAAAGAATAGGGGTCCCAGATTGGACCCTTGGGGTACCCCAGATCTTGTGAGGAAATCTCCTGATTCCCTTCCTTTATAAACTACATACTGCTTCCTGTCTATGAAATACGATGCTGACAGTTTTAAGAGTCGATCTGAAAGTCCAAAGGAGTATAGTTTTTTTAATATGACCTCGTGATCAACCTTGTCAAAGGCTTTACTAAAGTCTGTGAAGATAATATCTAGTTGACTATTATTTTCGACAACTCGATTTGCCTCTTGCACAAAACATGTTAGGTTAATTATCGTGGATCTCTTAGGTAAGAACCCATGTTGCTTTTCGCTTAGACATGGATAGACGTGATTTAAAATTTTTTCATGAATGATTGATTCGAGAAGCTTACTGGGTGCACAAATCAGTGCTACTGGCCGATAGTTTTGTATATCTTCCCTTATGCCAATTTTAAATATTGGGCAGACTTTTGAGCGTTTCCATAAGTACTAGTTTGCAAGATTAAATTATATATAATTTAACTATATAAGAGGGAATCATATCTGGGCCACAAGATTTTTTTGGCTTAAGTTTTTTTGCGGCCCTCAAAATATCCTCATCATTTACAGAATCTACATCTAAACAGGAGTTCGTTAAAATAAAAAGATTTTTAATATACGTTCAAGAAATTATCTGCACAAGCTCCTGCTGATATGATATTTGAACCGTCGTTTGAATTCCATGAAGAGCCCAAGATTATTACAATAATTTACGAATTCGATTGATACCGTATTGAATAAATAAAGTGAACACCGCGTCGCCATTTTGGAAAACGGCGTCCCAACTAGTATAGGCCCAGCTTCAGAATAATCAATATCTCCCGACTATTCCTTTGCACGGCAATAAACGATACGAAAATTATGTACTATATTACTGGAAGCATTATTGTGCATGATAAATAGCCCTCATATAGCATAATTATCATGAATAAAAAAAGAGTGCTCGTGCTCTCAATACCGTAGAAAGAGAGTAAGTATCACCTGTAGATCTCCTTGCCGTCGTCTTCGTTATGGGAGTAACAAAGAGAGCAGGATGGATCGACAAAAGAACTCGATCACTGAACGACCGAGGGGTTAGTTTCGGACCACTCGATATATACATACAATTTGAGGCGTTTATAAGGGAGGTCAACGGCCATTAATAACCGAAGCCAAAAAAAATATTCCGATGTCAAAAGAAGGCGATGGCGGGTAAAAAAAAATTGGCCGGTCGTCTTGGGAAATGAACCAAGTAGGTAATAACATATCCCAAATTTTACGTAACAGAACGCTCCCGAGAACTTGTTGAATTAAAAAAAAATCCATACGATGCTTCTAGTTTTTTCTATATTTCAATTTTCCTGAACGGTTCTGAATACAAAATACCAAGTTTATGGGTTGTTTTCTGTTTTTTTCAAATATATAGTATCGTTAGTTATTTCAATAGAGTGTCTTATAATGCCCTTGACGAATCGTCGACCAACTCGAGATTATACCGGGTGGCAACGTATTCTTTAGACAAGCCATATGGTTTCCAGAGTTCCAAGGGTTTGAGATCCAAAATTTGCAGGGGTGTTCGATTCAAGAATTGGAAGAATTCTTAATATTTCATACCCCCCCCATCACTTTCGGTTTCACCGGAAACGTTATTAACTTGGGAATATCAAATGGAACACCCTGTATATGTTTACTTTTTTAGATTCTAGAAACGATTCTAAGTACGACCACATAGTTTTGAGACGAAAAATTGGTATACATTTGATTTTTCAGAAGCATTTTTAACCGATGAAATAAAAAATGAGGAGATTCTCTAGTCGACGCGTATATTTTTTTTAATGTATGATCACGCAATACTTTTTACTGAGACGTCCGATTCCGATAATTATTTTTTCAGTGTATAGGGTGTACTTCGAAGTTGGTCCCATTTGAATTTAGAAGATAAAATCCACCCCTAAGGGTAGCAAAATGAAGGATATTGATCCCTCACCCACTGAATTCTGGTCCGTTAACCGATTCTATCAGGCATAACTTTGTACTGGGTTCTTCGATTTGGATGATTCTTTTTTTATTAGATAGGATATACCTCATAGTTGATCATATTTGGATTTCGAATGGAATTATCCACCTTTACAGGTAGAAAAATAGGAGATAATTGATTTTTTACTTGTGAACATTGGCACACATATGTAGTTGACAATGACACATCGCTACTGTCATTATTTTTGTTCTCCTACATCCGTCACAATCATTATATTCTATGAGAGGATGGAATGATATACAAAGTAATAAAATAAACTAACCAGAACAACAAAAATAATTTATATTACAACAAATAGTAAAAGTAGATAATCATATTATTTAACAGGTAATAGTTGAAGTAAGGTGAGTAAGTAAGTAATTTGGAAGTAATAAAAAAACAAGTAGGTAGTAATTAGTAGATTTCAGCCACAAAAAATTTAAACATAAAAACTTTTTAACAAAAAAATTAAACCGACGGAATACGGAACTGAACAGTAAAAAATAAAATAAACCTTCTTAGTCTCAATAACTGAGCTCCTAAGCTAATGTATGTAACTAATTTTGAGTCGGCGCCAAACGAAGATCATTAAATTACTTCAAACAAATTTTCAGAATGTCACCGCGCAACTCGATGCCATCATTTTACGCCTTACCTAATTTATTTGCTTGTTTGTTTGGCACCGACTCAAAATTAGTTACTTTTACAAAATTAGGAGCTTAGTTATTGAGACTAAGAAGGTTTATTTTATTTTTTACTTTTCAGTTCCGTATTTTGTCGGTTTAATTTTTTGTTGAAAAGTTTTTTATTTTTGCATATAGAGTGCAAAAATTGTTTTATAATTACGAAGCAAAATTGTACATGAATAATCTCTTCAAAGAGAGAAACTGGTCTTCTAAATACATTTTCAAAAAATCTGAAAATATTGTGGGATGGAGAACAACAGACCACTTTTCCTAATACATCCCAACCTGTTTTGGTCTATTTAAATATCATGAATGGCTATCAAACTTCAGTTTTTTTAAAGGAGAATCTCCAGTCTTTATTAATCGATTATTATGAAAATTGCCCACATAACCTTCATTCTGATTTCCCGCATCATAGTTTTGTTTCACAACAAATCATGTTTTTTTTCATAATGTTCCCCATCTGTTTTTTAAAACATAATTTTATGCATCTTCAAGTTCATTTTTCCTTTGGAACTGCTTAAGAAACTGGTTGGCAATTCCCTTACAAAGTATATATATAATATATATATATATATATATATCATAACACATTATTAATCATTTTTCCTTGAAACTCCATAACGTAACTTAATTTGTGAATTGCCTTTTTGTATTTTCCAACCAAACATTTATATATATCTGATGGACATGAATGATGAGTAATAGTATATTACGTATCAAGTGTTGTAAAAAGCATATTACGCACGAATGGAAAAATTACTCGGCTACGCGGCTTCGTGCGTAATTCCATGAGTGCCTAATTGCTTTACAACACGCATTACGTACTATACTTTACCTACGACACCATATACAGTGTGCCAAAAAAGTCTGGACTATTTTTAATATTTTCATTATTATTAGGTATTGTAAATGATGCTTAAACACGTCGATTTTTTATTTTAGTTGTCGTGTTTTGTTGTTTGTTTCATGTATACAGAGATATCTGAAAACTAGTTATGACAGAGTACTTCATTTCTTCAAATGGGATACCCTCTATATTATTGCGTCTTTAGATTTTTTAAACAATTTTATTTCGAACGATTTTACAAAATTATAGAGGATATATTTTTCACAACTTTGATTATCATATAGGATATAATTTGTTCTATTCACTACTACGTTGGTTTAATCAACATTAGAAACATTATAATTATTATGGTTACTGTACAATTATTAAATATATTAGAAGTATTTCGATGTGTCGAATCATATGACATTGTAATATTTTCATTTGTTGAGGTTGTATTACTATTATGTTAAATAGCGGATGATATTCTCGATGAGGTGAGTACTTTTTTTTTATTTTTTCTCTCTATTGAAAATTTATTTAGAATTAAAAAATACAAAAGCAAAGTTTTAAATATAAAATAATATCAAGATGAAAATCTTGATTGAAGCCCGGGACTCGAAGTGATGGCGCATTTGCTGTTTCAGTTGGAGGAAAACCTGTAAAAAACCCACAACACCATCAGAAATCAGATCATCAACTTTCTCATAGAAAAGGACACATGCTGCCTGGGAGCTGAGAGAATCAATCTTGGAAAATACACGGCAGTCATCGAAGAGGTGCCAACAATTAGAATAAGGGTGTTTGCAATATGCAGTATAGTGTCCATTGGAAATGCTGCCGCTATGATTAGATATGGTGTAGATATTATAAAGAGTATTCATTCCATCCTGAGCAGAATATTGGTCTAAATTCAAATTTTGTATGGGAAAATTAATCACATTGTCCAATTTACTGCCATCAGTCGAAGAAACAACGTTTTAAATGTATAACTAAAATTTTTGGAAATGTTTGTATACGAATCATCTTTTTGAATTCCCTTTTCATTCCACAAGTTGAACAGTATGGGCTCGCATCGTTAGTCAAAGTCTCCTCTTCTGTCAACAGTTCAATACATTGTGTTAAATTCACGACTTCGTTTGGCAAGTCTGGACTGTCTGGAATAGGAATTGAAAGTACCCAGAAAGGTTCAAAAGTAACGGAGCAGTAATTACAAAAAGTACATCTCAATATAGACTTCAGCTGATCCGCAAATGTATCCACAGTTTTGGAATTATGAGTAGACAGATATCTTTGTTTTTTAAGGAATTGTCAACATAACCTTCTGCTACTGAATACGATTGCCAGCCACCATGTCTCTTCAAATCCAATATATCCCCGCCAGCATCGACTAAAATAGTTGCCGAAGATCTGCGAAAACCGTGTCTTGTGTAGCGATTAGGATTTTATAGTTCAAGAAATTTTGCAATATCTTTTGGTATACTGCCTAATTTGTTTATCCCAACGGGTTGTTTGGTGCATTTTCCATTTATATATTTAAAAAAAAGGTTGATTTTCATTTAGTACTGTCTTGCGTATAGTGTAATATTTTTTTATTATAGAATAAAAATGGTCAGAGATCACAAAAGAACGTTGAATTTTGGTTTTTGTATTTATAATTTTAATAATGAAGGATTTTTCTGTGTCCTCAACATCTTCAATTTTCATATCTCCCAGTTCCTGTTTTCGGCATGCACCACTTACGCCAATTATAAGAACAGTCTGAAAATAAAAATTACAGTAAGGGTGGAAAATAGTATTAATGGACTTATTTCACCTTCATAAACAAGTACTGATTGTCAGGAGCCGTTTCGAGGAAATCTTGAATATTTTTAGCTGTCAAAATTTCAGATTTTGTGCTTCTAAAGCCATCCGATTTCCTTTTTAATGGCGCTATTAACCTGGAATAGGCTTCTATATTTATGTTGTTTCTTTATGTTTAGAGTCCATCTAAGCATTGAGTAAAAGGCCCATAGAGAGCTAGATGAAAGTGGTTGAGGATGTGCCTTTTAGTGCGAATTTACACGAACCAATAAAATTGATCAATAAATTGAACAATAAAATTGACGAATATGGGTTATATTTACACCTGACAATTTATTGGTCAATTTTGGCAAGAGTTTTTACTCAGGAATACCAACATACTGACAAGAAATGGTTCAACTATAGGAAAAGTTCCGAATATTATTCATTAGCTTATTGAATTGACTCTGATCCATTCTTAAATATCGTTTGAATTGATTAGGATCTGCACTCAGAAATTTTTCGTGAACTAATGTCAAGTTTCCTTTCCCTCTTTTCTCAATCCAAGATCTAATCCACCATCTTCTACATATCTGTCTTTTATATTCAGCAATGCACATTGCTGCGAATGTAATGCAACGTAAATTATGTTTTTTTTTCGTACCATCATTTTTCTCGCGATTAGGGTAGGGTATGTGAAATTGCGTAAATAATAACATATAACCTGAAAATCTCTGTTCTAGCAGGCATCCAATTCATGGCCGAAAGTTACTCAAATTGTCACTAAAAATTGATGAAAAATTAGAACCGATTCTATACTCATCAATTTATTGGTCAAGTTCAAATTGACGACAATTTTCTGTTTACACCTATCAATAAAATTCAAGGTCACAAAATTGACCAATTTATTGGATCGTGTAAATTCGCACTTATGTTGAATTCCGCCTCTCTGATCATTCGTCAATTTTCAGCGCAGAATCGTACGCCATATTTCAAGCTCTCATATACGGATTACGTGTAGTGGAGGTGACAACTCAGTTATTCTCTCGGATTCGAAATCGGTTCTGACTGCAATTTACAATCCTGCCTCAGTGGCAAACTATAATCCTATTATCACCGAAATTATGCATACACTACTGTCTCTCCGAATTAGCAACATTAATAGTAGTTTATGTAACGAGTACGCAAAATGAGGCTTTGCGTACGTGTTGCATACAATATTTTTTTGTATAAGTTTTCCAAAGGATGTTTCATGTAGGAACTAAGATTTTATTTCCGCTATCAATAAGCAAATATATTTGTAGGCAGCACCGGCAGAAGGCCGTGTGAAATATCGAATCAGATTTTTTATTACCGACGTGTCAAATGTCAAATATGTCAACTAGTCAATAACATTTGCGTTTGTTGTTATGTTCTCTAATTGTGTTTTCAGTAATTTTTTCCAGGATCCAACTATACTAACGTATTATGGGGATATAGATAGTTGAATATAATAAACTTGTAAGTAAATATGACAACCATTCAGAAAGATACTCCAAATTTGAAAGAAAATTGTAAATGTATTCAGTATACAGCAAAATCCTGTTTTCCCCTAGTTTGACATTCGAATCGGAATGCTAGATGTCGCCCCTTCGTGGTAATCCTGAATAGTAAGTGAATTTGGAAAAATTGTTATCATCCAATAAATGTAGGTTGATTTGAACGCAAACTGAACCATTATTCGTATATTCTTGTGAGTGGATAATATCTTATTTGGAGTAACTATCATTTTATTTACGATTGTTCGAAGAAAGAAAGTGTAAAAGTCATCATGTTTGTACCTACCACAACAAAAAATCAAAATTCCTAGCTTTTCGGCAACAAAATGTTATCGATTCATAGTTTTTATAGTATTTATAAACACCCGTAAATTGTTGCCATGACGACACTTTACGGACAAGTCCGTAAAAGTAGCATTTTACGATTATTTAGTTGCCGTTTAGGAGAGCGTATACAATTTTTTTTTATCTGGGTTGAAGGCCAGTTGGAAATGAGAAAGTCGATGGAGCAGCAAAAGATGCCACCTCTCTTCAATAAATAAGTTACATATTCACACCTAAGACACAATTAGTGAGTAAAAACAATCAGTGCGAATACGATGGGAGAAACTTTATGAAGATTTTGTTTCTACTACCAAAAACTTTTACGGGTCCATCCACCCCCTACTTCACAAAAACATTCTTCACTTAAACACTTTCAAATTATCGAGGTTCCACTCCTCTACCATAACAAGAATGAAATTGAACCATGGAGGTTTTCCGTCACACTTAGCCAAAATTGGAGTTAACATATCACCTATCTGCTCTTGCAAAAACTCATCAATCACTTGATCTTCTCATGTAACCTCAATAACTCACATCGGTCTGAATTTTTAAATAAATTGACCAAGGTCAACAAATATTGTAATTCTGTTGAGTTAAATAAATATATATATATATATATATATATATATATATATATATATATATATATATATATATATATATATATATATTGTTATGATGACTATTTTGCTATTTCGCTCACAAATATATTTGCCCCACGTTGGGCGCCAATTGTTATGAGGAGTATGATTGCGGTTTATTTTATTTTATTATTTATCTATTTATTTTCACAATCAGACATCATAACAAAAAAATAATTTTTGTTTTACTAATTTTTTTACTATTTTCAAATTCTTTTTAGCTAGTTGCCCTTTGAATTTAATTTAATATGTTGATAAATAAATACACATATAAATATTTCTTATGTCCGGCTATGTAATTTACCTTTTTCCCATTGACTCTTCCACCTTATTCTCTTTACCTCAGCTAACTCAATCGGTACGCCTATGGAATCTCAGGAGTCAGTTCTACTGTGGAGCCCTCTGGTAGTTCTTGATGTCAGTTTCAGAAAATGGCAATATGTTTTTCTCAATCATTGAAAATAATGCAGAAATTCATCAAAATAATAATTTCCTTTATTCAGGAAGACTTACTGTTACCTATTCTGCGATAATTAACTTAAATTAGTGCTTCACAGCAAAATATACATGAAAAGTGAAGTTATGTGATAATAAAAAGTGAAATGTAACCTATTTTTGTAGGTTATGTAGTCTATACACCAATTTAGGAATGTGTTCTATCGAAAAAATTCTTAAAAAGGTTTATTTTTGAAATGCACTGAGTTTAGTAACTTTTTATGGTTCAAAAGTACCTGTGGCTTCTTGAAACGAAAATGTTCAGTGTCTCGGATTGCTGTCCCGTTCCTGGAAACTGCCGTTCCAGTCTGCAGCCCCCTTGTTGACTGTGAATTCGCCCTCGTACTGGTATATGTCTCAAAAGAAAAGGTAAGATTCGTTCTGCATCTGGGTTTTTTTATCAGCTAGTATTTCCTTGTGTTGTAATGGCAAATAACTGTTTTTGTAACGAAAATATGCTTGATTTTTCAAATTCAAATTTCTTGAGTTCGTTCTTCCAAAATTATTTTTTCACTCCCCTCAGCTTGTTTATTTTGTTCCCTTGATACCACACATCCTTTGTTTTCTTCTCGAATTTTCGATTTACACGCACTTTTTTGTTGCATTTTCATTATTTTCGTTTATTTGACAGTTTTTATTCACTAATCGTTTCTAAATACATACCTACATACTATATACATGATATATAAAAAATCATTTTTGACGTTTTCTGCTTTTCATATTTTCAATATTCATAATTTTGCATCTTTCCTGGCATCTCATTGGCTATTGTGTTCAGATCTAATTTCATATACCTTTACATTTTGAGCTTGTGCTCAAAAATATATTAATAAATTTTGATTTCTATAATTTTTAAATTATGCCAATTGCTTGTAATGTTAAATACATGTTTATTTCAAACGTAGGTATCGACTAATATTATATAAGGTTTCAGAAAAAACGGTAGAATCTTTGTTATTTGTGTGCTTTTTCAGTTTATAATTTTTCTTTTAATTTTTTAAACATTTAACACGTACTTCTAAACATATATATATATATATATATATATATATATATATATATATATATATATATAACGATGGAACTTTTTATCAAAGATCAAATCACGATTTATTTTTAACCTAGTATCATAGTAATATATAAATAATAATAATAAAAAAAGTCTGTGGCAAAAAAACTACGGTTTAATTCCAACCCACCACGAAAAAAAAAGTATATCATGTTCACTTTTTCATCTCTTGTATACATGTTTGTTAAAAAAATTTGATGACCTAAAGCACACTAGGTATAAGAACTTATTAGGTTATTGATAAACTTGTCAAAGTTATTTTTGTTTACAGAGCGTTTCATCAAGAGTGAAGGTGCCTTCGAAATTTTTGCCTTATTTAAAAATTGATTTATTCGCAAAATAATTATACCTTTTGTTTTGATGGTAAAATTGAAGTTATGAATCTGGATTCGTTCAATTTTGTATCAACAGCATACTTGATGAATTTCCTCATAATTTTTCGACAAATAATTAGTGTATTAGGTTTGTTATCCATCCGATTTTCGATTCGAAACAATTCATGGATTCGTCGTGAAAATCAGATACTGGAGAATGTGTGTCTATAAGATGTCATTTAAAAATTTTTTTTTTTTACAATTAGTGGTTTTGGAAGTATCAAACCCCCATAGGTAGGTACTCCCAACTAGGCGGAAAACTGTCATATAATATTTTTCAGATTGGTCCAACGCACTCTAGATGCAAAAATAAAAATGCTTCTAAAAAATCAAATCTACCAATTTTTCGTCTCAAAACTAGGTATTTATATCTACTCAGAATCGTCCCTGGAATCCAAAAGTAAAAAAAAATTCTTCTTCTAAATTTCTCAACAAAATGTTGGTAAGTATTTGAACTGAATATGGTTTGTCTGGTTCCTGCCTAATTACGCCACCGTTGACATAAAAAAATGATTTTCTTCAACTACTTCTGAATTTTAGATGAAAATAATGAATTATTGTTCATATCGAGAGCAGTTAGACATTTTCGGGATGAACACGGCTTTTTGATAAGGGATAGTGGTGAAACGGCACTGTATTTTTACGGTTAGAATTATCTCTACGGTTACGAATTTGGATACGGTTATTTGTACAAAAAGAACCAATAAAAAAAGATGAACCAAACATTCAGTACACCTAAAATAAAATTAAGTTAAACCAAAACAAAAAAAAACTCAATGAATTCATGTGTGTGCAACAAACACATAGAAAAAAAGTTCTCACAGATGAGGATCAAATACAAATTCAAAATGGAGTTAGAAATATACATAATAAATGTCGTAAACATATAGCATGACAAAAATCAGTAGTTAAAATTTACGGCTTTTGAATTTTAATTAAAACAACATATTTGCATTCTCTTAGGTCATAGTTTCTTCTGGAACGAAAAAGGCATCTTTGTTGACATTGAATATTCGTCAGTGTCCGTTTGTCCACAATTATCAAGTGTCAATGAAAATATGGTAAAAAATTGCAAAAAGCGTTCAACAACATTAAGGTACGATCATTGAAACCGTGAAATAACAGTGAGAACCATTGCATATTTAATATAAAATGAGTTCGATTTAGGATTTTTTTTAATCAAATCAGAAATAAAAGATCACCCAGTTATTTCTCAATTAATTGCAAAAAAGAAATATAAATAATTAATAGAATAATTCTGGAAGGCAGACCTGAATTCACTATAAATAAAAAATCTGAAGTATCAAAAATAATAACAGAACACGAAAAAGAAACGTTAAAAAGGAATGTTCATTCTATGTATTTGACACCAACAACTAACTGCAGACAAAGTAAAAACCCCAATTCTGACTTTGAATGATATCACGTCAGCTGGTCCTAATGGAATAAATCCAAACCATTCTCTCATACCTTCAACCTCTGCATGCAACAGGCTATAATATATTTTTATTTCCACTTTCTCAAAATTGTTCGAAAAACTTACATTAATGTAATGTACTACACAGTAAAAATAAAAATCTCAAACCGAAGAAAAAAAACTTTAATCAAAGAAATCCCTCTCTCCTATATTCATGAAGAAATATTTTCACAAACTAAGAAATTTGTTCTCTCAATATGAAACTCAACCTTTCCTCAATAGGATTGAATATAACCTTCGATCGATGCTGCTCCAAATCTCCCAAGAAAATTCTCCAAGTTTTTCAGCCAACAAAACCAGTTCTGATTATTTCAAATGAGTTTATCTTTGCTTGAAGAAATCCATAATTTCAAGTAGATCTTTTCACACATTTGGAAAAGACAAAAAAGTACTCCGAACAAAAATTCAATGATTTTATGTCGAATAAAATGTGGAGCTCATTTGAAGAGAACTGAAAACTTCATTCAAGATTACTACCAATGTTTCAGTTTCAAAACTTGCACTCACTTATATCAAAGTTTTTTATATACTCCTGGTGAGATAGATCAGTAGTTTCACTGGAAATCACATAACTACTCAAAATAACAAGAAGAACTCGTTTGAAAATCCACTCTCTCCTATAAAAAATGTGGTTTACTCAAACTAAGAAATGTAATCTGTTTGATTGAGAACTTTGACAACTTCTAATTAGATATATCAGTTCTTTCATTGAATATTTAAAATATCTCTATCCAAGATAAACTAGTTCTCTTGTTTGAAGACCCACTTTCTCATATGAATGTTATTGATTTACTCAGATTATTAAGAAGTATCATTTGTTCAATTAAGAACTTCGATAACTTCCAATAAGTCAAATAAGTTTTCAGTTGAACATTTGAAATATCTACTCAAGATTAACGTATGCAGACCCACTTTCTTATAAATGTTTGGTTTACTGAAAACAAAATAATTTCCATTGAAAAACGCATGAAACTCAGAAAAACAATATAACTTGAATATATTCATTCTTGATCTGAGACCTTCACATACTTTCACTTGAATAATAGGTAAAACCTGCTTCTATAAAATTCTGGAGCTGTTGCTTTGACACAGGACTGTCTGATGGAAATGAATGAGTTGAAAACTGTTTACATTTTTTATTTTCTAAATAACATACAGTAAATATTATGTTTTATAACAATTTCTAAGAAATAAAATCATTTGGACTTCTATGAGAAAAGACTATGAAACTGTAGTACAGATACATATAAAAGTTACAAGAACCTTCTGTTAACCCACTGAATGTTGTGATTTTGGCTGGAACTTTACTTCTAGATTCTATCTTCCTTTTACGGGTACTAACTCCACTTTTGTACTTTACAAATTATTGTTGAACATATAATAAAGGCATTTATTGACAGTCGTAAAGATAATGTTTATCTAACCCGCTTTAAATAAAATATAATTTTGCGGTTTCAAATGTAACAATGCCCTATTATGAAACGTTTCTACAGCGTTCAATATCACGGCATTGCTAAGTACTTCATCAGGAAAACTACGAGCTGAAGAAAAACTGAAAGCGTATTAAGAATAGGAGGCTCAAATTGAAGATAAAGTGAAATTCTTTGTGGACCCATGTAATCAACCGAACTCACGAGTTTGGGCCACTCTATATATACCTATTCTTCTAATATCGTATGGCTGGCGTTCTCCACCAATTTTCTAAATCCGTTACGAATCGTTCGGGCGATTGAATTAGAAGGGACGTGGTAGGGAGGGGGTGAGGGGCCTTGTTTCGGCTTACTTGCTTGCTATATGCCGTGGCCGGCGTTTTATCTAAATACCTAAACCTCCTGTTCCTAAACTACTTCCTGTTGTGTCGAGTCAGTGGCGTGCCGAACGGTTTTTCTAGTATGCTGAAAAAATAAATAATGATGGTTGCATTTTTCGTAAACTATTTTTATTGGCCTAAAGTGAACTTTTTTGTTATATCACAGGCTTTCGTTTACTTAATGTACCTACTAAACTTTCAACTGCTGTTGCTATTGAAATTTTATCCATTTCCATAATTGCAAAAAGGTTATTACTAAAAATGAATTTGTTATATAAAAAATGAGATCCATTTGTAATTATTATTGCCCTTATTTCTACACTTAGTGTAATTGCTATAACTAAACCTTTTTGTACGACCACACTATTTTGAATGATTTACTAGTTGCTAGGGATAATGCGACGTTAAGTAATTTATTTTTCACTTGATCGTTACTGCTTTATAATACCTTGGTAACGGTTGCTATTAACAGACACATAACGCCCGGGGCGTTATGGAGGGCATTATGAATCATAACGCCCGCTAAATGTTTTTTTCTGTAGTTCAATAAATTAATTACTCAGAAAAGTTTTATTTATAACTGTGCATAAAAAAGGGACTAATTATTTTCTCTCAAATAGAAATTACAATTTTCAAATGTTCCTGAAAAATTAGTACCAAGTTTGAAGTTCTGTGAGTTGACCGATGATGAACTCCTCAATGTGCATTCGGTTTCGTTCGGAACGTTAACATTTTCTTTTTCGGAAACGGAATGGGCTATCATTGTAGCAATTTTGTTCTTCGAGGAGATACTTTCTTCAATATAGCTCTCCGCTACCGTACTACTTTTCCATTTTTCATGTAATTTTAGTGTTTCAAAGGAAGCACCACCTTGAACAAGAAGCGTTGACGACGTTCGGCGTAGACAATGTCCGGTGTAACCTTTCGGGTTTTCCAAATTTAGGTATTTCGCTATGATAGAAGGAACACTTCCTATAGTATTTTTACCTACAGGTAACTCAATGCATTTATTATTTCTGTAGGTTAAAAAATACCTACGTTGTTTACATCCTTTTGGTCGTAGTGCAATGTACTTTTTAACTAAGTTCAAGGCTCCTATTTCGCTTTCTTCAACAATGGTGAAACTTTTTGAGGTGCAGGTCTTGGTTTCTGGTACCTTGATCAGTAAAACGGCTCCTCTGTCTTCAATGTCATCAACTGTCATCTTGACCATTTCATCACGTCTTAAGCCTCCAAATACGCCCATTACCAGAAAAACTTTATGTAGCAGAAAAGTATCATCTGGAGCTTTTCTTATGAAAAGTAATACTTGTCCACCTTCCAATACCTTTGATTTTTTAGGAATGTATCCTTTTGAATTAACTTTTAGAAATGCCATCAGTTGACTGAATGCTGATATATTAATATTTTCTTTAACAATCAATATTGATTTCAGCTGTGAGTATTTGGTCCATAGACTATTTGCACTATATTGTTCAGACTGAAATAATGTAAAATAAATAAAAAATATTAATATTTTCATGAGATAAACTCACCAGTTCCTGGAAGTATGCCATTAAGACAGTTTCATTTACGGTATTCACTCTGTTTTCATCTTTCCATTTCAGAAAATGGTCATACTCCTTCTCGTATAAGTGTTTGGATTTCACAGGCAGTAAATTTCCTAACGCTTTTTCAGCTTTGAGCGTCACATTCTGTGGGATCTCCATAATTAACAAGCTTGTCAATTCTTACAAAAATGCAGCGTCGTTTTATTAAATAAACAACCCTTAGCAACCTCTTCAATGTTTCCATGGCAATTGCATAGAAGCTCACTTGTGCTCAGTTGCCGACCAGAACGCAGTAAATACTATGAGAAGAAATTTATGAAGTAAACAACGTTGTTAGAGATAATTTTTTCGTGAAAAATAAAATCTTGTATGCACCACGAGCGTTACTAGATCCTAACGCCCATCGGGCGTTAGGATCTATATAACGCACTTGGTACATGAATAGCTATTACTTACTGTTCAGCTAAACGTATAATTTGTCCAGAATGTTGTCAAAAATTTATTGTATCATTATAATTTTCAAGTGGGTCACAATGTTGTTATTCTGCAAAACACGAATTACTGTCAAATATAAACAAACGTTTTTAATAAGTAACGACGATGGTTTGATTGGGTATTTGCCGAGTCCAAAACGAGATAGGGCAATGGGGGGAGTTAGAAAGTTAAGAAGCCCTGTTATCAATTGAAGTTTATGGTTTTTGGAATTATTATAGAAAAACGGGCATGGTCGGGGATTGGAATTACTACAAAACTATCAGAAATTACACGAAGTCTTCTATTGAACGCGAAAGAAAGGCTTATCTGGAACATATTACTGTGAATAATAATAGATCCAAAGATTTGTGGCTTAAACTCAGAAAACTAAACATACATAGTAAATCCATATCCTCGAATATTCCCGCTCATTTGCACAATGCAAGTGATATTAATGATTTTTTTATATCCTCCACCAAATTGAGCAATAAAGTTGATTTTGGTATAAAAAGTTTTTACGAAAACAACATAAATTATTCTGTAACTACATTTTTAGAATTTCATCTGATCACGGAGGCTGAGTTACTGACCTTTATGCCACAAATAAAAAGCAAGTCTAGAGGAATTGATGATCTTGATAATTTTCTTGTGAATCTCTGTTGCCCATCATTATTACCCATTATATTACATATTATAAACTTCTGCCTGGAAAAAAATGTTTTTCCTAGCATGTGGAAAAAATCTATTGTGATCCCAATACCAAAAGTTAAGGAACCAATGGAATATAAAGAGCTGCGCCCTATTTCCCTACTGCCCTACCTCTCAAAAATTTTAGAGAAAGCAATAGCTCATCAGCTTCGTGCTCATCTTTGTGATAATAATATCCTCCCTATGATGCAGTCAGGTTTTAGGTCGAATTATAGCTGTGCAACGGCCCTACTGAATATACTTGATGATATTGTCAGAGCTTGGGATAATGATGAAATTACTGCTTTAATTCTGATCGATTACAGTAGGGCTTTTGATCCAATAAATCATCAACTTCTTCTCTCCATAATGCATTATAATGGTTTAACTGATAATGCTGTAAAGTTTTTCACATCGTATCTCTCGAATCGATCGCAAATGGTGAGGGTTGATGATGATTTGTCAAATTTAAAGACATTGACATCGGGTGTACCCCAGGGGTCAATACTTGGGCCCATCTTGTACATTATATATATTCGACTCAACTGACCGTAGGATTGAACAATTTGAAGTGTCATATGTACGCCGATGATACTCAATTGTATTATTCATTCAAATACGATGTGATGCAACATAGTGTTGATATCATAAACAAAGAACGGAACCACTTAGTGGAAGTATCGAAAAAACATTCCCTACACATAAATATTGATAAGTGCTCTGTAATCAAATTTGGAAGACAGGGTACTAGGTTGAAAGTTGGTGATTTGGGTATAAAAATAGGTGGTGTACATCTTCCGGTGAAGAGTCATGTGAGAAATTTGGGATGACGACGACGATGACGACCTAAAATTTAAAAAGCATATATCACTGTTGATACAAAAGGCTTATGGAAAAATGAAATTATTATATCCTCACAGACATTCCTTGAACCTGAAAACTAAATTGCTATTGTGTGATTCTCTGATTCTGTCCACTTTTAACCATTGTGATGTAGTATATCACTACTTTTTGAATACCGATGAACAACAGAGAATTCAGAAGGTTCAAAACTCATGTTTGAGATTTTCATTTGGCATTAGGAAGAGGGATCCCATTTCACACACCCTTGAAAAAGCAAAATGGTTGAAAATGTTCGATAGGCGCACACTTCATTCCGCGGTGTTATTCCATAAAATTATAAATTATTATAAAATTATAATAAAATACAGTTTAGAACGGATGTGCATCATGTGAACGTAAGACGTAAAATTATTCATTTTGTTAGGCACTTCACCGAACATTTCAAGCGATCTTTTACTTATACCATCGCAAAGTTATACCTCCCGCCGATCCTCCAATCTAAATCTATTGTGTGTTTCAAAAATTGTTACAAGCAGAGTTTATTATCAAAAACTATTATCAAATAATCATCATTATTAAATATATATGTGTTCTCCACTATAATAATTATCACCTATTATTTTTGTAAGTTTCATTCATTCTCTTTCATATTGTATTTTTGTTCTGTATTCTTCAATGTTTTTCTTTTTCTCTCTATCATTGTCGTTCAATATTATTCACATTATTATTATACCATTATTGATTTAATATTGTAACAACATCCATATAGTGTTCGTATATTTTTATATGTATGGGAGTGGATCTCATGATTTGATTTTATTCCAAAATTGTTTCAATAATGTCTCATGGTGTAGTTGATAAAATCTTCATCGAGAAAACAATGGAATAGACACCCTTCATCATAATTATTACAATTATAATTAATTTCACGTCTATATATTTTTTTCTCTTTCTTCGTATTTTTTTATTTTATTTTTTTATTATTATTATATTTGAGGTGCAAGAGTAAGAATGGTTTATACCAATCTTGTAACCTATGGACAGGTAAAATTTTTTTTCTTTCCTCAAATGTATCTAGATATTATTTTCTGTCAATAAGCTTTTCATTACAATACGGTGTGTTTCATTTTTAAGATAAAAAAATTACTCATAAGTAAAATATAAAAACGCCTTTTGTGTAAAAAGCAGAAGAGATAGGTATAGGGAACCCTAATATAGTTTTGAAGGGAATCTAATTCTGCGTCAAATTACGCCACTAAATACGGGGTGTTCCATTCAACTTTAAGAAGTTATTTAATTAAATGTGTATCCAAATTTTGAGGCAATTTTTTTCGCCACTCTGTATAATATTGCATTAAAAATTTCATGTAGTAGTTAACTTTAACCTTTGAGCTAAGCAGTACATTTAATCACGAGCAGCTCGTTACACGTTACAGGGTGAAAACAATTTTCAAATTATGGTCTGTATTTTTAAATTCCTCAAAATTTCTCAGAAACGGTCAGTTTTAAGTATGGGAAATATAATAGTAACTCACCTTTATTTTGTCTATAGTATCTAAAAATATAGGGTGTTCCATAAGAAAAAATATAACTTTGGTATGTAATTTTTTTGGGGATCACCCTATATATTTCAAAATGATTTCGGAATATGCTCCTCATGGACCCACATATAACTGTGCTAAAAGTTTTTCCCTAACTCTCTTCATTTCTCGTAGAAATACCGAGGCGAATGTGGTGGGCCACCCTGTATATGTATGTTTACGTTAAAATGAAATGTAAGGTTATCACAATTATTAATGTTAATTGTAGAAATGAACTTATTATCGTACCGATAATAAGTTTAAGTGACTAATGTTGAAAACATAAAGTATAAATTTTTTTTTTTAAACACTAAGTGTTTTGGAAGAAAGTTAAAACGTTTAAAGAAGATATTCTTGTCATAAGAAAAGACTCCCAATAAAATATTTTTAATGAAAAATGCTCAGTCCCACTAATGGTACCAATGATAAAGATTGGCGAAATATGCTGAATGGTCGCTATTTTTGACCCACCCTGTATCAGGCGGCTTCTTTTGTTTTAACGACCGACTGACTGACATGTTATTCAACTTCTTTTAAACCACCAATGCTATTATTTAGTTACTAATCATCTAAAAAGTAATACTTTTGTATGTTTTAGTAAATCAGCCATTTTTATGATTTTCCAAAATGTATATCTTCGAAACTAGACATAGAAACTAATTTAAACTTGCACGTGTATCTTCTAGTGACTTGTACCACAATATCCCGAAAAAATTAAAAAATTGGCTGAGAGGCATTTTTAAGATAGAAGTTGATGAGTTATTTAAAAAACCTGACGAGAGGCGGCCATTTTGAATCTGGTAGAGGCTTGCAATCCTGTCTACAACTTGATACTTTATCCTTGTTAACCGACAAAAAAAAGAAGAAGGTTCTCTAGTCGACTCGTATATTTTTTTTATGTATGACCACTCATAACTTTTTACAATTTTGATGATTCTTTTTTTAATGAAGAGGATATACTTCGAAGTTGGACCCATTTGGATTTGAAAAAAAAAACTACAACCCTAATTTTACACCTGTGAACCGATTCTGTTAAAACTTGGCACACATATGTAGTTCTGATGACATTACAACATAATGGAGGCCCGGAATTAATCTGATGATGAAGACGGAAGACATAGTCTAAGAGCCGGTGGGAGGTCGACCTTCACCGATCTGATAACTCGATGAGACATATTTTTTGTCAAATATAATTTAAAAACAAATATGCCCATGATAACTTGCCTATCGAAAAGTGTTCATAGCTATTTTTAATTGAATTAATTTTAATCAATTTTCTTTCATCACCTTCACTCTTTTGATAACCGAATGAGTTTCATTCACATCTGCTTGCCAGGTAGCCATGCACAGAAATAAGTAGGCAAGCTTACCTAGGCATATTCTGAGTGTTAAAAACTATCAGTTGAGGTAAAACTCATTCGGTTATCAAAAGAGTGAAGGTGATGAAAGAAAATTGATTAAAATTAATTCAATTAAAAATAGCTATGAACACTTTTCGATAGGCAAGTTAACATATATTTGTTTATAAATTATATTTGATAAAAAATATGTCTCATCGAGTTATCAGATCGGTGAAGGTCGACCTCCCACGGTCTCCTCTACTAACAGTCGAGGGATCTCCTCAACGGTTCACCGCAGCTACCTCGTGTTTGGGGTAATACGTACATATATAATTACATGTCCTAACTAACTGACTCACTGATCGACTAATACGATCAAAGCCCAGATCAAACCGCTCGACCTAAGACCTAAAATTTTGACAACATATTTTTTTGATATTCCATCCCTAAAGGATGAAAAGGTGGTTGAGAAGGGGGGTGAAAGTGAAAGTAAAGTTGGTTTTGAAATGAGAGTCATGGAAATTAGTATTTGGGCTCTTCTTCACAAATGAAGATAAATGTGTTTCAAGGTTTTTGAAAATTCAACCCTAAAGGGGTAAAATGTGGGATGAAAGTATGTTAGTTTTAAAGTTAGGATCATAAACATTTGTATTTGAGGATCTTCGTTACAAATAAAAAATATGTGTTTTGGTGTTTTTGGAAATTTAACCCCTAAAGGGGTGAAATGGGGGTTAAATTGGGATTGGATGTTTGAATAAGAATTCCGTTAGTTTTCAAGTTGGGATCATGAAAATTGATATTTGAAGTCTTTGTTACAAATAGAAGAAATTTGTATTTCAGTATTTTCATAAATGCAACCCTTAGGGGGTGAAATGGGAGATGGAAGTTTGTGTGAGGGTTCCGTTAGTTTTGAAGTAAGGGGCATACAAATTACTATTTGAGGTCTTGTTAAAATAAAGAAATACGTGTTTGTTTGTATTGTTAAAAATTCCATCCCCAAAGGGGAAGTGAATTTGTAATAGTCGCCACAAACAATACAAAGTTCAACGTGAACGAAGTCGCTGGTACCACCTAGTTATAGTATATAATAGTTAATAATTGAAGTACGGTGGTTAAGTAAGTATTTTGAAAGTAATCCAAATTAAGTAGGTAGCAATTAGTAGATTTTTGCCACACAAAATTACAAAATTAACTTTTTAACAAAAAATTAAAACGACGAAAAAAGAAACTGAAAAACAAAAAATAAAATGAAGCTTTTTAGTCTTAAGAACTCATCTCTAACGTAAGTAACTAATTTTGAGTCGGCGCCAAACAAAAAATCAACGAAGATCATTAAATGATCAAAACAAAATAACATGAAAATGCAACGTGAAATCTCCAGCAATGACAATCTAAAAATGCGCTCTCCGCACGACTACTCGCAACGACGTGTGCCCTCACGTGTGTTCCCGTTCGGGAAGCTGTATCGCTGATATTGACATCGAGAACGCTCGGCAATTTCCGGCGGAGGAAGCGCCGCCGCCGCGCACCCCGCTGCCATCATTTTACGCTTTACCCAATTCAATTGCTTGTTTGTTTGGCGCCTACTGAAAATTAGTTACTCACATTAGTTTAGGAGCTTAGTTATTGAGACTAAAAAGGTTCATTTGCTTTTCAGTTTCTTTTTTCGCCGGTAAAAATTTTTTTTTCAAAGTTTTGATTGGTAGATCTACCAATTCAAAGGTGTTGTCCGATTTAAACCGTTCATATAAGATAACATAAGTCCTGAAAGAATAATACAAACATAATCTTAGTTCACGGCAACCTCCACTAGAAATTCAATTTATTTATAATGATATCCTTCAGTGTTAGCCAAACTGCAAAAAAAATGCGGACCATCATAACGAAAGTCCAACGAACCCATTCATCATCGCATCCAATTAAATGTCGGTCGTCCTCGAAATCCTCATAGAACCGACAAAAATGTTTTTTCGGGGAAAAACTTACAAGACAAAAAAAATCCCCGAAAAATTAACCCCATAAGGCAGGTGTGGTCCATATGGTCCCTTCCCCGTGCACGCGCTTCGCATGCCGAAGAAAGCAATAGAATAAAAGAATACACACACAAACGGGACGAAAGAGCCGAAATAGCGGTAATTAGCGACGACGTTTCCAGGAAAGGACTCCCTAAATACAGGGCCCTGCACGCGCGTAGACACACACATAACTTATTATTAGTATTATTGGACGACTGCTGTCGCGAAACAACTCAAATGCCACCAAAAGTGCGTTTCCGGGTGGTATGTCGTGACCGACTGCGACTCGATAAATACTGGGTGCTGCTTATTGTAGGTATTACCTTATTGCAATCATTTTTTGAAAAGTGAATTTCCAATTTAACTCCATTCGAAATGAGCAGCACAATTCGATATTTCCCTAAGTGAGAGAGTAATGCTACGCGTGAGACATTCAAGAAATAATTAGTAGAAGCATCATCATGTTGACTATTTTACTCAATGCCATAATGCTGAAAGATATTTTCGAAACAATGGGTCATGTTATATTGAACTTAGTCAATACTTCTCTTGATACTGGTATGATACCTGATACGCTCAAAACTAGTAAAGTGCGACCAGAAATCTAAGAAGGTCGTAAATCAATATTAGCCGACGACCCTCATTATTACCTATTGTTCGAAATATAGATAATGTAACGTAAATAAACTTAACTTGGTTCTACTAATTTATTTCACACTTAATCTACAACTTAATTTATATTACTACTTCACTGTATAGCTCGATCGTATGGGCTCGTTCAGACTGTGTACTCCCTCTTGAGGGCTGTCTATTTATCTCCGATACAGCATTCTCGATGTTTCGAATTCGGACGGTTGACGACTAGCATATTCCAATTGTTTCCAATATTGACCGTTGTTTTTTCGCGGCAGAGCGACTGGATGGTTCTCGAATATCTCCGGGGATGATCTCATCGCTGTCGATGGCAACACGTGAGGCGACAGGTCCGGCCTAGGTTCGTTACATTGCCCCCTTCTTAAAGACATTTCGTCCCGAAATTTCATCCTTGGAGTGTGACGATATCTGCATGACTCCCCATATCTGCACCGTGAAGTTCGATGGAAGTAACACTCCACGGTCTTCATGATCGGTCGTGGAAGAGGGTTACAGCAAACCAAAATCTTGACGCCGCTGGATCTGAATATCGCCTCCAGCATACTTCTTATGACTCTCCAGTCCAACCCACAGGACAATTTTGGAATTGCTAGATCCACCAGATTCTGGTCCACCATAGTATCTCTTAGTTTGGTGAGACTCTTCCAGACATCTTCATAGGACGGTTTATCTTGGGAATGCCTCTTGGTAACTAGGTAGTAGATGTTTCTCTGGCCTTTCTTCAACTGTAGCACCCCACCAACTTCTGGATTCTGCTCCCGCAGTGTTTGGAGTTGACCAAATTTCTTGGAGAACACTACGGCGATGCCCCTGGATATTTGAAGATCTTCTGCCCACAGTGCGCTAGTGCGTGGTCAGCAGGCACCTCGAAAAGGTCTCGTGACTCCTCTCTAGTAACCCCATGTAGAACTTTCTGCCCGTTTGAATACAAGGACATAAACTTCTCGAACGTCATATCATCCTCCGGTGGCTTGAGGGTGCGAACTTGGTCATGGTTTCCAGCGTAAGGGGCCAACCTGTTGAAATGGACGACCCTTGGTTTCCCTCGGGGTGGCTTATGGATTCGGTACACAAGGTCGTTTATCCTTTCACGATTTTATACGGGCCTTCCCACGAGTTCCGCAACTTTGGTGATAGTCCACGACGACGTTTGGGGTTGTACAGCCAAACCAGGTCATCAACCTTAAATCCTCCTGCGTCGGCCTTGATGTCATAGGTCTTCTTCATTTTATCGCTGGCACTCTGGATGTTCAACCGGACTCGTTCGTGGATGTCGTCCATTCTCTGCCGAAGTTTGCTGACGTAGTCCTCTCCCGCAGTGTCTTGTCCTGGCGGTATCCCAAACTTCAGGTCACAAGGCAGTCGCAGTTCTCGGCCCATTATAATACTAGCAGGAGTTTGACCGGTTGACTCGTGTACTGCGGATCGATAGGCCATCAGGAACAAATGAAGATACTGGTCCCAGTCTCTTTGATGGTCAGAGACAACCTTGGACAAGTGGCGGTTGATCGTCCTGTTCATCCGTTCCACCATTCCATCAGACTGCGGATGTAGGGCCGTGGTTCTTGTCTTGCGGATGTTCAGCAGTAGACATATTTCTTGGAAAAGGTTGGATTCGAAATTTCTGCCTTGATCCGAGTGCAGCTCCATTGGAATACCGAATCGACATATCCATTCTTTCACCAAGACGTCGGCGACGGTGATGGCTTCCTGGTTGGGCAGGGCATAGGCTTCCGCCCACTTACTGAAGTAGTCCATTGCCACAAGGATGTATTTATTCCCGTGGTCGGATACGGGAAACGGGCCGGCGATGTCAATGGCGATTCTCTCGAACGGGCTGCCTACGTTGTACTGACGCATCGGGGCCTTGGGTCGTATTCGAGGTCCATTGCTAGCAGCGCATACAGCGCACTTTCTGCACCAGTCCTGGACGTCAGCTTGACAATTGGCCCAGTAAAACCGTTGCCTCACTTTCTGCAGGGTCTTCGTCACTCCCAGATGTCCTCCGGCGACTCCATCATGGATTTCCCGCAGCACTTCCTCTCTTCTGTTCCTGGGAACAATTATTTGGCGTCTGTCTTCCCCACCAATATCGGCCTCCAACACCCGTTTCAGGATCCCATTGTCCAGAATAAGAGAGTTCCATTGTGCCCAATAGGACTTAACAGCCGGCGAGTAACCTGCGACTTCCTGCCATGATGGTCTTCGATTGCTCTTCTTCCAGCTGACGACTAAGCCAAGGTCGGGCTCTCTCTTGGTCTTTCTGGATCTTGCTGTCATTCCAGTTGTCATCCATTGCCGCGGTTCTACAAAGTGTTGCTTCTTTCTCTTCTGCTCGTCGGCAATGTGAGCAATCATCTGACATGGTCTTCGCGACAAGGCATCTGCATTCTTATGGCTAGTTCCGGCTCGATGTTCGATCTCGAAATCGAATTCTTGGAGTTCTCGATCCAACGTGCTACTTGACCCCTCAGGATTTTTGAACTGTAAGAGCCATTTGAGAGCTGCATGGTCAGTTCTCAACAGGAATCTTCTTCCATACACGTACTTGTAGAAGTGTTCCACTCCTTTACAACAGCTAACAGCTCTCGCCTGGTGACACAGTAATTGTGCTCTGGTTTGCTAAGCGTCTTGCTGAAATCACCAATGCACCTTCTCCTGTCCCTCCTGGATCTGAGATAGGACAGCTCCAAGTCCCACGTTGCTGGCGTCCGTATCCAAAATGAATTTCCCTTTGGGTAGGGGATAGCTCAGTATAGGTGCGTTGATCAAAGCTCCTTTCAGCTTCCTGAATGAGTCTTGACATTCTTCGACCACTGAAACTTTGTTTGGCCTTCCGTGAGCTTGGTCAGTGGTTTAGCGATGTTGGCGAATCCCAGCACATATCGGCGATAGTAAGTGCATAAACCAAGGAAACTTCGAAGTTGGTGAATGTCTTTGGGATGGGCCAATCCTAACAGCTTTGATCTTCTGGTCATCCACTGCTACTCCTTCCCCAGAGACAACGTGGCCGAGGTATCGTATTCTTTTGGAACAGATGGCATTTCTAGGGCTCAGTTTCAATCCGGAGTTCCTCAGTCGCAGGAATACTTCCTCCAAGTTTTTCACGTGGTCCTCAAACGATCTGCCGACCACAATTATGTCGTCGAGATACACTAGACCCGTGTTCCATGAGAGTCCCTTGCAGCACTGTCTCCATCAATCTTTCTAATTTGGCGGAGCATTACAGAGCCCGAATGGCATAACGGTGAACTGCCACAATCCTGAGCCGATGGTAAAGCAGTCTTTTCTCGATCTTCCTGGAGCAAGTTCTACTTGCCAGTATCCACTCTTCAGATCAAGGGTCGAGAAAATCGTGGAACCAGCCAACGTGTCTAGGGTGTCATCTATTCTCGGGAGAGGGTAACTGTCCTTCTTCGTGACATTATTAAGTTGGCGATAGTCTACACAAAGCGTGTCGATCCATCCTTTTCTTCACCAGTACGACTGGAGAGGACCAGGGACTGTCAGATGGTTCGATAACTCCTTCTTTTCCCATATCGCTGACTATTTTGTCAGCCTCTTCCTTCTTGGCAAGAGGAAGTCTTCTTGCTGATTGCCGGATCGGTCGGGCACCCCAGTATCAATCTTGTGCTGACCACATTAGTTCGACCTCCTTTTCCTTGTCCGGTATCGAAGATGTCTTGGTACTTCTTAACTAAATCTCTTAGTTTGGGCTGTTGAGCTGGTTTTATATCTTTGGAAGAGATGGCAACCAATTTTTCTAGTTCTGTGGGCAAGTTGTTGGGTTGGCTAATCGTACCTCATACACTCCGGATCACTGAGGAAACTGACGAGCAGTGCCCCAATATTGTTCCTTTCTTCAAGGTCACTGGAAAATAATTGAATTCATGACCCTTACGGGCACAAATTTGTCAGCACGCAACAAGGTCTTCCCTAGTGCAATCCCTCGTCCAATTTTCTCATCATGAAGTTTGGGCTCGAACATCACCACGTTTCCACTGCTCGTACTCCCGTCCAGGCGAGCCTCCAGAATGGTTTCAGCCCTCTCAGGTATGCTTACATCTTCAGCCAACAACACACGGATCAACCCCTCACTTCTCCCATGAAGCACCAGCTCTTCTCCGTTGACACGTAGGACGCCGTCTTTGAAATCCAATTCAAACCCTCTGGAATTCATGATGTCCATTCCGATGATTGCATTGTCTTCGATGTCCGCTACAAGTGCCTGATGTTTCACTTTAGTGCTGCCCAAAATTATTTCAACGGTAGCTCGCCATATACAGTAGCTGGCTCCCTGTTGCTGTGCGTAGCTTCCAAGTTGTCGGTTCAATCCGTTCCGGTGTTCTGGCAAAGGAAGGCCTGAGAATTGTCCTAGTCGCACCTGTATCTAGCAGCATGGTGCAAGGCTCGTTATTGATGAGACCGTCTACGAAGACACCTTTGTTCTGTCGTTGAAGGATAGCGACATATGCGTTGTTAACCGGGGCTTGCCGGACACATGCCGACGATTGCCCCTTCTCGTCGACCTTTTTTAGTTTTCCTGCATCGGAGTCGATGAATGTTGGACATTTGCTACGCACATGTCCAATTTTGCCACAATTCCGGCATCTTATCTGTCTTTTCTCAGGCAACACTTCCTTCATCACTTTTCTTATGGCAGCTTCCAAGTTAGCAGGCTCCTGTGAGTCTTCCTCAATCGTTCGAACTTTACTTTGGCTTTTGCAGCATTGTTTCGCTGCCTCGAATTCCAAAGCGCGTGCCAGCGCGTCTACGAGATATGTTGGACGGGCTAGTGTCAACGCTTGTCTGGTTTCTTGGTCACGGAGTCCATCCAGGAATGCTTGAACCGCTAGTCGCTCCATTACATTTTCTGGTGTGGCTGGATATGCGAGACGAACCAAGCGTGCAATGTCAGTTTCGAATTCTTGTAAGGATTCGCCCGATTTTTGGCAGCGATTTTTCAGCTGGGAGTGGTATACGTGTTCCAAATGGGCGTGGCCATATCGTAATTCTAGATGTTTAATCAGCTGATCATAGTCCTCCTGTTCTTGGGCGGTGAGGTTTGTAGAATATTTGTCGCTTCTCCACGTAATGCAAGTGTCAGTGCTACAGCTCTTTCCCTGCATTCCATCCGTTTGTTTGGGCCCGCTGCTTCAAACTGCCGGCGGTAATTTGCCCATGGAGTTTTTCCGTCGAACTGAGGCGGCTTCATGGAAAGCTTCCTATTTCTGATTTGATCTTGACATCTTTTATTCCCTCTTGATCTTTATCCTAGTTCCAACTCAAGTCCAGCATTGCATTTTCGTTATCCATCTCTGTGGAGGGCGCACTATTAATCTCGTTTTTCCAGCTTACTGATTGTTTCCTTTATTTTGTCCATTTCTGCCTCGACCCCATCTTTGATTTTATCTACCTCCGTGTTCATTTGCTCCCTAATTTTATCTATCTCTGTCTCAACGGTTCCCATTCTTTCTTCAGAAAATTAGCCACACCACACAATTCTTTTGTAGGCCTTCTGTGTTTCCAGGAACTCTCTTCCAGGCTTCTTGAATTTTCTAGGCTTCTCTTCCAGATTTCTAGAATTTTCTTCAAGCTTCTCTTCCAGATTTCTAGCATTTTCTTCCAGGCTTCTTGAATTTTCTAGAAGCTTCTCTTCCAGATTTCTAGAATTTTCTTGAAGCTTCTCTTCCAGATTTCTAGCATTTTCTTCCAGACTTCTTGAATTTTCTTGAAGCTTCTCTCCCAGATTTCTAGCATTTTCTTCCAGGCTTCTTGAATTTTCTAGAAGCTTCTCTTCCAGATTTCTAGAATTTTCTTGAAGCTTCTCTTCCAGATTTCTAGCATTTTCTTCCAGACTTTTGAATTTTCTTCCAGTTTATTCATTACCAAACTTAAATCACCTCCGGGAACTTCGAATAAAATGTTTCGGGGTCCTCACCTTCTTGTATAAGTCCTTCTGCAAGTCTTTCCTGAGAAACTTGCTTTTTACCTGTCGTTTCCAGTTCCCTTTCCTCCAATTCCTGTTTCAATTCGCTACCTTCAAATCGCAAGGCGCACTTTTCTTGAACACATTTTGTCTTTGACGAGGTATCAGTTTGTTTTACACGAAAAGTTTATCGGTTTGTTAAAAATTCACTTCGCGATTTCTTTTCCACGGGCCACCAGTCTATTGTCTGTTTCCACGCGAACAGCGTATCAGTTTATATTTCCACGCACAATTGTCCACTTCAGCGAAAACCTGGCCACTGTCTATTTTGGGCGTACAAAAAGGTCTATCAATTTATTTTTCTGACTATCCACTCCACGATCACTTGTTTATTTTCAAAATCTCACTTCCGACACCAATTGTAACGTAAATAAACTTAACTTGGTTCTACTAATTTATTTCACACTTAATCTACAACTTAATTTATATTACTACTTCACTGTATAGCTCGATCGTATGGGCTCGTTCAGACTGTGTACTCCCTCTTGAGGGCTGTCTATTTATCTCCGATACAGCATTCTCGATGTTTCGAATTCGGACGGTTGACGACTAGCATATTCCAATTGTTTCCAATATTGACCGTTGTTTTTTCGCGGCAGAGCGACTGGATGGTTCTCGAATATCTCCGGGGATGATCTCATCGCTGTCGATGGCAACACGTGAGGCGACAGGTCCGGCCTAGGTTCGTTACAATAAGCAATAAAAGTGTATGTCCCTTAAAAGATTTCCAGGTCCGGATTAAAATATCTCATGAAATAGTTTGGCATTTCAATAATAGTGGGCTCTCCATTATTTTTGGCTTTTGTTGACAGTTTTGTATTTAAGTTTATTTGATAATAAAAAATCTCGTAAGTTTGATTTAGAACCCTTGGTAAGGATATATTTAAATGTGTGTAAATAATAAAATTTACTTATCTGGCCACCAGACTTTCAGTACTAATGGGCTATTAACGAGATTATAGCGATAATGGTCTATTTACGGTTACAAAATAAATTACCTACCAGATTTGGAAAACAAGACTGTTTTGAGAACTGACCGCTTTGCAATTTCAGAAATAAAAGGGGGAAAGTTAAACAACATTTAGTCATTACCTACCTATCATTCCGTTGTATCAGTTGTGTCTATTTTAAAGGGTCTATTCGATATTTGTGTCGTGAAAAATGTGGCGTCCATCCTGAAGCTAGTACTTCAACTGGTGGTCGTAGTACCACTAGTCGACAAATGTTACACCCTCATGAGAAACAAATTATATTAAATGTTTATACTTCCCTTCTGGAACGTGGAATATCCAAGGATGAAGCTGTGCAAGAAAGTGCTTCTTTAACAAAAACACCGTATTCCACAGTGTTTAAAATAGTAAGTAACCCTATTTTAAAAAGAAAGAAACGAAAAGACTCTGGCGGTTCAAGGAAACTAGATGGCTGTGATGTAAAAATTCCCAAAGAAAAGTTCATTATCTGAAAGTGAAACCGATCTGAGTAATTTTGTTTATAAATACCTTTTATAGAGAAACGGAACTTTTTATAAAGTATAAAGTTTGACATTTTACATTAATTAGGTATATAATATATTATATATAAATAAACAATTCTCAATTATATGCAAGCGATTTTTCTTAATAATTATCTTAACCCAATATCATTATACCTACCTATAAAACAAAATATAATGGCTAGGGCAGGTACAACTCTGCGTAGAATCCACCGCCTGTTGATAACTCAAGTGGTTGGTGATTGACGACCTTCTTAGATTTCTGGTCGCACTTTACCATCATTCCGCACAGAAAATAGCGAATACCATTAACGCCTCTAAATTTAGACCAGTTAAAACATTACGTCCATTAGAAAAAGTTTTAGAATTAGCTGTATATGATCAATTAATATAATAATAATATTTATTTATACCAATTTTTTGTTACATAGAATTTTAGGTTATACTACTTTCAAACTATAAGTAAATAAACAAAAATCTCATAAATTTCGAAGTTGTACATGGGAATAGTAGTACAACATATATAAATAATTGGGATATACAGTGCTCGACTAAAGTATGTTCCCCCCCTACAAATTTTTGAACAACCTGGTACATCGCAACGAAATTTGGAGGGCTCAAATAGGAGATAAAAACCTACTTTTTCATGAAAAAATCACAGCTTGAAGTCTTAAAATGGTGGCTGAGCGCCACCTTCAATACTTTTTAAAAATAGAACACCCCGTAGATTATTCCTTTTTCGAAATCTGCTCATAATTCTCAACAGTTTTCTCCAATACACTTTACTGCTAAATTCAATTGTTTTTGGAATATTAACGTTTGAAAAGTGACATTTTGGTCATTTCAAACCCAACCAAAAACACTAATGTTGCTTTCAATCAAGTTTGCATTGGAAAAAATCGTCGCGGTAACATCTTGTTTACTGTCAAACTGAACTGCTAACTGTCAAATAGTCCGTTGAGCGCCTAAATCCTTTTATGAAAAGTGTGATCATGGCTCGTAGTTTAGACGATAAATTTGAAGCAGTTTTGATATTTGGAGAAGCTGGAAGAAATTATCATCTAGCAGTCCGTATGTTTAATGATAGATTTCCCGAGAATCCTATTTCGAGGTCATATTTGCGCAAACTTTTAAATAAGCTCCAAGCAACTGGTACGCTGAAAGATGCTCCAGATCAGGAAGACCGCCTCTTTCAGAAGAAAAAAAGGTAGAAATTGTTGCTGAAATGGTAATAATCGCTCAGTCGACCTGCAGTTGTGAATTCTGTGAGAGAACAAAAACTTTGAAGGAGACCAGGCTAATAAAACGTGTATGTTTCGCAGACCAATGCACTTTTTTTCTTAATGGAAAAGTCAACAAACAGAATGTACGATACTGGAGCGATACTAATCCGCATATTTTTAGAGAGGGACATACCCAGTTTTCTAAAAAGGTGAATGTTTGGGCGGGGATTTTGGGCAATGGCGATGTTGGACCGATTTTCACCAGAGGCAATCATAGGAGTTCTTTACAGAAATCTTTTAGAAACTTAAATTGAACCTCGAATAAGACAAATTGTATTAAACAATCAGGAAGAGTTTGAAAATCGTGAAATCATATTTCAGCAGGATGGGGCACCTCCCCATTTCGATAGCATGGCTAGAGAGTTCCTCGATACAAACTTTCCTGGGCGATGGATAGGTCGCAGGGGAAGTACAGAATGTCCACCAAGATCTCCGGATCTTACACCTCTTTATTTTTCCTTTGGGGGTATCTGAAGTCAAAAATCTACACCACTGAATGCCAAACAATAGAAGAGTTGGAACGCAGAATAATAGATACATGTGAAGAAATAGATGAACATACTTTCATCAACGTGAGAGAAGCTATTTATCATAGGGCACTTTATTGTCAAGATTTAGGAGGGGGCCACATTGAACGCTTGATGAAATAATTGTTGGGGTTAAATAAAAGTGTTATTCAAAAATAAATTATAATTTTTTAGCTAACTAATTTGTTTTGAATGTGAATTTACAGAACACATTTGTAGGCTTGGAGATTTTCCGGTAAGCGGTACTGTTTATCCTTAATAAACTCTCTTTACGCTTCTTATTAGTCGAATTTATCAAGAGATTTAACTACAGATTAATAACAACGTTTAGTTAGCAAAATGTTTTACCGGAAATGACCAAAATCCATACTTCATTTTAAACCGGAATGTCACTTTTCAAACGTTAATATTTCGAAAACAATTGAATTGAGGAGTGAAGTGTGTCAGAGAAAACTGTTGAGAATTATGAGCAAATTTCGAAAATGGAATAATATACGGGGTGTTCTATTTAAAAAACTATTGAAGATGGCACTCAGCCGCCATTTTGAAACTTTTAGCTGTAATTTTTTCATGAAAAAGTAGGTTTTCATCTCCTATTCAAGCCCTCCAAATTTCGTTGCGATATATCACGTGGTTCGAAAGTTAGTAGGGGGGGAACGGACTTTAGACGAGCACTGTATAGACAATATACACGAAAATATACAAAATACAGAATATACACGAAGGAATATACATTTTTCCAGGGAAATAAAAGCTTAAAAAAACAGAAACGGTATCCAATGGATAAACCATGTGAAAAGCCGTGAGATGCATGGAAATATTAACTCACTTAAGTTCAGTGGAGAACTTGTCCGTGAGTATACCTCCAACTTTCATTTCTTTGCATGGTTTGAATATTTTTCAAAGGATACAGGTATATTATTGAAGTTTTGTTTGAATATTTTTCAAAGGAAACAGCGCTGGTTAAAAAATAAAAACAAATATAAATATAAAGAACGCTGCTTATAAAATTACAGAAAGTTGTTCAGTTAAAAACATAATATTTACATAAAATTACATTTCATAATACACATGATAATAATAGTAAAAAAGTTGATACAGTAAATGACATATTCGGAAAGGTTTCAATGAAGTGGAATGAGGGAGATAGCAAGTATAACGAATCAACAGTCGATAATGCTGTGAATTATTGTTTTATCGGTATCCAGGATCCAAAGTTTCAATATTCTCTTTAGTAATGATTTTGAATTAATTCTTTGAAGTTCATCAGGCAATAAACGAAGTAAGCGAGGAGCAAGGTAAGTGAAGCATCTCTGGCCAACTGACTTATTTGCTTTGGGCATGAACACATTGATCCCTTTGTTGTATCTGGTGGAATATTTATGGTTCACTGAATGGATATATGTTTTATTTCCAGAAACGAATTGAATAATCGTTTTACACAACAATTGTCTCATGTCGAGTAGTCCGGATTCAGAGAACACTTGTTCAGTTGAGTGAGTTTTCGGTTTTCCCAAAATTATTTTGATGAACCATTTTTGGAGTACCTCTAATGGTTTTAGATGACAACTTAGAATGCCTTCCCAGCCAATAATACCGTACTGAATGATGGACTCTACTAAAGCATGGTTGGTACACATGAAATGTGTGAACCGTAAAAATTTCTTGAACTGCCGGAATCTGTATATCAGTCCACGGGTTTTCTTTACTACATTAACAATGTGTATGTCCCACCTAAGAAACTAATCAAGATGAATTCCTAGATATTTCAGCGACCTCTCTAATGGGACATCCACATTGTTCAATGTGAGGTTGGACCTTCATGACTTTCTACCTGTAGTGTGTTTATAGGATCTACTTTTCTAGTCTTTAATAAATTCATCCATTTTTCCTATCAATAATTTTTTGATGAAAAAAGGTTATAAATATATATATATATATATATATATATATATATATATATATATATATATATATATATATATATATATATATATCTATATATATATATACAGTGACCGGCAGAAAGTACGCATCATATGGGAAATTCTTTTATTAATAAATTTTGACGAATATCGATATGTGCAATCGCTTCTGCATCAAAAGCAACCCCAAAAGACGTTGTACAGTGCCGTTCATCTTTTCGTGTTTGGAGGGAAATTTAAAAAAATTAAAAATTATGTTTCAAAACACACTTAGTTGGGAAAATATCGAAAAATGTTAATCGAAAAAGTTGTTCAGAACGTTATTTTATAGCTATGTACAAGTTTTGAAAAGAATCTGAAATAAAAATATAAAAATCAATTTTTTGCTATAATAAAAATTTCAATTTGGAAAAATACATTTTAGACAGAGAAACTCATTAGTAAGGCCAACAGTAATATTTCAAATGGTATTTTGTAAATATTCGCAAGCTACTTCTATTTTATTCGGAAAAAAATTGAAATCTATGGATTTGCCATGTATTCAGCTGCTTCATAAGAGGTCACTGAAATATCTCCAGGACATTATAATCCCGATACTGTTCATTATTAATGAAGGTCCTTGTATCTACATAGTTTCAAATTGAATTTTTTATTCAAACAAAAAATAAATTGATTTTTGGCAAATTGTTGGAATCATACAATATTATCATTGTTGATGCGTGCATCGACAGATTTCCTCATGATCAAAGAGGCCATGAAACAATTGACTAATAATGACAATGTGTCATTAAGAGTTGTCAAACGATTTAGTAGTGTTATTATTTATCCAGGTGTTTTTATCGTCTTTATTCTATAGTTTTTTTCATTGTAAAAGTTACATTTTGTTGTGTGTTAACAATAATTAGAGATGCCCCAAGAAAAGCTGAGCTCGTCTTAATATGTGGTGAGCGTTTTCATAGTTCCAGAGAAGCAGCAGATATATTCAATGCTAGATATCCAAATAAGAATATCCATGGATCACTGTGTTGCGTATTTTAAACAAATTTAAAGCTACAGGCAGTGTAGAAAATCGTTACAAAATTCCACATAGTAAGCCCGTCACTAATGAAGAAGGTACCTTTAAGGTTTTGTTATCGGTCACAGAAAATCCACGGATGGCACTATCGGAGAGGCAGGAACAAACCGGTATATCTGAAAAATCCATAAGAAGAATTTTGAAGAATAATAAATTTCGTGCATACAAACCAAAATTCATCCGCACCTTACCCGATAGAGATTTTGATGCATGCTTAGATTTTTCATTTTGGTTCCAAGGCATGATTGAAAAATGCCAACATTTTCCTACAAACATTTTATTTACTGATGAGGCGACTTTAACATCAAACGGTACTGTCAGTTCCCAGTATTGTAGATGGTGGGCTGATGAGAACCCAAATTGGAAGATAGAGGCAAAAAGTCAATTTTCTTTCAAAACTAATGTTTGGTGCGGCATATTAGATACACAGATCGTTGGGCCTTACTTTTTTAGGGGCAACCTTAATTCACGAAATTATTTAGTGTTTTTAAATAATGTGTTTTTGATTTCTCACATGGATTACCGCTGCAAAGAAGGAATTATTTTTTTTTCCCAACAAGACGGAGCGAGTACATAAATTTCCCTTGAAGTCAGAGGGGAACGAACACTTCCCTCATAAATGGATAGGACGATATTCAGAAAACCCCGGGGCCCGCAAGATCCCCAAGATTTGATGAACTTGGATTTCTTTTATGGGGGGACCTTGAAAGTAGGGTTTATGAACATCGGCCATTTCGTAATATCGACCATTCAGAAGAAGTAATACGACAATGTATCAATAACATTACACCACAAATGCTGCGAAATGTGTCAGAGAAATGAAATCCCGAACAACTACATGTATTGAACGTCATAGAACGTCGAGTAATGGACATTTCAAACTTTCGAGTATGCATTAAATTGTTTGGTTTAAAATTTTATTTCAGCTTCAAATTTTTTATTATAAAATATAATTATGTAAAAATTGAATCAATTTTTTGTTCTAATAAAAATTCATATTAAAATTCTGTAGATACATGGTTCTTTGTCAAAATAAAAGTATCGGGATTATAATGTCCTGAAGATATTTCTGTGACCTCTTATGAACAGTGAACACATGGAAATCCACAGATTTAAAATTTTTTTTCGAAATAAAATAGAAGTAGCTGGTGAATCTTTACAAAATATTATTCAAAATATTACTCTTGGGCTTAACTAATGAGTTTCTTTGTCAGAAATGTATTTTTCCAAATTGAATTTTTTTATGGCGAAAATTGATTTTTATTTTTTCATTTCAGATTTTTTTCCAAACTTGTACATAGCTATAAAATGTCGTTCTAAACAACTTTACCAAATAACATTTTTCAATATTTTCCCAAATAAGTGTGTTTTAAGACATAATTTTTAAATTTTTTAAATTTCCCGCCAAACAAGAAAAAGACGTACGGCACTGTACAACATTTTTTGGGGGTTTCTTTTGATGCAGAAGGATTGTATGTATCGACATTTGTCAAAATATTATATTAAAAAAAATTCCCATATGATGCGTACTTTCTGCCGGTCACTGTATATATATATATATATATATATATATATATATATATATATATATATATATATGTAGTTTCAATATGGATAACTTACATTAGAGTTACTTGCACGCTAGTGAATGAACATGAATTACATTGTAAAGAATGAAATATTAATAAATAACCAATCAGGTTATCGGAAAAAATATTCCTGAATCATCTGTTCAACTCACGCTTTGTAAAGGACCTCGTACCGCATCAACGGAAAATTGGTTTTCGGTGATTTTTTTATATATTGCAGAACTCATGATGCCGATCAAATGTCTCCATTGCACCACCGCTCTAAATTCAATAGTTTAGATTATATAGGGTGCAAAAGATAACTTTTCAAAAATTTCAAATGGCCATTGTGAATAGAATTTTTCGAATACAGAAACTCCTCTGCATCATCTTGTTTACCCTAAACTTACCTATCTCATCAGTCTCTTCTCGGAATTTGAGGAAATAAAAGCCGTTAACAAACAAACAAGTCTGATCGTCATCACCGTTTTTTTTCCTAAGAATTTTTATCATTTGATTTTATGATTGAATCATTCGTTGAACTTCTAAGACTAGAGGTACACATAATTAAAAAATAATTAATATAATAATGAGAACAACCGAAATTTCACTACTGAAAGAAATCTGCCACGAATAAATGTGAAACATACCACATTATCTTTCAGTATTCACATTCTGGTCTTTTTCTTATAGTTGCAGCATAAAATATCGTTGAATTTTGTTGATTCGCAATATAAGTGTGAGCCATGTATGGAATAATATACAAAGTATAGTGCACAATGTATAGTATACAATGTATAGTATTCAATGTACACAATGTACAATGTCATGTCCATTTCTCGATCGTATGGATTTTCATAATCGTCAAAACTAACTATCACTCCATGCCCTTTGTGAAATATACTACCTACGATGATGTTATATGAAGACGGAATGGCGGCTTCATTATCGTCATTTTTTATCCTAAGCCATTCAAAGTTCATGTCCAGTAGTTTTTGGGGTTGGAATTAATGAATGTCAAAATCCAATATAGCGGTTCCAAGATGACGGAGACTTCAAAACAATTAAATATTTTAAAGTAAATAAGTGTTTTTCAATTTTAAGTATTTACTCTGTTGAAGTATTTTATTTCCACGTATGGTAGAACCAGAAATCTAAGAAGGTCGTAAATCACCAACCACTTGAGTTATCAGCAGGCGGTGACACGCAGAGGTATCTCCCTACCATCAAATTTTTTTTATAGGTAGATAATGATATTGGGTTAAATTATTAAGAAAAATCGCTTGAATATAATTGAGAATTGTCTATTTATATATAATATATGATAATAATATATATAGTTATATTATATTATATAAAAATATATGATATACCTATTTAATATAAAATGTCAAACTTTATACTTTATAAAAAGTTCAGTTTCTCGATAAAAGGAATTTATAAACAAGATTACTCACGAAGATCAGTTTCACTTTCACTGTCGTCATCCAAAGTGATAATGAACTTTTCTTTGGGATTTATTTCTATATCCATATATGACTTTTCCACCTTTTTAATATGGGAAACACACTTGGCCCAACTGCTATCAGGAATGTTTGCAGTTTCTGTTTGAATAAGAGCTACCAAGTGGAACTTAAGGTTAGAAAGATTATTTCTTGAACTGCTGACTTGCTGATGCCATATATTTCAATTGTTAAACATAAGTGATAAGGAGAAAGTCTGAGCACCCCTAGTCCCCCCAAACTCCAGCCAATAAATCACAAAAATATTTCTTTTTTATCGAATAACTGCGTAAAACTTCTAGTAACTTTTTTTTGTATACTTTTCCTCATAGTACATATCATTATTTAACATATATTCTTGTTTTGTGGCATTTGTGTCCTTTGAACATGACGATAATACTGTTGGGTGGAATATTTGGTATGAGTTTATTTTGGAACCAGTCTTCAAATAATTTGGCTGTAGTATCATCATGATAATCGACTAAAATTAATATTCTTTCCGATAAAGACAACGCATTTGGTATAAAACCATTTTCGGTTCCTGCGTGAATTATTGTAAAGCGTTTTCCTTTATTAGACGGCGCATTAGTTTGGCACAACTCAGATGAGTCTACCCAACTGTAACGAACCTAGGCCGGACCTGTCGCCTCCCGCGTCGCCATCGACAGCGATGAGATCATCCCCGGAGATGTTCGAGAACCATCCAGTGCGCTCTGCCGCGGAAGACAACGGTCAATATTGAAACAATTGGAACACGCCGGTCGCCAACGGAAAGAATTCGAAACATCGGGAAAGCTGATCGGAGATAAATAGGCAACCCTCAAGTCTCAGACACAGTCTGAACGAGCCCATACCATCCGAGGGTATACAGGGCGTAGTAATATAAAATTGAGATTCAGTGTGAAATAAATTATTTAAACCAAGTTAAGTTTATTTACGAAATTTTGGGTCGGAAGTG